>PVJH01000838.1:179803-257331 GCA_004026705.1 Nesogale talazaci
TTTTGAAATGAATTGAATTGTCAAAGAGGGTGAGTTGGTAAAGAAGAAGAAATGGCAGATGATAGCTGAAGGCTAATGGAAGGGTAAGAGGGAACAAGAGTTCAAGCGCACTAGAGAAAGGAGCTTCCGAGTGATAGTGGGCACTTCTGCTGCAGGGGAAGGGAGGTCTCAGTGAGATAGGTAGGTAGGTGAAGGAAGGCGCACCAGCATGGAGGTCTGAAGGAGTGTTGCCCAAACAGACTCCATTTTCTCTGTGGAGAACAAATGGATTTAGCTTGTCCTCTAAGCAGAAGGCAGCTATGAGATGGGAGCAGAGATTTTTCAAAACTGGAAATGTTTGCAATCATCCCTGTAGGACATAGGGAGTTTCCTGGAATAGATGCCCATTAATAAGATTGCTGAGTTATATATATAATAGATGTTATGGTTTTTCATAAGCGCTGCCAACGTTTTATTACAAAAGAGGTTCTGCCATTTGGACAGCATCCGACACCAGTTAGATGACTTTCCTGGAGCCAGTCTGCAAGCTTTGACCCTGTTCTTTCTTTCCCAGTCCTTTCCTGCTGCTCGTTCTCATCGATCACACCCCCAGCACATGGGGTTTGGGATTTCCTTCAAACTCCACCTTCATTCTGCCTCAAGGTTCTATTCCAACCCCTCTATTTGCCTAGATGACCAAAAGTCATCTCCTCGGATTTTGGCTACCATTATTTTATTTATTTATTTATTATTATTATTATTTTTTTTTTGGTATCACTGCTCTCCGGCGGTGGGAGTAGGAGTCCCAGCCCCACTGCTGGAATTGAACCTCCGTCCCAGTGGGCCGCAGTCCCGCGCACAACCACTACGCCCCCGGGGCTCAGCCCTGTTGTTTGATTTTTGTTTTTTCGTTTTTTTGTTTTTTGGCAGGCTACCATTATTTTAAATAACTTATGCTAATTCCATGAGATATTTAGTATATGGTAGTCTCCCTCTTTTTCCCTTTTCCCTATGGTGATCTTATTTCTGTGAACTCACATAAAAGAGAGAGGAGAGAGGATAGAGGGAGAGAGGAAAAGAAAGAGAGAGAGAGAGTGAGAGAGAGAGTGAGAGAGAGAGAGAGAGAGAGAGAGAGAGAGAGAGAGAGAGAGAGAGATTCCTTAGATGCATGTTTTGTTGCAGGTTATTTTCGTTCAGAGCTTCACTTAGGCTTACCAATGGGAATTCAGTTGTCAGGTGTTAAGTTGATACATGTCTTCTCTTTTCACTTCTTTCATGGTGTTTGGCTGTCGTTGCTCTCATCCCCCACCCCTCACCTCCCACCCCACTGGCTTCAATTGCTATGTTTTATTTTGATATATAGGATGTTCTACAAATCACACCAAATCTTTATCCACAATAACTAGTCAGTTATCAAAAAAATGTCATTGAGTCATCTTTAATTTTTCCTCTGATATTTATTGCTTCTATCTTGCTTTTGAATGCCAAGTTTACTTAGTATTTTATATATACACAATATATTGATTCTATGAATATCTAGATATAGATGGATCTCTATAAATCTATAATTATATGCATTTAGACTAATCTATCTACCTATCCTTGGATATATCTCTAAGGACATATAGAGATAGAGATATGGATAGAATCCATATACATAATGTTCATATATTAAAATATATGTATGTAAACTATTTGATACATGTATATGTGTGTGTCACACACAACATTTTTTACTTACTATTAGTATTTCTGATAATCTATCAGTTTGGTTAAATAAAGGTACAACACTGTTTTAAATATTGAAGCATTAAAATTTATTTTAAGAACTGGAAGAACCTGACGCCTTAAATCCTTTCCATATCAAAGACATTTTCTTCTATTTTTAACTGTTTGTTTTCCAGATCTAATTAGAATCTTCTCAAGTTTATCTTTTAAATTTCATTGAGACCTAGCTTTAAGATATTTTAAAACTAACAGTTATTATGCTATTTATGATATAAATGTTTTCACCATTAAGAACATAGTAACACACAATATATGCATATGCTTGTATGCATAAATATGTATATTTCAGAGTTTGACTTATTAAATGCATAGAAACATGACAAGGCACCTCACAAAGTTTATCCCTAGATACCAAGCTATGCGTACCAAAGAGGGGTTTTATTCTTCTTTATAGTTAATGGTACTAATTTAGATATTTAACATCTAACTTACATGAATTGCATCTGAATTACTGCACCTTTCTTCATTCTAATATGTTTTAAAAGATACTCATGGACTGTCCAATAAGACCACAAAATCAACCAAACTCCTAATGGAGCACTTACTCTTCCCTGTCCAATATGTATAAGACAACACTCTTTACCACGGAGTCTATTGTAATGCCTAACAACACTCCCAGGGCTTCCAATAGTATCACTCTTTCCAGGAGACAGTCTTTCCCCCGGCACAGTTGGTGGGTTTGAAATGCTGACCTATGGTTAGCAACCCACCACCTAACACACCTTAATACCAGCACTCCTTTTCCATGCTTGCACCTATGCTTCATGCTTTAGGTCATTAGCCAGAACTCATTGGTGGCCTGGATTTACCTGATCTAATGACTTGACATGAAGTATAATTCTAATCACTGGCCTTTAAACTCTAGAGCTGATAGGAGTAGGGATCCAATCAATGGCAATGGGTACGGATGGGTTTCTTTGCATTTTGATAGGAATTCTTTATTATGTTAGCTTTCTTTCTCTCTTCCTGTCTTTTTACTTTATAGTGGCGTAGCTACTACTGGATGTAATAAAGTACCTGACAATTTCTTTTCGGAAAGTTGAGAGTTTTATAGCTTCTCTTTGACCCATTGCTATGATGCACTGTAAGTTTCATTATTTTAAACTACTCTTTCATTGTTCAGGAATGTTCATCACTCTCTAACAGGTCATTTTGGTATGATATGCAAATAAACTGAGTAGAAGCACAAATGCAGTGAGATGAAAATCTACTCATGATGATTCCCGAGGCTGCCCAAGGCTGTGTGCACATGTCAAGGCAGACCAGAGGAAAGGTTATACGACGAGCTTGTAAGTTGGATCAACATTGACATTGACAAGTTTGATCAACATCAACATTTAATTTCAGTCATTCACTATTGGTTTGAGTGTGTTTTGGCCTAAAGTCTTCAACTAATTACTTTGGATTGCCCCTTGTTGATCTATCCCAAGGGTTGGCACTGAGACTCAAGCCTTCCCTACAGAAAATCTCCAGAGGTAAATTTTCTCTTATACAGCATTTCGTTTTCAGACAAAAGTGTGACTTGACATTTTTGGAGCAATAAAAAAATTTATGATGATTGTATTATATATTCTAAACAATGCCCCCTAATAAATGGGCTGAACGGAAAGGGTTGCCATGCTGCTGTTGTGATGATGGAGGTGGTGGGAGTGGCTAGGGACCTCACTGTCAGTCCAGACTCAGGATGGCCCTGGATACAACAGAACAAAACACTGCCATGTCCCGAGCCATCCACAAAATTGTACTTATGCCCGAGCCCCTACTAGCCACGGTGTCAAACTATTCTGGTCAGGGTCTTCCCCCTTTTCACTATCTCTCTATTTTACCACGCACGATACCCTTTTTGTCCAGGAGCTAGACTCTCCAAAAAATATGTCCAAAGTACCTGAACTGAAATCTCACCCTCTTTGCCTTAAAACCTTGTATGTGTGACTGAAGTTCGTTATAGTTCTAATATCAAGTGAAGAAAACAAAACAAGACATACACACAAAATCCCTTGAAACTCACTGCCTTGGAGTTGGTGCCAACTCTTGGAGGCCTTATGGTTTCTAAGATTGTACATCTTCTTAGGAAGAGAGAGTCTCCTGTTTCTCTCATGGAGGAGATGGTGAGTTTGAATGTTGGAGCTTGTGCTTAGAAAACCAACATATCTCTCACTATACCATCAAGGTTCCTGGAAAGTAAGTACTAAGAAGTATTATTGTTATTAGATTTTTGCTTGCTTTGACTAAATGCTTCAAAAAATGTTTTCATGATGAAGCCAGGGAAGGGATGAAAGGTCATCTGTAAATCCCAAACCCCACAATAACTAACCATTTACACTGTGCTTTTCTTTCTTTTCTTTTTAAACTTTTCTCTTATTGAGATGATACTGAATGCAAAGTTCTGATATTCAATACTTGTATTAACTTACTTTTATTTCATAATTTAAAAATATTGTTCTGCTTTTGAAAAATATTCAATATACATAGTAAGGATAACCCATTATTTGCTAACATAACCATGATGTTATAAACTTAGATGCTTAATAATATTTTCTATTATGTGTCAGCTATAAAGAACATCTTGGAATATAAAATTTTTGTCCATAGTTTTATTATGTTCACTTGATAAACTGCTAGACAGAATACTTAACTTTTAAGAGCATAGAATAGTATAAAATGAGTAGTATAAAATGAGTCAAGGATTTAACCTTTGGGGAAATGTAAACATTCAGAAAACCATTCAACTGCTCTAAGGAGTCTACTGTCATTTTTTTATAACCCAATGGTACTTTATAGACAGGAAACTGACATCCATTAATGTCCAGCAACTTGTCTGTTTCTTAACTGTGTGCCAAAGTAGCTTTGGTGCTGTAGTGGATTACAACTCCTGTTGCTAGTCATAAGGTCCATAGTTCAAAACCACCAATTGATCCATGGGAGAAAGACAAGACTTTCTGTTCCATGAGGAGATACACTCTGGGAAATGCACAGGGGCAGTTGTATCCAGTCCCTTCAAGTCACTCTGACTCAGAACTAACTTCCTGGAAGGGATTTTAGCTTTGCTTTTTTTTTTGGGGGGGGTCATCACTGCCCTCTTGTGGTCATGGGAGCTACCCAGGGCTGCTCCTGAGAGCCATCCCTGGATTTGAACTGCCAAGCCCGCGGGTTGCAGTCCCACACTCAACCACTTACGCCACTGGGGCTCAGCCCTCGCTTTGTGTTTTTTAACTGTGTATATGAGTTAGGTAAATTGAGACAGTTTACTAATAATTGAATATTCCTTTTATCATTATTGAGACAATCTTAAAGTTTTATTAAGTGTAATCAGTAAGGATTAAAATTTATAGTACGATATCTGTAATACACAATTATTCTCCCCAGTCAACTTGCTCAAAGACACATCCAATAACATAGCAATAATGATTACAATTATCTCAGTGTCTTCCATCCAGAATATGACTTTCCTGTGGGTGAAGTTCCCCAATGTTTAGGCACAGGGACATTTTGATGCATGTATAATCATTTTGTCTGATCTTAGGTCCAGCTCTTTCTGTAACTATGTGGGAGTGTCTCATATTTATTTCAGTATCACAGTATATGATATTTTCTATCTGTCCTAACAGTTTATTCCAGAACAGGAAGAGATAAATATCAAAAGAAACAAAATGTCTCATCATTTTATGGCCAGAGGGCCAACATTTTACAAGAAGCCTGACGGATACTTTTAAAGGTTATGAAATATTCTAACAATGGATAATGGAGTTGTTTCCAATAAACCCACCAAATGAGAATAACTAGAGAAGTCAAAAAGAAAAGATAGGATGATCTACAAATGGACAAGGTAGACAACTGGCATTGGATTTTTCAAAAGACACAGGAAAAAAAAAGTATAGGGTGGCATGATTAAATTGTAGAAATCAAATGACTGTCACCATAGAATAATAAGTAAAGATAGCCTTCAAAACTATAGATGAAATTTAGCTTAAGATAAAAACTGAAGAAAATTTTCAACAGCAGATTCATAATTTTTCAGGAAAAGATTTTGCAGATAAGTAAAAAAAGTTATGGAAAACTATAAGCAAAATTTTAGCCAATGGAGTTAGCAATGTTTAAAAAATAGGCATCGTCACTGAAATGGATGTATTCTAGAAAGAATATATCAATTTAACATTTGCAAGCTAATCAAGGTACAAATGAACAAAAGTAGAATTCCTTTATATTATGGAAAAATTATGTATTATATAACAATAAAAAATCACCAGATAAGCAAAAAACATATACAAAAAGAGCAATAAAATCATTCAACAAGAAACTGAAAGGAGCTTACACAAATAGAAGACTGTCCCATGTTCCTGAATACAAAGACTAAATTTAATGAAAATATCACCAAAAACATTTTATAAATTAAATGCAAACTTAAATCAAGTCCAGGACATGTCTTCAAAGAAATGGAAAAAAAAAAAACTATTCACTGACTTTATATGAAAAGGAAAGAAATCCATGATAATACAAAATACAAACAAAATACAAAACAAAACAAAATAGTAGACCTTTCACTCCCAGATTTTAAAATGTATTATACAGCCACCGAAACCAAAACAGCTTCATAATGGTACAGCGGTAGGCATGGCAACCAATGGATTAGAATAGAGAGCACAGAAATGCAACCAAGTGCCTACAGACACCTGAACTTTGGTAAAGGACTAAAAACATATTGCGTGGGGAAGAATTAATGTTTTTAATAAATTATGCTGGAAAAGTTGGATCTCCACTTGAAAAGGAATGAAAAAATATCTGGACTTCACACCCTGTATAAAAACAACCTCAAGGTCAATTAAAGAACTAATTGTAAGCCCTGTAACCATCAAGACCATAAATGAAAGCATAGGGACAAGTTTAAGGACCCTAATACAAGGCACAACTATACTACTAAAGGTAATGAAAATTATCCATACTTTAAAAGGCAAAATAGAGACCTTGCAAAAATACAACATTCATGCACATCAAATACTTCATCGAAAGAATTAAAAGAGAACCCAAAGATTGGGAAAAGATTAGCAATGGTATATCCCATAACAAACTAACTTTTACAAATCTATAGAAAACTACAACATTGGAATAGAAAAAATAACCCAATCAATAAGGCATAACACATGAATAGATAATTTACTGAAGATGGCATCCAACTGGCATACAATCATATGAAGAAATGTTTTCAAACATTAGTAATAACAGGAATACAAATGAAAACAACAATGAGAAGCCACCTCACATCAATACTTTTAGCAAAATTAAAAAAACAATTAAATTTGGAGAGGATATGGAGAGATTGGAATGCTCATACATGCTGGTGGAATTATATAACCACTACAGAAGACAGTATGGTGCTTCCTTAAACAGAAGCAACTATAAATACCTAATGATCCTGCAACCTCTCTGCTTGGTCTGTACCCTAAGAAAATCAAGAATAAAAACATGAACAGACATATGTTTATCACAGCAATTTCTGTAACAGCAACATGATGGAAACAATAAGATTCTCTTTATGACAGAAGAGTGGATAATCAAAACTCTGGTACCTTAATGTAATGGAGTAGTATGCATCATTAAAAAATTAATGAATTAGGGTTAGAGTCAAAAAAGTAATGAGAATTCTGTCAAACAGTTTTAAACATGAGAACTTAGAGAACGTTAATTACAGAACACTATGCTTAGCAAAGTTAGTCAGTCTTATAAAGGTAGATAGTTTAGGACACCAGTAATATAAAAGAAAAGAAAAAAAAACAAAAAAGTGTTTTTACTCCAAAGTGTTAGACTTTAAGGATTATGATGAAGTCAGGGTGGCTAGGGGATTTGTGGGGGGGGGGGGGGGGGGGAGCCTAGAAAGGAAGGACAGGAAAAGTAAGGTGGGAGGGATGGTAGGAAAAGAAAACTGTAGGGGGATAAAGAACCATACATAAAAGGGCAAGGGGACATGGAGTGGTGCTAATTGGGATCCTCTTATTTGATTCATGAGATCGAGTGTGTAACCACATAGATAGGTTTCCTTTGTAAATACTTGTATGATATTCCATGGAAAAAAGGGGGAAATATATACATATATACACATGCACACATATATGTATATATTAAGAAAGAATGAAATTGTTTTTTGTTAAATTATTTTTAGTTAAAAATTTTAAAAAGGAAAGAAGGTTCACACGTCATAGTCTTAAAAATCTGTACATTCCTTATTACCTCTCAGAGCTAAACTTTGGTCTCAGTGGCAATAAAAAGAGAAAAAGTAAAACTGAATGGACTTAAGACACTTTTAAGACAGCCAAGTTTACTTCAAACAAACAAAGAAAACATATTGATAAATGTTTTAGAAAGTTAACTAAAATTTAGAACAACTTTAACTTTCATTTATTGCTCCTTGGCATTTAAATCGATGCATTCTAAAATTGAACATATGTGTACCACATGAACTCAATTCCAGTTTCAGGTACATATCCAGCAGAAATGCTTACAGATGCACGCAAAAGTCATGTACAAGAATGTTGATAGCAGTGCTATTCTTAATGACCCCAAACTGGAAATAATCAAAATGTCCATCAATGGGTAAATGAATAAATGTGTGATGGTAGGTTCCTAAGTTAGAAAACTAGATAGTCTGGACATGAGAGAGGGACAGACAAATGAGTAACAATGCTAAAGGAAGAAGGTTTGCAGTGAAGCAATAGAAGAAAATATATGATAAAATCCAAGAGTAGGACATTCATTCCAAAAGGAAGTTCAGTTTAACTCATAGTTCAACTTAATTCAGTTCAATTATTGAGCTAAATGCAGGTCAGCTTTTCAGAGATAAAAGAAATCCCTTGGCATAGAGTGAATTTTGATCCATAACTGTCCTATAGCAGTGGGTTACAGCATTACAAGGAAGTAATATGCAAAATAAGGGATGTTGAGGAAATTCCATGCAGATTTGAGACTGTCAAGACGCTCACTAGTTCTTTGGGGATAACATTAAGGACATCAGTCACGAGTCAGAAAATGGGAGTGTGCACAGGGGACAAATTCTCCTCAGATCCACAATGAAACCATATGAGAATTCAATCACAAATCCCCGAAGACAGTGAGGGAAGGAGGATCCTGCATGGAAAACTCAACATCAACGGTTTCTGGGATTTCACTCAGGTATATAAGAAAACCTTTCTGACATTCAACAGTAAAGGTCAAGCCAGTGGATCGCATAGGCAGATGGCCTTCCTGGAGCTGGTTTTGTTGCTTACTAGCTTTGTGACCTTTGGTGAATAATTTAGTCTCAGTTTCCACCTTTGGAATCTGGACTAGTCCTCATAGTCAAGGCTTATAGGTTAGTGTGTTACATAATCTGGTGTCAATTTGAGACTATTAAGAGTAAAGGGGTGGGGTTTAGCCTATCAATCAGGTCACAACTTGATAACCTCATTTGGAGGTGCCACAGAGATAAATCACTTACTGGAAACAGGACACAGACACGTCCTGCAAGAAATTTCTGTTGACAACACACATGAAGCTCTACTGAAGGCAACCAGAGTCTTTGAGCCGGAGGATTCACATGGAGACCCACACCAGCACTAAAATGCTTCCATTGCCACTGGATCCCCCACTGGCCTGTGACCCTCCTGCACTTGGCATCATTGAATGTGTTGCATAAATATGAAGAGGAATTTACAGAATATTATTGGACATATGGGTTAATATAGAACTTAAAGATATGACTTGGACTGGGCTGGGATATGTTAGTAATATACAATTTTTAAAATATAAATCTCTTTCTTATATACATATGAGTGTCTATGAATTTGTTTCTCTAGTCAACCTGAATGAACACAGTTGGTTATGATGGTTAAATGAGCCAGTGGGAACAGGTAGACTCTTACTTACTAGGTAGCTATAAGTAAATTCTATGATTTTTATCACTAAAACTGATATTTTAAAAGAGACAATCCTTCAGGACTAGCCCCCAAACTCACCGTTGTTGAGTTGATTCTGACGCACAGCAACCCTGTTAACTGAAAAAAAACTATAATTGTGGATTTCCAGCACTGTCAGTCTTTACAGAAGCAGACAAGTCTTGTCTGTTCCTTCACAGTAGCTTGTAGATTTAAACTGCTGGCTTGGCATTAACAATCCAACACATAAGCTACTACACCACCTGAGTTCTTTCAGAATTGGAGAGGTGTCTCTGTTTTAATTCATTTTGTTTTACTCCTCCAAATACAATTCTGGGATATTCTCAGAGAAGGCTGATCATACTTTTTGTTTAAAAAAGAGGGATGTTTGAATAGAAGTTACACATCGGGAGTAACTCATGTCTGACACTTTGAAACTATATATGATATTGCTAAAGTTTAAAAGCAATTTTCTGTTAATAGCTAAGCAAGTACTGCAAATTTAATAATAGATTTAGAGGGCTGAGCCCTGGTGGCATAGTGGTTGAGTGCGGGACTGCGGCCCACTGACTTGGCGGTTCAAGTCCAGCAGCAGCTCTCCAGGAGCAAGGCTGAGTAGCTCCCATGACTACCAAAGGGCAGTGATGCCCCTCCCCCAAAAAATTAATTAATAGATTTAGATTAAGAAAATATTGTCTCAAGGCCAATTTTTATCTTGAATCACTGGATCTTGTTCTACATTTTTTTCCTTATTGGGGGGTGGGGGCATCACTGCCCTCTGATGGGAGTAGGAGGCCCAGCCTTGCTCCTGGAGAGCTGCTAGTGAATTTAACCACCAACAGTCCCGCACACAACCACTATGCCACCGGGATTCAGTCCCTTGTTCTACATTTTATGCTGGCTTCCAAAACAAATCTTTGACTAAACGTCCTCTAGAAAAATAGAAATATAATAAGCCATAGTAAACAGTGTTCCTTAGAGAAAAAAGGGCACCAGCATGGAAGAAAACACAATCCTTCAAATATAATTTTCTACATAATGCTATACGATATAACCCCAAAGGGCATACTTCAGAGAAAGCTATTGATCATTTATGTGCCGTTGGAAGAATGAATAGATCCGAAGAAAAGCAACCAGGATGACCCCCAAGAAGCCTGGGTAGCATATGTTGACATGTCAACAAGGAGGAGCAATTGCTAGAGAAGAACCTCATGATCAGCGAAGTAAAATCAGTGAAGGTGAGAGACGGACTTGATGAAATAAAGTGACTCAGAAGCGAAAGTAACACCTGAAAAGCTGGAGTGATTGCAAAGATGGAGCAGGTTTGCAGCACTAACACCATCTCCTGCTATGAATCCCCCCTTCCCACCCACCTTCCCACCCTGTAAGTTGCTCTACAAGGTGCTTTTACATAACTCTGCTAAGGTGAGAAGAGCTAGCAATTCACAGTGGTGATGACATACTAGGATTTCCCCTGGGGGGAGGGGAATTAAAGCAAAACAAAACAGAAACAAACAAACAAAATGCAGTAACAAAAGCCGCCATCACCACCACTACCTTCACATCAGCACCCTCGTTGCTAGGTCCCACCCTCAGAGACTTAACACATCCCAGGGACAGAATGGACAATGAAGATTTTAATTCAGAAGGTGATGATACTAATGCACCACCAGCATCTGGCATTCCTGCACAAATGCAGGAGATGACTACCTGCTCCTGCGACCGGTGGTCCCGAGAGTCTGCTGCTTTGCAACAAAAACGTTTGACCATATTGACTCCAGCTTGTTCATCGCCATGGGTGCTGGCTTCTACTGAGGGAAGACTGTTCTACTGACATAGACGATTGTTTACATTTGAGACCTCAGAGGAGGAAGTGGGAAGGAAGTGGGTACAGACGTGCTCTCTCCCTTGAAGGATCATGGCCTGCTAAATGCTGGGTGCTCTGCTGCTCACCAAAAGGTTGCATATTTGAGTCAGCTCAGAGGTGCCTTGGAAGGACAGCCTGGTAGATCTCCTTCTGAAAAGTAAGCCACAAAAACTCTAGGAAGCTCAGCTCTATGGAGACCAATATGATTGATGGCATGAGATGGAATTAACTCAACCTTTGGTCATTGGTGCCATAGGCAAACTGGTAGGTTTTGTACAAGAGCTTCAGAGCCACTGTGTCAGGAAAAGGTAACGTGAAATATAAGCAAAATAGGGCCATGTAGACACCACATGCAGAAGCTGTTCATTCACTCACAAGAAGAGTGGCTTGGCACCTGCTCCAGGTTCTCAGCTTATTCAATGGCTTTGTCCTTTCAGGAAGTGCTCAGCTTCTTTTCATGGTCTGTGATCCATTGTGGACTTCCTTCTTACAAAACACATGGGTAAAGCCTTCATGAATAGAAACAGCGAGGCTCTCAGAAGCAAGATGCCTGGATTAAATACCCAAACCTGAAAGTTCTGAGGTTACCAAGGCTCCTTCAACTACAGACAGAATCCCAACGTTCTGAAGAGTTCTCATGGTTTTGCAAAGAGGTCCAGTATTGAAATCTCCGCATATTTAATTTTGTTTTGCCGAGGGTTGAGATTTAGTGTTTTGCAAAGGACAATCGGTGGAGCCAAGTGTATGGGTAACAAAGGTGAGTTGCCCTAGGAAGCCTCCTGAATGATTCAGGACTCGGGGGTATAAATCTGCCTTTAATTAACTTATAAGGCTCTATTGTCACCCTTTATGCAGCTCAAAGACCCACTGACGTTTTTCTGTGATTCTCTGCAGTGGAAGATTGGCTCAAGTCAGATATTTTTCATGGGGATATAATTATGGCTTACAAATTGTTTTCAAAATTCATCAGGCTGAAAGTCTCCATTTGTCTTTCAACATTCACACCAAGTGAAATCACATTTGATTAGTGTTTGTGCCAGATCTTTTTTTTCTTCATTACTTTCAAATCCTTCTCTGTACTCTACCCTCACTGTGTCACTACTAAAATAACACCAGAAAATTTGTTCACAGAAATGGTGTTTGGGGTCCTTTGATTAATCTAGCTGTTTGACAATAAGAATAGCAGCAACTTTGCTGCAGGGTCTCTTCTTGGTCCCTGTAGGTACTCTTGATAGATCCAGTAGTTTGGCTTTAAAACATACACTCTGCCAATGACATAACAAACAGTTAAAAACATTGATAGGCGTATTCTTTTATCTCTGCCAGGGAAAAATGTAATGTCTAAAAAAAATTAAAGCAAAATGGGAGTGAGGTATTTGGGATTTTTTAACCTACCGGTTTCTTCTTATAGTTTCCTCACCATATTCTTCGTATTGGCCCATAACCCAACTGACCAAGACCCTAGACATCTTGTTTAAGATGGAGAAAGCCCATTTGGCTTGAGGACATTGTCTGGGTTTGAGCAATCTAACAGAACTGAGCTGAAACCCATAGGGTTTCCAGGGTGCTCAATCTTAATGAAGCAGATTGCCTTCCTTCAGTAGACTAAACTGTAGGCCTTTGGGATAGCAGTCAATCGCAAAGCCACCATGCCACCAGGGTTACTTGTTGGAGATTTAGGCTTACTGAAACTAAGCACGTGACCCAGGGCAATGTGTCCCACGCTTCTGAATAGCTCTTGCGTTTCTGTCATATAATAATAAACAAAATGATAATACATAACTCCTGGTATTGCTAGTAAATATCTATCATATAACATTCTGTGTCCCTCCTGTCATATTACTCATTCATCCTCAAAGAATCCCATAAAATACTTAGTCTTATGACGCTATTTCCTTTAACCCACCTGTCAGCTTCCATACTGTGGTGACTTTCATGTTTTATGATGTCAGCTGTTATGCCATCATTATTTTGATATTTTAAGGACCAGCTAGGTCACACTGGGTCTCAGTGGATCTTCTGGGCAACAGCAAACTAGGAAGAAATGCCTGGTGATCTTTTTCCAAAAATCAGCCCAGGAAACAATTGATGGATCACAATAGAATCTGATCTAAGACTTTTACTTATTGGGGATATGTCATCATCTGAAGGACCAATCCCTAGAGAAGGGCATCAGACTTCATAAAGTAGAGAGTCAAAGATGAGCAAATCATACATGAGGTCGACAGACATGACCACAGCCATTGTTCCAGTCACATCAGCGATCATGAAAATGGTACAAGACTGCATGATATTTGATTTGGTTTTGCATTATATCAACATGGACTAGAGTCAAGTTGATGGTAACCAACAACTACCATAAATAAATCCTATTTTAAAGATGAGGAAACTGGGGTGCAAAGAGGTTGTATAGGAAGAAATGGCCCAGTTACTGGTGACTAGATCAGAATTCAAATATTTCTCCCTGAGTTAGAAGCTTCAAGTATTACCTGGAAAGAAAGAGAAAGTGCAGCTAGACTTTCACATATAACCCTGATTCACCTCAATGCTTTCCATACCTATTTATTTTCTACTGTGAACACACACACACACACACACACACACACACACACACTTTCTCAAGGATTAAAAAAAAAGTTGGTATCTTGGCTTAAAAAGTATTTTTGCTTTAAGTGTGATGAAGAAGAAAGCCAGGCTCTGGCAACTTGCCTTTATTATTATTATTTTTAGTACTACACATTTATGTAAATAAAAAGAATCCAATCAACTCTTCAGCTTCCCATTTTCTACTGATGGGCAGGTCCTGATTTGTCAGAGGTTTTCTGAATGAAAATGCTTCTCTTGGAAGAGGCTGGGCCATAGACAGGAGAATTTCAGAGATGGGTCAGGGGGAACGGTGGTGGTCAGACCACCGACTCTGTAAGCACAGTGAATGGACTTTCACCCTCTTAGGCACGGTTAAATGTGATAAATCTGGTGAACTTTACTCATATATCCTGCTCCGTTGGGCTGTTTTCTGCCTAGGGCTAGACTGACACTATGAAGACAACTCCCATTGGATGTGACCACTAAGTCCTCACAGAGATTGATATCTCTCAGTGCACTGGGAGCAGTGGTCCTCAAACAAAGATGATCTCACTGTGCATGAGACATCAAGCAATGTCTGCAATTGTTTTGGATCACCACAACTGGGGAGTGCTATTGATATTTATAAGGGAGAGACTGGAATGCTGTTAAACATTTACAAAGCACATGAGGGTCTTACCACTACAAAAGATTATCCTGTCCAACATATCAATAAAGTCATATTGAGAAACCATGGCATGGCACACTTACAGTCTCTTCTTTGATCATCACTTCTTTGGAAAGGATAACTCAGCTAGTCGTTACCTCTACATGCTTCTCACAGAAGACACACCTGGTGAATAAAAATTCTACCCACAACCTGATTCCATCACATACCTAGTAAATGGGATGAAATGGAAAGGAAGGGAAATACTTCGGGGGGTGGCCAACTGAACTTTTATATACAGCTGGTGAGAAAAAAAAAGAAATGAAACTACTTTGGAAAACTGGTTGGTGGTACCTAATAAAGCTCAGCATATTCGTACAGTATGATCCAACAATTCCACTGACTGGAAACATCCACATAGGCTCACCAAAAGCATACTCCAGAATGTTCCAGTACTGCTCAAAATTGCCAACAAATGGAAACAACGCAAAAACCTTTTCCACATAGAATGGATAAATAAACAGCTTCAGAAATCCTGTGTGGGGTGGTTGTGCATTGGAATCAACTCGATGTTATTGGATTTATAGTCACACAATGGAACACCATAAGGCAATAAGGTTAAAAAAATAGGCATGAGGCTATGTACAGCAATATAGGCAAATCTCACAAACTAATGTTGAGTGAAAGAAGCTAAACCAAAACAAGGACTTGCCATATAATTCTATTTATATCATTATAAAAACTGGTGAAATGAATCCATGTTATAAAAGTTAGGATGATACCCATTCTTAGAAGCTGGTGCCTGGAAGGAGCATGGGGAACTGGTCCTCATCTGGTTCTCGGTTAGGGCACTGGCTACACAGGTGTGTTCTCTTTGTGAAATTCACAGCCCTGTATACTTCTAGCATGTGCAATGTACTATTCTTTGTGTGTATTATACTTCAATAAAGTTTTTAAAATATGCACCTGGTGCTATGAAAAGTAAGACAGACTCTGGGTCATTCTATTAGTCCTTCCCCTTACATTTCAATGTTGATCACTCCACTTGTACTTTAAAGGGCCTGGGGACAAAGAAGCAAAGGAAAATGTCAGGGCAGCGTAATGTCCAGACATCTTGGTTACTCAGGAGGCCACTTGAAGTGCAGAAGGAAGAACTGTCTGGAGTTAGGATCCCGGGAGAAATGAATAACTGAAGGTTGGGGACTGAATCAGTACTTAATAATTCAGAAGGTCACCAGTGTCTAGAGTTGATTCCTGGGGCTGAAATGAAGGCATTAGGGAGGAAATGGTAAAGAAGTGTAAGTCTCCATCACGAAGACACTGGCTTATGCCACCATAAATTTGGTGCCCTGTTTGACCCTTCTGCTCTCTAGTTCTTGCTTTCTGACTATGGAGGTATCATGCTTCAAATTCAAGCTTGTTGTCAGATGTTAGATTCCCCAGAATCAATTTCAACTCATCGCAAACCTATGTACAACAGAACAAAGCACTGCCTGGTCCTGCACCTTTCCCTTACTGTTTTCTTTGGCCCATTGTGGTAGTTGCTATGTCAATCCATTTCATTAACTCTCAGTTCACTTACTCTATACTTTAGCAAGCCTGGCGTTCCTCTCCAGGAACCAGTCTTTTCTGACAACATGGCAGTGGCAGTTACACAATCTGGTGGCACTTTAGACTATTAAGAATGAAGGAATGGAGTTTAGCTTGTCAATCAGGCCGCAGTTTGATGGCCTCATTTAGAGGTGCCACTAACATAAATAGTTCACTTGAGGTCAGATACACACAATCTTTCTGTTTCTTCTTCCTGTGAGACATTCCTGCTGACAACCAACATGGGGCTCTGCAATGGCAACCAGAGTCTTAAAGCTGGAGGGGCTGTGTGAATACCGAAGCCAGCACTAAGATGCTTCCATCGCCACTGGATCCACAAGACTTTCCACCCACTGACCTATGATCTTCCTGCACTTGGCTTCATTGCATATGTTGCCTGAGACTGAAGAGGAATTTACAGACAGGTGTAAGACATATGGGCTAATATTGTACTTATGCACTTGATCTGGACTGGACTGGAAGGTTTTCTTACTATACAATTAGTTTTTGATATAAAATTCTCACACATATATGAATGTTTACAAATTTGCTTCCTTAGTTCCACTTGGAGTAGCATAAAGGTCAAACTACTTGAGATAGATGCTCATCATCCTTGCTTCTAAGGAGCAACTAACTGTCTTTTATCCAAGGGAAGTTTGTCTGTTCTTCTGGAATCCCATGGAAATCCAATCATCTTTGACAACCCATAACTAAAATGTACTCATTCTTAAGACTTAAAATGCCTCAATTCTTACGTATTTTATTTTGTAAATCCCTACTAGTCAAGTGGACATGGACCCTTAGTTGCAGCTTATGTGCACATAGCTAGGTGGTAGGGAGAAATTTCTTATTCTTAGTTTGCTTTGTTTTGAATAGCAAAATAATCTAATTTCTCACCAGCAACATGATTGAATACCCAAAGGGAAAAGAAATAAGACTGTTATAACATGATAAAGTATTCTACTGTTTCAACCATCCCTGAATGTCCATGACAAAGTCTATTACTCAAATGACTAAGATTCCACCATCAATAATGATTTGAGAAGGCTGATTTAATGGGAAATTGAAGATCTCATGTAACCCTTTTCCACCTCTCCCCAGAAAAAGCATTTGATTTCCATTCTTTGTGCCCAGGGCACTCCATGGATCCCTGCTGCAGGAGGGCTCAGGCAATGGGTACTCTGAAGGGAGTTTCGTTGCTGGAAGGCCCGAGGAGACACAGGGTACAGTTTGTAATATCAGTGTTAGTACTGGCTGCTGGATAGAGAGTGTCATTCTAGCCTTAGAGAAAGGTCCCGCTGTTGAAGGCTAGTGTAGGCAAATAACATATTTTAAATGTTGTACAGCATATGGAAATTCCTAATACTGCAAACATTTGGTTTGGTTCTGTGCCTGTTCACCATATTGCACATGTCTAAATTCACTGTCTTTTAAATGGAGTCAGTTATGATTCATGTCCTCATCCTCTCTGTGGGTGGAGGAGTCAAGGTGAGTGCGACACACTGGCGTTTCCCCAGCCACAAGCAGGGGAACCCAATCCCAAACTCCTGTTTCTGATGGATGAAAGACCCACGGGGGAGCTCTGAATGGGAGGCAAGGAGAATTACTCTCTCCCTTTAGTGCAGGAAGCTGCCCAAGTGTAGGTCCTTCCAGAAGGAGAAGGAAGACAGAGAACAGAAATTCACACACCCCAACCGCCCACCAGGTTTAATTTCCTAAATGTGTGAGACTGAAATTCTGATGGAAAGAACTGAGGGTGGTCCAGGTATGCTAGTTCAGCATAGGGGGACTTTATAGAAAATATAGTCTCCTTATATGTATATGTGTGTGTGTGTGTGTGTATATATATATATACACACACAATGTGAATGCTCTTTTCACCAATCTTTCACCACTTTTATATTCCAAGTGCAAAATTTAATTTTTAAAATATTTTCCTTCCTTATCTAACAATTTTTTTAAAATCACACATTTTAAGTTAAACTATTTCCTTTATGGTAATGGATGCATGGATATTCTTAATACTAATCTTTCTGTTTTTTTGGATACACTTTACATCCTATAAAAAAGACCCATGAGTTTATTATCCAGATGTGATCACTTTTATCATTTCAGTGCAATTCCATTAAACTATTTCCATGTCAATGTCTAGTTTGAGAAATGAATCATGCTGGCATATCTCATGACTGTCTGTTTTAACTGTGCTATTAAAGCTAGGTAACCCTTGTATTTGATCTACTTGCCATTTTAAAAATAACTACTATATCGCTCTCAATAATGCTAAGAAGAAAATAATGATATTATTAGAATTAATGCCATTTTATAGATGAGAAATCTGAAAGTCTGTGTGCCAATGACATTCCAAGGTCATTTGGGATTTGAAAAAATAGGCAGAATCATAATTCTGAGAATTGACTTGACAGCTCCTTTATATCCCCTTTGTTTTACCTGTGGGAATAATGCCAGGTTGTGGGTCAGTTATCCAAACCAAGTCCAACTCAGTGCTCTGCAGTGACTTCCCACTCATCACAACAGTCCCATAGACTGTCCAAGGCTGAAATCCTTGTGGAAGAGGACATTCACACCTTTCTCCCACAAAAGTCAAGCCGCTGACTGTTCAGTTAGCAGTGGAGGGCTTAGCCACTGTGTTGCCAAGACTCTATGGGTAAATTGTCTCAAAGGACAATTTATTTTTTCAATGAGGGGTAAGCCTGAATGTGGGGGAACAGCCTGAGAGCATTGGATGCTAAGTGTAGACTCATTGTGCTCTTTAGATAAGGTAGGCATGGCAAACATGTTTTGCATTAACTTGGACTCCTTCTTAGGCCTAAATAAGGAAGCCCTGGTGACATGGTGGTGACATGCTAATGGTTATTGGTTTGAACCCATCATCCACTCTGCAGGGGAAAGATATGATGGACTCTTTTCATCAAAACCCCCAGATACCATTGAGAAGTTGCGCTCTGTCTCACAGGGTTGGTTGCGCTACATTGTAAACAACTTGATGGCGATGGATTTAGGCCAACATCAGCCATCCCTTTCATAACAACTGCTGTCATTTACTATTAACTGGTATCAATGTGATATGAAGGGTGACAGAGAGGTTATTTGTGAACTGTGGAAGAATGAAACTGGGCAATCCTTAAAACCAGAGGGAAAAAGACTCAGAAGTTTGAGTCTTTTTGCTATTGGAATATACATCTCTTGAGCTGGGGACTGTTGGACTCTGTCATGTCACTGACTGTTGGTGACCTGCTTTGCTGTTTGCTGCTTGTGGCTGGATAGCTCTACAGAGGACTACTCAGTGGCCCTCAAGAATCCAAGGACTGCCAGTCTATTAGCTGTCTCATGCAAGTGAGTTGTGCCGAGCCATTTTTACTGCTTTATAGATAAGTTACCTCTTTATTTCCTATCGTATATATCCATCTATCCATATAAATATATAAAAAGAATTACTAGTGTCCTGGTTTTGTTTCTCTAGAGAACCCTGTCTAACACAGTTCCTAATCTCAAAACTGTTTTGAAACATGAAAATAAGTCAATGAAACATGAAAATAAGTCAATATTTGTGGCCATCTGTTGACTTCTTGAAACATACATGTTGTTTATGAAGCAAATGGAAATAGCATTGGGAGATAATGGGATTTTTCAATGAAATCATTGAAGTCCTTTTATAGTGCATGGGCCAAAACTTATTCTGCATTTATATCAATTTGCATGAAGTCAGACTGACAGTGTAAAATCAACTTTAAGAGTTCTTTTTAGCCCAACTTCTAGGCACTGAGAGAAAAATTAGAGGTAATGAGATAAACATATGTCTCATATAAATGAACAAACACTGCACAAGAACACACACACACCACTTTAGCATGCATGCACATATACACACACATGTAAATTCAGATTTACATTTCCTGAGTGGAAGGCCTTTCTCATCCATCTCAAAGCAGAGCCAGTCTCCTATCTTTCTCCTAGATAAATTCACTCTTGCAATTGCAAGGAAATAATGTAAGTCCTTGATTCCTTGAAAAAAAAATGGACTGCACAATAATGGAAGGAAAATTAAAAGCATTTTTTCTTATTTAAAACCTATGCAGAAAATATTTTCCAATCCTTTCCAGGAAAGTCATAGGGAGACGTGAAAGATTTGGCACACTCACCATGTACAGAAAAAATTTGCCAATGAACAGTGTATTGATCAAAGTTCTGGGGAGGAGAGGTGCTCAAATATTTACCCAGAGCACTTCACTGAAAGGTGCCCCACGGGTACTCAGAGGTGGCCACCAGCATGCTGCTGGCACCAACAGCATTTTCCTCTATTCTAAGGGACCATTCATTCCTGCCTGGTGCTTCCCACACCCGCTTCCTTCTCTCCTTCCAGCGCCCCTTAGGAAGATGTTTTATGAACTGTGTGCAGGAATATTTTTGTGCCTACAGCAAGACTGTTGTTTTCCTAAAAGCAAGAGTTAGAACAGGAACTTCAGGAACTTGGGTCCTTAGCCTCAGGAATCCAGTCCTGGGAAGAGTCTGTAGGTAGGATAGGACTCCCATCTGCAGACTGATGACCCTCGAGGAGCTCTAGTATTATTCTTGGTTTTCTTTCATCTATTCTCTTTCATTTGCAGTCTCTTTCCCTGATGAATGATTTTAAGCATTAGTGCTAATATCACCTCCAGATCTCCAGCTTTTCTAGATATTGACTTGGTCACCAATGGTTAACTTTTCACCAGTGTTTGTTCATCTGAGTGAAAGGGTCTAATTTCAAGAAAATAGGAAGGCCAGTGATCCTAAAGTTCTATATGTAGATATTAATTATACTGATTTCCATATCTAAATGTATACCTATTCCAGAAGGTTAGTTCCAGTTGAATCAGTTTTGAGTCATGGGGTCCAAAGGTGTGTCAGAGTAGACCATAAAGACTTCAATGGCAGATGCTTTAGAACTAAATATACTTATATTTCTATCTAACTCTACCACTATCTTTTATTCTTGGGAGGTGCTATCAAGTTGAATCTGACTCATTGGGACCCTATGTGAAGGAGAGCACAACACTGCCCAGTTCTATGTCATCCTCACAACCATTGCTTGGTCTGAGCCCATTGTTGGCACCACTGTGTTATACTATCTCTGTCTTGGGGTATCTCTTTATCTCCCTTCTTTTGTATTTTTTCCCCAATGACATACTATTGTATTCTTCTTTAGGGACTGGTCTCTCTGGATAGCATAGTCAAAATACTTGAGAAGAAGTCTTTTCAGCCTTGCTTCTAAAGAGCATTGAGGCAGTATATCTCTCAAGATGGATTGGTTCGTTCTTCTGGCAGTTCACAGTATATTTGAATTTTATCAACATCAGATTTCAATACTTCTTTGAAATTCCTTATTTGTTGCCCAGCTATTATGTCTGAAAATGCTATGGCTTAGGTCAGATTATGGCTTATCTTTGATTAACTCCATGCCCCCCCCCCAACACACACACAACTACAACTTTAAAGAGGTCATTTGGAGCAGGTTTCTCCAATGGATTATGTCCCTTGAGTTCTTAACTGTCCATCGAAGGGTGGACATGGAATATGGATCCAAATAATATGACACCCATGACAATGTCAATCTTCTCTTGATTTATCATGATGTTGCTCATTGATCTGGTTGTTAATTTTGTGTTTTCTTCATGTTGAAGTGCATTCCATACTGAAGGTTGTATTTAGTCTGATATTTATCCCTAAGAGTTTCAGTTCCTCTTATCTTTTAGCGCACAAGCTTATGTCATTTGCATATTGTGGGTTGTTAATTATTTTTCTTCTGATTCTGAAGTTCTGTTCTTATATGTAGTGTCGAGTTTCTCAGATTACGAGCTCAACAATCAGATTAAATAATAAGGTGAAAGGACACAACCCTGACTACCCTTTCCTGCTTTTAAGCTTGGAATCCGCTTGTGTTGGAAAAACTGCTTCTTGGTTTGTGTGCAGTTTTCACATGGAGCAATGAAATGCTTGAGAATTTTCGTTATTGGCAAATATATTCATAATTTATTATGAGTTCTATATTTGAATGCCTTTGTATAATCAATAAGATACAGGTAGACATCTGTGTCAGCCAAGATTTATCTGACAATAGCAAAGAGAGGCCTCATTCCAGGTCCTCTCTTTAATCCAGCTTGAATTTCTGGGAGTTCCTTGTCAATATACTGCTGCAACCATTTTTAAAAAATGATCTTTACTCAAATTTTACATGAATGCTATATGCCTTTACCTATACACACAGCTTTATTTTTCCAACAGTTTATTGGCACATAATTTATATGTTATAGAATTGAATAGTCCAATCTTTCAAACATATCAAGGATGAATTGTACAATCACCACCACATCTAATGGAGAACACTCCTTTCCCCCATGGTTGACTCACCCCCAAAATGAGCTGTGCAAAAATGAGCCAATTTTGAAAGGAGGAGCCAGAATAGAAAGTTTCACCTTGAATCTGTCCAAATCATCATGATAAATTTCACTTAACTTTCTTATCATTTCTGCTGGTTTTCTAAAAATTGTAAGTGCGTTTCTTCTTTTAAAAATAATTTTATAGGGGGCTCTTATAGCTCTTCTAATATTCCACACATCAATCATATCAAGCATATTTGTACATATATAGCCATCACCATTTTCTAAACATTTACTTGCCATTTGAGCCCTTGAAATCAACTCTCCTTTTATCCTTCATGTACCCTCCCACCCTTATGACTTCTTGATAAGTTATAGATTATTATTTTTTTCATATCTTACACTGACAACTGTCTCCCTTTACCCACGTTTCTGCTGTTCATTCCCCTTGTGTGGGGCTTGTGGTTATGAGTTCATTTTTGTGCTCAGTTTCCTCTTCCTCCCCTTTTCTTCTCCACTTTACTTCTATCCTTCTGGTATTACTACTCCCATTTCTGTCCCTGAGGGGTTTATCTGCCAAGAATTCTATGCATCCTGAGTTCTTATCTGTGCTAGCATAAATGCTCCAGTTTAGCCAGAACAGAAAGGCAGGACTGGGGTCATGATGGTGAGGATTAAGGAAGCCTCCAAGAACCAGAGGAATATTGTGTCTTTCATCAGTGCTGTACTGCACCTGGATTGACTCATGTCTTCCTTGTGAATCTTCTGTGAGGGGATGTCCTATTGACTACAGTTGAGTTTGGGGCTCTTCTCTGACCCTCCTCATTCTCAACAATATGTTTTTTTTTTTTTTTTGGTTTTGGGTCTTATGCTGTCTGCTACCTGATTCTGTTAACAACTCCTGATTGCATAAGCTGGTGTGCTTCTTCCATGTGGTCCTCTCGTTTTTATGCTAGATGGCCACTTGTTCAACTTCAAGCCTTTACGACACAAGAGGTTGTAATTTTTTAGTATCTGGGCACCATTAGCTCTCTTCACCACATTGGTTTATGCACACATTTTTCTTCAGCGATTGTGTTGGCATCACGGAATGCCATGTTGTTAGAACAAAGTATTCCTGCGTTGAGGCAGGGTTTGAGCAGAGTCCCCAAGTCCATCCACTTTCTCAAGGAATCACCATATAAATATATGTACATGGCCCAATACCTCTATTTTTATGAATGAATATATTTGCACATGTACACACCTATGTTTGTACCTTTAACCATAACTTTGCTTTCTAGATCTTTATTGTTTCCTTTTACCTTCTTCCTGTCCCACTAACACACTTGCCCTTCTTCTGCCTCTTAGTGAGTCCTCTCAGCTAGATTGCTGTTGCTCCAACACCAGTGGGATCTCTACGTCCTCATTGTTACTTTTAATTCCATAGTTGTTCCCTTATCTGTGGTGTTGTTTGCTCACTACTCCTTTCCCCCGCCTCCTTCTACCCACAGATCTCTCTAGAACCATCGGTCTCATTGCTTTCTCTGTGTGCTTGCTTCCCATCCCTTATATAGGTAGGCAAACCAACAATAATGGAGACAAAACAAAAAGAAAGAAAATCCTGGATAAAGAGAACAAAAACTATTGAAAAATTAAAATAGAGTAGCAACTTGAAAAAGCATATATAATTCCAGATCTGTCCGCTGAGCTTTATGACTATCTCCCCACAGATCCTGGGAGGTTCTTGGAACTGCCCCTCCTGACTTGTAGTTTATTTTGAGAACCTCTTGGGATTTTGTAGCTTGGCTTTGCCCCTCTTGCTGAACTATTATGTTCCCTTCTTGGTTCACCCCAATGAGAGGGGAAAGAAGACAGGACTTACTCCTGCTGCATCTCTCCAGTATTGTCCTTTGTCACCATGTGCTCCAGCAAGGAGACATCATGTCTGGAGCTGCTGTTGACCCTATAGTCCTCTCTGTGCCTTAGCATATCTGTGCAGGGACATCATCCTCAGGGCTTGGTGTGCCAGTATAGGGTCTAAGCCCTCTCTCTCTTTTTCTTTCTCGGTCTGCTTCCATATGGTCATGGAAGGCCAGCACCTGCCCCCAACTTAAAGGGTTAGTGTTGTCCTCTGTAGCATATACTTCTCAGATGGGGTGTGGGCGTCAGTTTGGCTCTGGTTGGGGCTAGCCCTGAAGATCTCTCTGTTCAAGAGCTGCTTCATGTGGTTAAGTTGCCCTTATGTTTGGCATGCTGTGGTGGGGTCTGCACACACACTCCCATTTCTGTGGGGGCATAAATAACACCCTCCCCCCGGTTGTATAAGAGCCCTACTCACCCAGTGTCATCATCTCCCTTTTCTTTTTTCCTCTTTTCCTTCCGCACCAAAACCTCTTTTCCCTTCTCTGTGTTGGGATGACATATACATCCTTGCATTTGGTCTATCTCCTGATCAGTTGCCTGTACCTTAGACTGTCAAGTGTGAGAGTGACTTTTCTTCTATTTCTACTGTGCTAATTATATGTACCTCAGTGGGCTCATGTTGCACTTGTCCTTTTCTGATTGGCTAACGTTGTTTAGTGTCATTTCCGCCATTTTTCCCATGAGATGATGTGTGCATCAGTGCTTTTTAGTGATCCATAGGACTCCATTGTGCATATGTGCCAGGGTATCTCTAATTCACTCATCTATGGAAATTGAGGTTGCTTCCAATTCGTTTGTGATTGTGAATTGTGCCGCAATAAAAACTGGAGTGCAGTTGACTGGTCCTGGTCTTTCTCTTACTTCCGAATTTATTCTCAGTAGAGGGATTGCTGGGTTTTGGGTTTTTGTTTTTTTTTGTGGCATCACTGCCCTGGTGGGAGTAGGAAGGCCAGCCTTGCTCCTGAAGAGCTGCTGCTCGATTTGAACTGTCAACCCTGAGGGTTGCAGTCCTGCACACAACCACTAGGCCACCAGGGCTCAGCCAATTGCTGGGCTTTAAGGTAACTCAATTCCCATTTGATTTAAATATTGCCAGATAGCTTTACATAGTAGTTGTATGAAATTATATGAACACCAGAAGTGGAGGAGAGTTCCTATCTCACCATATCCCCTCCAATATTTGTTGCTCTCTGATTTTATGACTTTGGCTCTTGTGTGAGGTGGTATTTTAGAATTGTTTTAATATCTCAATGCTGTCCGTGTACACAGGCCTCATTTTGTTTGACTGATGGTGTCATTTTGCAATAGGCATCTCTAAGCAGTTGTGTTTCAGCAACTGTAGCTAATTAAGTTGGGCTTTGAGGGCTCTGTTGTGAAAATTTGGCTTGTTTTTATTTTATTTTATTTTTTGGCTTGTTTTTATGCATCTACAACTAGACTCTTCTTTATTCAAGTGATTATATTTCCATATATAGGATGTGATATATTCTTAAATATTTTCTATTTTTTAAAGCACATCTCCTATTTGCTATATCTAGATCTGGATCTGGACATATAGTTCTAAAATGCAGGTGACAAAATCTATCACAATCAAGTGTTTATAGTGCTCACATTTTATGATTGACTCTTACTGAGTGATATTAGGAAATGTGCTCTTTCCTCATTACAGTTAAACATATAACCTACTACTATAAAGTTGCCTATGGCTCTTAGTGATCCCATATAGGTTTATGAAGCTGTGAATATTTAAACAAATAAGGAACAGATGCCTTATCTTTCTCCAGATAAATGACTGATGGATTTGAACTAGTGGTTCTGTGGTTAGTATTCCAACCCTTACTTAGCGGTTCCACCAAGACTAGATTTTAACATATAAGCTCATAAAATATATTCCTTCTGCCTTGCCACTGGAACTATATTTTCAAAGAATAAAGATTGAGAAAAATGCCTTTAAATTATAAAATAAGTGTTTCAGTTACATTTTGGCAAAGTCATGTATTCATTCCTGCTCATTCTTATTTCTTTCCTATCAAGTACTTTATGCCTATCACATAAGAAGGGCCAGAGTTTTTTGGCATTTTTAAAAAGTATATCTTAAGGTTTGTTTTGCTTTTGTCACAACATTTTTTTTAAAGAAAATCTTCCATCTTCCACTCATCCAGAAGCTTCCAATCTTTGAGAAGCTTTCAATCTTTCTGATTGTGAAGAAGGTATGGGAAAACCCTGAGTCTTGCCTGCTCCCTCTCTTTAGCCTACAAAAGTATGGAAGTGGCATCTTGAGACTGACAATGTTCTATAGAACCTGCTTACCAGCCGGCACAGGATCTGTTTGCCCTGTAGATAGGTCGTTCAAAGTTGATACTATGCACCATAGAAACCCTATATCGAGTCACGATAAGACAAAACTGATACAATGCAAATAGGTATATATATATATATATATATCACTCACAAAGCTCACTGCTCTGCCATCTAGCTATACCTTGTGGGTTTCTGGTACCCTGGACGGCTTCTGGGAGCAGAAAGCCCAGTCTTTCCCCTGAGGCACTGCTGGTGGATTTAAACTGACCACCATTCAGATAGCAACCCAAAGCATGACCACTACGACACCAGAGTCCATATGCACATGCGCACATATGCATGTACCTGCGCATACACGTACCCGCAGCATTGTTGGGTGAACTTAGGACTGCTAATATGATAGCATCAATGTCAGTGTTTCAAACTCACCAGGCATGCTCTAAGAAAGGCATGAGGTTATCTACTCCTATAAAAATGTATAGTCACATAAATATCCTATATAGGGTTACTTTTAGTCTGAATCAATTCAATAGCAGTAGGATGAGTTTTTGTTAAATATATCGCCTTCCTGACGTTCATATTTATGTGTTGTTTTACAATTTCCTTTTCTGATTTTGAGAACTCTATTTGTCAACCACTCTTTTACTGAAAAGGGCTCTCGAACACACAATAGAGAAAATATCTTTCCCAGAACGGTATCAGAAAATAACTTGGGTAAGTGAAAATATCTAAAATTTCACTTGCTTAAGTCATAAAATTGGTTATAATTAGGAAGCTGTTATTATACATGGCTATTCTAGGAAGGAATTAGAATTTCAATCAAAAGGCCAGAATCCATCGATTTATTACTAGTGTCTGAACGCTTTAATTTTATTGAAAAGAATGAACAATGAATAGACTAGCCAAAAAGCCATTTTTAAGATGCTTCACTAAACTCTCCCAACTCATTTTGTTTTCTCCAAGTGATATTGTAGTCTGAATGTAAAGGGCATGCATTTTAAATAGACTGAATTACTGTCTTTATTCTGTATGCACAATTTATAAGTAAGAGAATCAACAATGCTTAGCAATTATAATCATCTGCGCACATATACACACTTTTCAATACATAATATAAGTTCATGGAAGTTAGCAGAAGCCTTGGTAGTACAGTGGTTACTTCTTGGGCTGTGACCCACATGATCAGCAGTTCAAAGCCACTACCTGCTCTATAAACAGCTACAGTCTCCAAAACCCAGAGGCGGTCACGACGGGTCACCATTGACTTGATGGCAGGAAGGTTTGTGTTTGTTTGTTTGTTTAATGAAAGGTAGTTACTACTCATTTGTCAGTTTGTCCAACTGCAGTCACCAACCTCTTGCTAGCACATATGCATACTGCTAATACTTCTGATAACGCTAATGTCCTGTAGGGGATACAGGTTCTGCATAACTTCCAGAGCAATCAATCCAGGAAGAAATACCTGACATTAACCAAACACTAACCATGATCATAACAGAACACTGCTGAAAGATGAGCTAAAAGATGCTCAAATGATATGATGGCCGAGACACTGGACCCAAGCAGGCCTACAATGATGAAGATGGCCAAGAATCACGCTAAGCTCCTTTCACTTTTACATGGGATTTCTGTGCATCAGAGCTGATTCCACGGTCTTTGAGAACAACAAGCAAAGGCAGAAAGTAGATGAGAATCCATGACAAGCAGGGTAAGATTTTAGATGTGTTTTCATTGTTGTTTTAATAAATATTTTTTTGCTACTCATAATCCTGTTATCAATCCATACCTCTGTCTCATTTGAATTTACCTTCATGATTCCCCAAAGGAGAGGTCCACACAGGATATGCATAGGAGTCACCATGGTCAACATAGATGCATAGGTCTGGTAGAAGCCTGAAATATATAAACAAACAAATAATAACATTAAAGTCATTGTTCCTGCCTACAGATGCCCTTGATAAGACCAAGGTGAACAGAATCATAGAAGGGGTAGCATGGGGACTCAAAGTATAAAGGAGAGAGATTAAAGAGCACTGGGAGGATGAGGCAGATTCCCTGCTCACAATGGTTGATGCTTTGGATTGCAAGTCATATCAGTGGCAGGCTTTCTGGGTGAACTGGGACATCCACGTTCTGATGAATTGAGGAAGGCAAGATTAAAGCTACCCAGTTCCTAGTGTGTACTCAATAGCACCAACAAAAATAAACAGTGTCAGTTTGCTTGGGTCAAGAATGTCTAGAAAAGCAATGGAGCCAGGGTTCCCTTGTCACTTTTCATTAAGTCTACCCTCTAACAGCCTGGATTCCAGGATTCCTGGATTCCTGGATTCCAGGTCTGCTGGACGGCTTCTTGGGATGGTTTGATGAATCTCTGGCCACTTTGGGCCACGATCAAGTAGCAAGAGGAAAAAAAAACACCCTGACTGTCTGAAAGGGAAGGACACTTTGTGAAGGATGTTTACCCATGGCCAGTAGATCAACTCTTTGCTGGATGAGTGAGATTCTGATTTATATAGAGGTCATCGAGCTGAAAACGGCCTTCTAGAATCCATGTGGAAGAGGAAACCAAATATGAGTTATACGGAGTAACTTTACCAGGTCAGATCACGCAAATCTCCAAAAGTGGAGCAAATAAAAATGCTGAATATCTTGGACTTTTATTTGACTTGGATCACTTTTCTCTTTAAAAAAAAAAAAAGTATTGCATTGACCCATGGTAGGAGTTGAACATGATAGGGTAATTTATTCAAATTGAGGTCTATAAAGCTATGCTGCTTTGCATGTACTTCCTTCTACTTTGGCTACTTAGTGCTTCGACTAAAGCAGACTGACTTCTGCTACACACTATTCATATCAGCTCACTCCAAAGTGTCCACAAATGCATGAGAAATAATAAATGAGTCCTAGTGACTGGTTTGGGGCCACATTGTTTTCAGGTAATAGCAACCCCAAACTCCTTCCAAGTGATTATCCTTTGCAATGTGCATCATGCCCATGAAACATGGTACCTTGGACGATAATTAAAGGAGTGTGCAACTAGCCAATTTAAGAGCCCTGATTCCATAAAGTTGGAGCACTAAGCTAAGATTCATAGTCTTAGAAATGTTGTATAGGGCTGTTCCAAGTCAAAATAGACTCAATGGCAGTGGGTTTGATTTGGCTTGACTTGTCATCTTCATGGAAGTGGAATGTCACACCCTTTTCCTGAGGAGCCACTAGTAGGTTCAAAACTAAGTGTTCAACCCTGGTCTTTCTCCCTGGTAATGACTAGTCGATTTGAACCACCTTGTGATTAACAACCCAAAACCTAATCGGAAGTACCACCAATGTTCTCTCTCCCAAAAGTACCACCAATGCTCTTTTCTGTAAAGATTTCAACCCAGGAAACTCAAAGGGTAGTTTCCTTCTGTCATATAAGGTTGTTATGGGGAAGAATGAACTCAAGGCAAATGACAACAGTTATCCAATGAAACACATCATATATATTTTATATTTTGTACAACAGAAGAAAGCTTTCTCTTAAACGACAACGACAACAACAAATCATTCACAGCTCTCTTGTGGTTGTTGCTGTTGTTGGTTACCATCCAGTTGATTCTAAATCACAGCAACAGCAATCTCACATGACAGAGTAGAGGTGTCTCCTAGGGCTTCCTTCACTGTCCACTGCTGGCTGGGTCTTTTCTCTCCTGGGCCACTGGAGAGGTCCCAATGGCCAACCTTTCCACTCACAGCCTTGTGTTTAAGAACTGCATCACCTGGAACCCTTGTTAATGGCTTAATGAAATGCAATTTAAATAATATAACTTCACACATTTGAGGAGCACAATGAGGTAAGCTTCAATCTACAGGTAAAGGGCTTGGGCATGTTATCAGGAGAGGCCATTTCCTGGAAAAGAACATCATGTCTGGGTAAATGGAAGTCAGTGAGAAAGAGTGAGGCCCTGAAAAGATTGACACAACTCCAGCAATGTTCACATAACATTTGTGATGATGCTGCAAAACCCATAAGTTCGCCTTGCTGTTGTACACAGCGTCCCAATGAGTCAGAACCAACTCAGTGGCACTTAGCAATAGCAGTAGGGACAGAGTGAGATAACTATCACCACGATTGGATTTCAGATGTTGTTTCGGCTCTAGAAAGAGACCTGGAGTTCTTGGTTGATTTAAATGGTTAACATGCAGGGGCACAAGCCCAAAGGCCGTTTCAGTCCACCTAGAGGTGCCTTGCAAGAAAAGATGGACACTCTACTTTTGAAATGGTAACCATTGAAAACCTTGTAGAGCTGAGATGTGTTCTGATGCATGTGGAGTCACCGTAGGTCAGACTCTGCTCAATGAAAGTTGACTGGTGCTTGGTAAAAAGGACATCATACTGATGGAGAATTCATCCCCATGTTCGCCAAAGGTGCTACAGAGACACTCTCAACCTCAATCTACTGTACTTGCTTTGAGGGAGCATTTTATATAAGTGAACTCATAGAATACACACTCTGGGATTTAGCCTAAAGCCATTTAAAGGTGCGAAAAACTGGAGTAATATGATTCAGATAGAACTGATTTTTGAAATTTAACAAGAGCTATTTGGGGGAGCGGTGTTTTTGTTGGTGTTAGGGGCTGTTGACTCAGCTCTGACTCATACAAACTCTATATATCATAGTCAGTACTGTGTCATTATTATATTTGGTCCCAGAGCTGGGAGGGTGAGGGAAGGACAATTATTAACTGAAGGGCTGACACATATTAACTTGATTAAAGGGGAAGGATTAAAAAAAGGAAAAGAAAAAGAAAACTATTTAGGATTGTACATTTTACAAAGAAAACTTCAGCATGAATGAAAATTTCTTATTTACAGCCTTCTGAAACATCAGTGATACAACTCTTTGTTAGGATAATCAATCAAACACAATACATAGAATTGCATTCAGATGCAGCTCACTAGCAAAACTAGGAAAATGTTTGTCTATTGGCAAACAGTAATTTGATGAAGGGCTAAACAACAGGTCCTGGGTGATTAAATGAGCATGGAAGAAGAAAAGTCTTTGGAATATTGAATGCACAGAGTAAGAAGAAAGCATTGTATTTGCACAAAAATTCCCTGATTTTTCCTTCCCAATGCATTCTTTGCATCTCATAGAATTTCTTTCTTTCTAGAATTTCCTCTAGAAATTCCTCTGTTGGCATGAAAAGATAGATTGGGAAAAGCTATAGGAGTGGGGACTCTAGAGAAAGACTCTGTCAAGACTGATAGGTTGACATGCAATAACCTTAATGATTTGGTGCAATCAGCCATCCTTAAATTCATGCAGCACAGATCTGACTTGATCACCCAATATGGTAATGGATGGCAAGCCTGTATGGCTAACTCTCTGGAAAGGTTCCGTGTCTTCACAAAGACCACATTCTGTTCCAGAAATCTAAAATGTACAGAGTATCCCAACAAAGAAACAAATTGAATACTTGGGACATGTCTGACCCAAATACATTGAGTTAGATAAAATAGCTCATTAGAATTGGGAGAAATTAAGGCTAAAAGGATCACAGCCCAGATACTAATCTCATGGCATCATCCCAAATTCATATTGAAATGGAGCCATATAGGCATTCAATGATCAGGGGATAACTTCAAAAGTTCAACTCATATGCTCAAACTCTACTCACTAAATATTGTTATTATTAGCCACCCTTGACTTGGTTCTGACTTGCTGACCTGTAGGGACTCTGTTTACAACAGAACAAAACACTGCCTGATTCTGTCCCACCTCACAATCACTGCTATGTGTAAGCCCACGAAAGCTGCCACTGTCCTGCTGACGGTCTTCCTCTATGTCACTGACCCTTTACTTTGCCAGGCATGATGCCCTTCTCCAGAGATTGGTCCCTCCTAATAACATGTTCAAAGAAAGTGAGAAGTTTCACCCTTCTCATTAAAAAGCCTCGTTTAATAGTAGAGTGAGTCCAGATGGTGTCAAGTATCTGAGGTCCTGGTAGATATGACCCCTGTGATGACAGCCCAAGCACTTTTACTTCTTTGCTGTGCTCTTGTTCCACATGCTGCTGAAAGATGTACCTGGTCCATCTGTCCCAGTATTTCATCTCTGAGCTCCAGATTCAAACTTGGAAGGTTCATTATTGGTCTATCAAATGCTAAATCTGAGTACCCAAATGCTCCATTAACTGGACTTCATGTACTAGCTTGCTAACATAATATTTAATCTATGAAGGACCTCTTGACAGAGATTATACTTGTATACTTGCAATGCGATGCTGAGGGAAATTTATATTTTCTTCTTGCTACAACACATATGGTTCCACTTTCATGGCTCTGTCGGTCTCCTAGGTTAATGACATCCTACCATATGCCCAAGAGCAAAGAGTGATGGAACTGACATGCTGCTCAAACGGCCTGAAACAAGCTGAATCGTGTGTCCTCAGCCATAAAACGCCAGTCAAGTGACCCCATATGCTGACATCTGCCCACATGTTGTACACATTTAGGGCCAAGTTGCCCATTTGTTTCTTTCTGATCTAAAGGTAAATATTATACATGAAAACATATACAAATACAGTCTTTTTTCATTTTATTTTATAGAAGCTGGGGGGTGGGCAGGCCAGCTGGGTACCAGTTACAGCCTGATATTTTAACGTTGGCTTTATGCTACTTAGAGAACTGTGTCCTGATACATAAGTTGTCTTGTTTCAGAACAATTAAGTCCCTGTAAATGATGTGAAAATCAGGATCTCCATCTTTGAAGGCATCCTGTAATCCTTGGGAGGCAGTAGGCCATTCAATCCATGATTTTTTTTTGGCCATCATTCTTGATGTTGATTGCTTCTTGCTTTCATTCTACTGAGTTTCTATACCTTGATCATAAATTCCCATAACCCTTGAGTCCACTCTGACTCATCAGACCCTACAGGTCAAAGTAGAACCTCTCCATAGGGTTTCCAAGACTGTCATCTTTATAGAAGCAGATCGCCATAACTTCACTCAGGAAACACCAAGTGAATTCGAATCACTAATCCCTTGATTAGTAGCTGAGTGCTTAACCATTGTGCTACCCAGTCTCCTTTCTACTTTGATTGCCAGTGTTATTCCACAGGTCACTTGGAATGCAGTGAAGGTAGGGGGAAATTTCACAGCTGTCCAGTTTTTGCTTCTTTCAATAAAGTTGATCTCTCAGTCTCTTTCTCTCTCTCTCTCTCTCTCTCTCTCTCTCTCTCACACACACACACACACAAACACACAGATAATCCTTGGAAGTGAGGTCATCAATGTTCTGTTTTTATTTAATTGAACGTGCTTATTTCCTCTTGGGCAAGCAGCGACAAGAAGATGACTAAAAATTCAGAGTTTAGATATTTTTGCTCATTATACCTTTTGATTCTTTTGAAGAAAAATAAAATTCTGCAATGCAGATGCACAATTTCTGCCCTGGATTAATTTTGTCTGTTTCTCCCGCATTACGTTTGTGTTCTTCACATAACATTTTATTTATGTCATATGTTCAATGAAGCAAAGATGGTGTGACATGAATTAAGGTAGGAGAGAAAGAGAGAGAGAGAGATTTGTAAGGAATTTGGACTTTCCCATTCCCTACAACTTCTCATAATACTACTGTGGTAGTTATTTGGGGAATTGAGTTATAATAAATCTATCCATTATTATTTCTCTGTGGAGAAAATTCAGTTGCAGAAGATGCCTGATAAAGTATGTCCAGAATCCTGCTGAGAAAATTGATCTGCAATCCGCAATAAATCACAGTTGTAAGTATAGAATCCAGTGGTTTCTATCTAAATCAGTTTTAAGTAGTCACACAAGTGCTGGAGCAATTCAGTAGAAATCTGTTTACTGTTGTATGCATGAAATACCATCTCTTAACTGTCAATACACATCACAGTCCCATGTGTATGTTGGATGCTCAACACTGAATATCAGTAAAAAGGCGTAACAGAGAACAACAGTGACTTGTTTACTTTTTTCAGAATTATTAATAAAGTTCTATTTAATATAATTCTCCTTGTATATTTGGGACAAAGTTTTATAAGCATTTTGAATTTCTATCTCAATTCCCTCTAATGGCTTCCTAATGAACTTGGAACTATGGCCAGAATTTTGATCATGGGTCTTGCTGAGTAGAGGTGAATTCAAGGGCATTGGGTTGGAGACTGTATTTGAATCTAGCTCCTGCTACTCCTCTCACTCCAGTTCCTTCTCAGTCCTCAATGTTCTTTTATATACAGACGCATCCATTTCCTTGAGGTTCTTTGCCCAAATCAAGCTTGTTGCCACTTTGGGGCTCTGGACATCCTGTGCCTGCTGTCTAGAAATGCCCTGACTCCATCTGTCACAGCCATTCCTTTAGTCCTGGCCAGGTGTTACCTGAGAGCTAGCATTCCTTAACCAATTTTTATCACCAACCTGTTCTCAGATGACTGTGCTTTTTTCTCTTTGCTTTCAGACCACTGATCATTTATTGTAATTTTGAAAGTATTATAACTACCCTTGCATATTCACTATCTGTGTCTTTCCCCATTTGGAAGAAAGCAGCATAAAAATTCCTTTTTATGCACAGTCCTTTTAGTATTCTCAGACACGTGTGCCATGTTAATGCCAGTGTTAATAATTTAGTGGGTCTTATATATGCTCTTCAGTAGATAATATGAATCTGTTATGTCTATATGTATCTATATATATAACACATATAACACACATGGTTCCTTGTCATGTGTGAAAAGTAGAAGGAACAAAGATTATAAGCTTGAGCAGCAGCTTGATGGCAAAGGGCAGTGTCAGTCATTGTTCATCTCAGTGTTTGTCCTAAGAGAAGTCAAGGGAGGACTTACTCAGGAGAGAGTTGCAAAATAAGAATAGTTTGATTTCAATTTTTTTAAAGGAGAGGGGAAACCTTTGTTTCTATATAGTAAACTGGGTGGTGGTTATTTTTAGGTAATATAGGATCATGAAGCTGTGAAATGACACAGTAGAATAATCTCTTAGGATTTCCCTGAAGGCTCTCTTTGTGGAAGCAGACCCCTAGATCTTCACTCCCAGCACCTCTGAGTCAGTTTGAATGGGCGATCTTTGAGTTAGCAGTAGAGCACTTAGATCACAGCCTATTTTAGCGAGTTCGAATGCTCCTTAGAAGCAAGCATGCGAGATGGACCTTCACCTACTTTGGACAAATTATCAGGAGAGACTATTCCCTAGAGAAGGACACCGTGCTTGGTTAGGCTGACATTCAGCCGAAACACGGGAGGACCCTCAACCAGGGGATGTACTCTTACAACGGCTACAACAGTGAGCTGCTATATATCCATTAAGATGAGGATGGCACAGTTCTGGGAGTCATCATTCTGTTGTCCCCAAGGCCACTTCACTCAGGATCAACTTGATGGCACCCAGCAACAGCACCAATAAGAAACTGAGACTGTCAGTGGAGGTTGACTTACTCTTGTCATACTGATGCTTTCAAAGGAGCCTGGAGACTAAGCTGGAGTCAAGAGAAATGACTGGTCATTTTATTTGAATAATAAACCATTGAAAAGTGTATGGATCACAAGAATTCCAGTGTCGTGGATGATGTTGAGTATGGCTAAACTGCATTCAGAATTTTCCTTCCTCTTTCTATTCCTTCTTCCTCAATGAAAAATGATTAAGAATGGCTTAAAATTATATGTAGTGACACACGTGTATGTGCATGTATACACTGTAGCAATATAAATTTAAAAGAATCAAATTAAAAATGGAAGCAAATAAATATAAAGTTGGAAACCATATAATGAAGCCAGTAGTGAGATTAAGACATAAGAAGCATATTAGAAAATTTAGTATACTGGCCAAAATTAAGCCGCTCATTTAGCTCAGAAGTGTCTATTGTTCTATATTTTCTATTTTGTCTCCCTGAGGGAAGCATTCACAAGGATGGGAAAATGCATCAGTTAAGCTCTCTTTGAATTATGAATTTAAATTATATGCCAACCCAGGTCTCAGTCTCATGGTAGAACCCAATTTTGGAGAGAAGTTTCTTAATTTCCAGCTCTCCGTGCCTCTCACTAGACCACACTGCAACTTGGATGCAGAACCATTGCATGGTAGACAGTCTTTTTCCTGGACTGCAGGTCACAGGAAAACCAAAGAGCTACTGGGGTGTTTTCATTCATGACTCTAAACCCCAGTGACTGGAGATGAAAAAGAGTCTGACAGACAGACTAGGCCACTGACGGACCATGTCTGGACAGGTTGACCTAGGAGGGGAACATTCCTGCCTAGCTGCTGACCTCCAGGGAGGCCCTCTGTTAAGACGTGCATATTGTGCATGTCAGGATTCAGGTGGTTTGGCAGAGGCACGATGGCAGGGTCTGCAACATTCCAACTCTTACTAGACCTAGCCAATTTTTGCCCTTGGTGGCATAAAAGATAAACATCAAGCCACATCCTGTCCATGCACTGCCTCAGTACAACTCCCCAAGTCTGCTCCACTTGTCTTTAATGCTGAATCCCTAGTGAAGTGAAATTTCCATTTTATCCAAGAAAACAAGATGCAAGCAAAAACACACAGCTCACTGCAGGCTGTTGAATGCATCAGGACTTGAAGTTTCTCTTTCCCTTCTCATGGATCTGGTGAGAAGGAAGAAGGTTGCAGTGTCAATTCTGAGCTCATGAGGAATGTCCAAGAATGTTTTGATAGAGAACAAACACCAATGTAGTCGTGCTTTCTTCTGGTGTGAAGAGTCATCTATATGAACTCTTCTATGGAAAATAGAGGAGAAGTCAGAGCAGTGGCAGCCCCTGTGTTTCTTGAGTTAGTTGCTCTGAAATTTCCCTGTGGCTGCAGTTGCTTTGGTGATCCCATGGAACAGTGCAAAATGTGGTCATACCACATAGTTTCAGATGACATTTCAGGAGGTCTCATTCACGAACACCTTCAAATTCATAACTGGGTAAGCAATAGTCTATGCTTATCAGGTAAAGAATTCCAGTTTTTTATGTGTATTTATGACAGTTTGGAGTCTATCAACCAGTGACTCCAACAATAGATGGGTCAAAAAAGTCAACAGCTTTTTAAATGTGCAGAGGTTTAGATCATTGCCCCAGACTGACTACCTCCAAACTGGATGACATTGGTCCCATCACTTGACCTCAGTCTTCTTGGAATAAAATGGGAATAAAAATAATAGGTGCTTGCCCAGAATGAAAACGTCAAATGAAGACTAGAATCCAAAAAGAAGATGATCTGGATAACATCCGAATTCATTGATTGATGAAGGTTATTTATGGCATGCATTTTTTGTCCTTGAACAACTCCACTTTTTTATGATCATCCTAGTACAAAATGTTAATCTCCTGAATTCTTCCAGCTCAGTGGGCTTACAAGCATGTGCCAAATCCTCCTTATAAATGCCTACATTATTTATTGTATGTGTGCTGAGCCTGATACTAGAAACTTGCTCAAAAATGTTACCACTTGGAAATAACATTCAGAAATGTACTGTTGAAGCTTGGATCAGGTTTCATTCTCTAGAGAAGCAAAGTGAGTGAGTCTAATATATAAATAAGGAAACATATACCAAGGGAGTGGCTCACCCAGTTGTGGAAGTGATTAGGTCTAGTTGGGTTCAAGTCTGTGAGTCTGATGTTAAGCTTCTCTTGATCCATCTATCTGCTGAAGGTGACAAACCAGGACATAGGAAGATAGAACAATAAAACCAAAGAATACCATGGCTGGTGGATGCGGATACAGATGAACACAAGGTTAGCAGCTCATATGATTTCCAGCATTGGCAGGTAATATGGGAAATCATTGGCTCAAGTCCAAAGAACCAGAGGTTGATGAGCCAGATGCAGGATCCAGACCACCAAGAGGCAACATATTACACCATAGTGACTAATTAAAATAGGCCACCTATCCGAGAAAACATATTTAGGACTGCGACATGAGAATAAGGGTTTGCACTACCCTCCCCCCTAAAGTTCCTACAACAGCTTGGCTATTTCACAGTAGATTCCAACATTGAGTTGATTATACTATGTTAGATGACAACCTGGAGGAGGCTTTCAAGGTCAAAGTACTGAGAATCCTGGCCCAGCCACATTGACACAAAATCTATCACAAACGTAGCATTATTCATTAGGCCAGGCATGAGCCAGTGATTACTCATAAAGAATATAATGTGTATCAGTGTTTCCTTATGATTTCCACCCTCCCTAACTCTCTCATTATAACATGTGCACATAGTGACACAACAAGGTGAAGTATTTCTTGTAGTAGAAAAGGCAACAGGCCCATTTTTATCCTACTTTTAATATTTGTACATCGATAAGGGCCTCATTCACAGATGTCTTTTCCCATAACATGTTGTTAGATGCCAACGAGTTTGTTGTGAGCCATTGCGACCCCATGCACTCACAATTGTTCCTATGCCATAACGTAGAGTAGATCCTTGTAAGCAGCACCCACTATCATGTTACTGCCTTTAAAAACATACCACATCTACCTTCCCTTTAGAATCATATTTTAATACATGGAGGAGTTTAATTGCTTTTTAAATAACAAAATCATATACAGGGAGGCTTCAAATAATTCATTAAAATTTGAATGAAAAGATGATAGACTTTTTCCATGGACTTTTTGAAACCCTTTTGTATTATATTAACAAAAACAATGTTTATGGTTATAATTAGGATTATTTCATGGAAGCAGTGGTTGATCCAGGGTAGAATTCTCTTTCCAGGTGAGAGACCCAGGTTAAATTCCCAGCCAATGCACCTCAAGTACAATCACAGTCCATCTGTCAATGGAGTCTGGTGTATTGGAATGACACCCCACAGATTTTAGCAGAGATTTTGGCAGTATATTCCTTGGCAGTCCAGTTACTTCGTGCTTGGAGTGACCATGCATCTGCGGCCAACTTGAGAGAAGATAACAAAAACATCATTAAATAGGACTGCCATTACTTAACATCCATGTCTTGCATACAAAGTCCTTTTTATCCACTATCTCTGTGTATCACCATGTCAAATAGGAGCAGGACCCAGAGGATGTCCTGAAGAGAAGCCTGCCAGTTATGAGGAGTAGAGAAAGCCGAGACAGTGTGTGCTTCTGTTAGCGATGAGGTCTTGGATAGCTCCATGTCAACCATCCTGTGGGTGAGAGCTTCCTCCATGGAGAAGGAGGGATTTACGTGATCCATAAGGCAAAGATGGAAAGAGCAGGATGATGACTGAAAGGCAGAGCTGTGGGATTTCACGTCTAGACAGGGCACTGCCCAGTGAAGCTCAGGATCTCCTCTAATTCATCTGGGAGTGCTTTTGCTCCCTGTGGTTATTTATTTTTAACTCTGAGAAATGAGGAGCATTTGTTTTGCTTTGTTTACCAGGTGCAAAATCCATGGCCTTTATTATATTATTGAATCTGTCAGTATTGTCTATTTTTATAGACTCTACCTCTCCATTCCTCGCCCAATTCTTATTGAAACACTACAGGTAAGGAGTTGAAGAGGTATTTTTTTTTTAAAAAAGTGGGACAAAACTGGCCCCTCTTAGTTTCAACAATTTCCTCTTGTCTGAAAACTGATGACCACCACCACCACTCCCTCCCCATGGCATGCGACATTGGTGGCCTGTAGACCACTACAGAAGCAAATAGAGAAAAGTAACACTGTGACTCTATCGGTTGTCCTTTGCATGGGCCAGGCCCATGGTACCAAGGGTCCTCTGTGTAGGTTAAATCCATACAATCAGTGGTCTTCCGTGAGGGGTGTGCTCTGTGACCAGTTAGCCATGGTAGAGATCTTATTAAACCGCTATCAATCTTTAACAGCTGTACTGGAGAGTCTAGGGTTAGGGAGTACAATGTTATGATTTTTTTCCCATGAAAGAAAGAAGGGGGTAAGAGCATCCTGTGTAGTAAAAGTAGAGAAACGTGAGGAGCTCCGGTGAAGAATGTTGCTCTTCCCCCCTGGAGTCCCAATCTCTTTCTCCATGGCCAACAGTAATACCATGATGATGGGGCCAAAAATATTCAAAAACATTTTAAAGTTACCACTGAAAGGAGAAAACGGTACATTTACACTCGTCTTTCTCCACTTAATGGCATTACCAGAGATGCCTCGTCCCCCTTGGGTCATAAATTGAGACATCACTCAACAGTTGTCCTGGCAAATTTCCTCCAGAAAGGCCACTTATGAAGTGACTAATCGCATCGGAGCCTAATTTACTGAACATTTAAAGCCAATGGGGGGCAGGGGATTAGGAGACTGTGAACAGGGGATATGATCCATTATGTCCCCAGACTTAGGGGTTAGCTCTGGCTCATCCCTTCATCCTCTCTAAGGAGACGGTCTATTTTTCCTCCCCCATAAACTCTAGAAATCACTGCCTCGTTGAGGAAAGCCACCACATTAAGGGCCTTAAGGTAAGATGTTCAGCAGCCCTGGTCTTTCTGGTCTGGAATGGACATTAGCTGCTCTCTGGGTAGATTTAGAAAGAGAACTGGGGTACATTCAAGGTCAGAGAGGAAATGAAGATTATAAGTGCAATGTAATATGCATTTTCCCCAAGCTTGGAGAACCCAGTGACTTAAATCAGGGAAGCCTTCGTGCTAAATATCTCTGCATGCACCTCTTCCTAATTCATAGCTCACCTCTGGACTCAGACTCACCACTTTCCCGTAGCCACATTCGGTTTGTGGGAAGCTTGGTCTATAAGGAAAACTATGAGCATCCATGTTCAAGTGGAAGTTTAGGTCATGAAGTAATGGGTGTGGATATGCTTAGCGGGATTAGCAGACCACTCACTATATGGAGGGGTGTAGGTATCACTGACATTCTCTAGGACATTCAGCTGACCCTCTTTCTTGTAAAAGACTGGCATTGCACTGCGTATACTCAACTCGGCTCCACAGACCAGTATGTTTTCCTCCTTGGGTGCTGTCACTTGGTCAAATAATAGCTTTGTAGAAATATCTCAGCTTGCCACAGTAAAGGACGATATACATACGCATCCTACCAGTCTCCACTCAAAAGGATCATGTTTGAGAAAGAAAGGGCTAATGGCATGACAAGGTTGACACAATGGCCACATCAACTGATTTCAAACATACCAATAAATTTGAACATTGGCACAGGGCTGGAGAACATTGTCTTCTGGTATACAGAAGGTCTACCCTATGGCTACTCATACCAGCAGCAGCACGTACAAAGAAGCTTTGTATCTCCTGTAAAATTCCTGGGAATCCCATTCTAGGGTGGCAGATTATTCCTTGCTCCAGATCAAAAGTGATGCAAAATAAAAGGAATTTAATTCAAGAGTACATCACCTAATAGGCATGCCTTTCACTGGACTCTATGGCATTCAGCTCACTGGGGCATTCCCAAATTCACTGATATCACAAGGTGACTCATTGAATCCATTTCCATGAACTCTTCGGCAATAGGCTGCTGTTGAATTTCTTGCCCGTGGATATTCAGCTTGAGGTGAGGGAGATTTCAGCATGTTCTTTTCGTAAAATCCATCCAGAGAGAATGGAGAAAAGTCATGGGGTGGAGTGTGGGAGTGGCAAGGGGGGAGAACCATGGTGCCAGAATGTTTATGAGTGTCAAGTCACGTACTTGAGTGTTTCACTGCCAAGAAGAGTTTTGAAGAAGTTGATGCCTCAGTGCAGAAGTGACCACATTATGCAAGATAATACAACAAAACTCTTGTGATGGTATTAAATGGTTCTTTGAATGTGAAGTTGATGACTAATCTGATGACTAACTCCGAACTTCTTTAGCGGTCTCTAGAGAATGCAATTGGTAGCCTGGGTGTTAGGTGCTGCACTTCCCTTCCTGGATTGGAATCTCCAATTTAGTGTTCCCAAAGGCAGGGACAAATGTCTGAAAAGTCATCACAGTCTTCAACCTTACTTAGAATTAAAAGAGAACTGTATTTCTGATAAATATAGAACAGTGTATCTGTAAACAAGAAAATCGATGGTGCTAGTTAATGCATATATAAAATAATCATTGTATTTATGTTGCTGGTGGCGGGGAGTTAGTGTTTTAACTCATTGTTGGTTTTGTAGGTTTTTAAAGAAAAAAAAGTGTTGCAAAATATACAATTAATTTCTTATAAAGAGTTTAGGAGAGAGAGAGAGAGAGAGAGAGAGAAACTTTCTAAAGAGCATAAGATGTGATCTTGTAAAAGTAAATCTCCTGTAATAACTAGGGCATAATTTAGGGCCACTTTATTTTAATCTATATCATAAACATCAATTCAACGCAGATTTATCAAATTGCAACAAATACCACCCTCAATGTGTTCTGAAGCTGCTTCTAACAGGGGAGTGCAGGTTTGCTTGCCTAACAAATGGGTTCTGCTGCCTATATGTCTAGCTGTGCCACTTACTCGAAATACTTGGGATAAACAAGTGTTCTATGGATGAGAAGAATAATGTACAATTAATACTTTTTCTTCTTTGGCCATACAAAAGAACACCTGCAACTATATAGCTAATGAAAGCATACCAAAAAGCTAATGATGAACTTGGCAACTCTGAGTATTAGTGAACCCCTACTCAGTAGTTAGTGGACAGAAACTGCTGCCATGGAACTCTTCTGTATAATGGTACTGACTACAAGAGAAATGTAGGAGCCACAGGAAGTCAAAGAAAGATCCCTTTGGAATCTGTTTTCCTCTATAGCTTTGACCAGTAGCTAATAATAATAATTAAGAGCACTCCCTTCTTTCTCTCCCTCCTCTTTCCTTTTCCCTCCCCTTTCCATCTATTTCTAGATAATTCCACTTTTCCTTGCCTAGGTTTTCAGTGAAGGATTCCAAAACACATCTTGAAGAGACTCTAGTGAATGAACCATAAACCTTACCAATAAGACATCTCCCTGCAGCATGGACAAAGCTGTCTATAACATGCTACAGAAGCCAGAGGAGGAAGGGGGGCAGTCCTGACCATGGGAGTTGAGTGAAGTCATCCAAGTGGGGATTTGGGCGTGGAGGCACGTCATCTTGAAGTGGAGATGAATCCTCAATGGAGATGGTACAGAAAATAATGCTTGCTTGGAAGACAACAAGTGCTTGCTGTGCTGCTACTAACTATTCAAACATCACACCCTGTGCCTAATGGATAGTAAGAGTCTCACCAAATCACTCTGGACATATGACATTTTCCTTTTCATACTTCAGTGACTGAAGGTAACTCAAACTATAGTGATACATGGCATCATTTTTAAATTTTCTGTTAAAGAGAAATAATCTAAGGGCATATTCCTTGGGGAGTGTCACTATGTTTCATCTGCCATCAGTTTCGTAACTCTGTCTTTGTATTCCATTTACACGAAGACTTTTCATCTTTTAAGGGAAATGGTCTCCGTGGAGATATATAAGCTGGAAAGAGTTAGGTCCTCTTCAAAACAGACATGAGAAGTACTGGGGGTGGTTGCATTTAAGTGCTTTCATGTTTATTTGAGTAAAACAGGTCCACTTTTCGTGGGTTTACTTAATGGCATGTCAGAGAAAGAGTAGAAAGTTTATAGCTGAGAGAAATCTTACTTACTGAGGGATTTGTGTGACAGGCAGTCGTTGAATCAGACAAAATAAATTAACAAAAATTTAATTAGCTCGTGTCTGTCTTGTCAAAATTGACGATGAAAGCATGGGGAAAGATCATGTTTTTCTCCAGAGAGCCTTTTAATTTTGTTGGTCTGAAATGAAACTTTGACTTCTATAACCTATTTATAGATTTCCATGGACTTCTGTTTCCTCCATTTCAGGAAGGTTCAAGAGTTAAGCTAGTTATGACCTTAGAAATGTTCTATTCACAATCATTCACCCCACCCCTCTCGACATACGTCTACAGAGTCAATTGTCTATCTTCATGCTCTTTTTAAGAAGGTTGTACTAGCTGAGCTAGCCTCTCTTTTACAGGGTTGAGAATAACATCAGAAGAAGGGTGACCGCTCAAATCCCTAACTAGTAACTCAGCCAAATGGCCACAACAGCAGCAACACTACTACAAACACCAGGATGAGACCAAGGTGGCGTTGGCATGACCATTGCCCTTCAAGAAGAAGTATGTAGGTGGCCTGGCCACGCTTCTATTCCTCCCAGAGGATCTGCATCCTTACATAAAGTCTTCTTCCTCATTTTTTCCCCTAAGACCCTTTCCTTTCAATTGAAGCCAAAATATGGCTGCATGAACAAACATCGATAGAGGTCAGTGTATAATGAGCCTGACTCTCTCTGCCTCAAGTGGTGATGATGGTTCAGATCCTCCAGCCCAAACCAGTTGTCATAGAGTGCATTCTGACACACAGAGTTCTCATAGGTGTCTGAGTAGAAGAGTATCTATACAGTTCTGATGGCTAATTTTTTGGAAGTAGATCTTCAGCTCTTTCCTCCCAGACCTCTCAGGGACTACCAGGACCTCCAAATCCCCAGATATGTATTTTTCTCTGGGAAAATAATCCAGAATACTCCCATCCATTTTCAATATTCGGACCAATAGACATTTGTGATTCTTCTACATGTCATTCTTTGAAACCAATTACATTTAGAGGTAAAAGTGTCTATTCCTCTAGGAGAAAACTTGCATGAAACTAGGCAAATTAGCACATTTCTCCCAGACTCCTGAGGAAGAGATGAGCTCTACCTGGGTCAGATAAACTATTTAGCTTATGGAAGAATGCAATATTAATGGGGAGCATTTGAAAAGTGTTTGCATCATCATTAGGCATTTATTTGCTAGCTGCATCACACACAACACTCTTTGGGGCATGAGTCCTATGTTTTTATTATTTTATTTTTTATGAATGCTATTACTATAATTTGCAGATGAGAGGCTGGAAGCTAAGGGTGATAAAATCACTTCTCTAGGGACACAGCTGGAAAGTGGTATAATGTGAGTCAGATATTCCTTACTTGCCGTCTCCAAGTTCCTGTTTGGCCTTGTCACCTATACCACGGAGAGACAGAGGGTGGGCCTTTATGATGACAGTCATGACTCAGATCTGCCTGCTTTCTATATGCTATGTAGGACTCTATAATCAATGGTTTTCAATGGGAGGTCTATTTTCTCATCTTTACCCCAAGGACGTTCTGAAGACATTTGGGGGTTCAAACAATAAGGCAGAGTCATGAGTAGCATCTACTAGGTGCTGTTGTGAGGTGCCATTCGCTCAGTTCCAACCCACGGTCACCCAACACACAACAGAAGGAAGCACTTCCCAGCCCTGTGTTAGCCTCCAGTTTTCACATTTGACCCCATTGCTGGAGCCACTGGGTAGAGACCATGATGCTCTTGAACATTCTACCACAAAAAGGAGAGGAGATGGAAATCTCGTTTAATTTTTCCACACTGACATGATTGAGAAACTTGGGGTATGTGTAGCAGCACATATGCTTAGTGAAACCAATCAGATTGTAAATTAATTACTTGTCCAGGTACTAAATCACCCATGAATACAAATGTTTACTTTCATGATTTTCTGTACCATGTATTTGTATACCATGTGTCACCAGCATACTCATTTATTAGCTGGCTTTTCCTTTCAAGAGCTAATATAAACCCCTCATGGAAAGGAGTACATTTTCTCCTTGCTAGAGTCTGCCAAGGTTTAAAGGAATCTCAGATGATTCATAATCAGTATTTCTGGTTGTAAACAAAATGCATGTCCAACCAGAGGCAAAGCCATGGTTTGTAAAATGTTAAGGGACACTTAGAAGCTGTGCCTTTTGGAAAATACTACTCTATAATATAGGGTAGGTTGTGTAGTGAGTAATTCACAACACTAAGATATGTATGCATATACATGCACATACATATAATCAATTTTGTACACCAAAGTAATAATTTTGCCCAAGAATATACCTGTTCAAACTTCTTTAGTAAAATTACACATGCATACCTACATTTCTTCTCTCCTCGCCGCCCCCCTGTTTTTTTTCTCACCTTTATGAAGACATACTGAATGAACATTTACTTAGCAATTAAATGTTCATGTCAAAGGTTTGAAAGCTCTGCTGGGCCGAGAGTCAAAACCCACATTTGGTGGGGTTGGCTATGTCCAGAAGTAAACGCAGTTTTCTCCATCCCTCCACATGTAGCTTAAATGTCATTTCTAGAACAAGAAAGAATGCCTTCTGGTGTCAAGCCAGTAGAGTGTTTCTGGGGAGACTTTGTTCTCCAGCATAATTAGAATTACCATGATTTGGGGTTTGATGACATTTTCATTATTTAGAGCTCCCCCAATTTGACTGATGCTTATGGGGGAAAGAGTAGTAAGTGCTAAATATATGGGAAGCCCTTCATTGGTTTCCAGAGAGTGTTGGCTGAAAACATCATAGAAATCGAAGCCTCATCTTTGCCCTATGAGGCCGTTGACCTGGTGAGTGACAGCCCAACTGGTGCGGGACTTCACCGGAGCTTCCTTCGGCCATGGCCTTCCATGACTATCAGATTGACCCTGACTCCTGGTCACCCCATGTACAATTGAACTAAACATCATCTGGTCCTATGGCATGCTTACAATCCTTGGGGTGGTCAAGATCATGGCTGCAGCCACTGTGCCCTTTCAATGCCTTCCAAGGTACAGGGCTCATCTTCTAGCACCAACCTGGAGAATATACTGTGGTGGTGACAGTGTTTTCATTGCTCATGTTCAGATATCAAGACTGAGGCCTTTCTCCCTAGCCTATTTTTGCAGGAAGGCTTGGGATTGTTCCACTCTGGGGATGTTGTGGCTCTCTGATACACCAGGGCCCTCGGGTATCACAACAACATGCAGGCCAGCATATCAGGATGGGCAGCCAGATAGAGCCTAGCTTTACTTTTTGACTCTCTAGAAAAAAAAGGGGGGGCTCCTTAAAGATGTCAAATCCAGGGCTCACCTGATTGCCTTTCTAAAGTGGCAATTTAGACACTAATAAGGAATTTAAAGGGACACAACACCATAGAAATCAAGGGCACCATATATAGTTCTTGGTGCAATTCTGGAACCTGGGTGGCAAATACTTGGGAAGACATCCATACAAGTTTCACTCACATGTCAAGCCATGAGGTCAACCAAACTCCAAGTGGAGATGCCTTGTCTTTCACTAAACCTCCCAGAGCCATGAATCTCTAATAGATAAGCTTTTTGTCCCCTGGTCACAGGTAAGTATCCAATCATAGCAGGGCAACATTCTGAAGGTGAGTATTAGAAAGGTGTCCATTAAAAATGTGGAAGAAAAGGATCTGAGTGTGCACCGAGGACTTGGCCTGCCAGGTGCCATGATCTCTTTTGTGAAGATTGCAAAAGAAAATAAACCAAACAGTCGTTAAGAAGATGAAGCTGTAACTAAGCAAGTGGGAGGAGTTAGGTCATTCATTATATTTCCTTGTATGTGTGGACTACAGACCAATTGACAAAGGTGACAGCAGTAAAATAAAGAGGAGCTGGAGAAATTCCCAGCCACTTCTCTGGAGAAAGAAGAGGAGACTATTGATCCCCAGAAAGAGTAACAGCCTCTGAAAACCACAGAGACCATTATATTCTCCTCTCTAGGGTCACTGTGAGTTGCAATTGACTTGATGGCAATACATTTGGTTTTTCAGATTTGGTTGGGAAAACAGGAATTAGAGGAAGTTATGTCACCTTTTTCCCCTCCTAGGAACTGAGATGGTTAGAAAAGATGAAAGACAAATGTGACTAAAAGGGGCAGCAAAATCCAAGCCTAGGATCATCTCAATTGATTCAAACTCCCAGTCAATCAAGAGGATAGAATAGAATTGCTGTCTGGAGTTTCAAAGGATATTCATCTTTATAGAACAGCCTTCTCTTTCTCCGGTGAAGTAGCAGCTGAATTTGAACTCTGAAACTTGGGGTGAGCAGCCTTAATGTGTAACCCAATACACCACATCAATTCTTCTGCTGTCTTCTTTATTCGTTGTCCAACTTTCACATGCATTTCGAGTGCTTTGCAAAAAACCACTAGTACAACAAGTCCCAATCAAACACAGGGAGATCCAGTTGATTTCCATCCATGGCAACCCTATAGGATGGGAGAGACCTGCCCCTGTGGGGTTCTGAAAGGGTAAATATGTACTCAAGTGGAAAGCTTCACCTTTCTCCCTTGGAGACTCTGGTGGTTTCGAACTACTGCCCTTGTAAGGAACCCAACACAAGCCCCCAGTGGTATAAATATGAATTTTGAAGGCTTAGTCCAAGTTTCATCATCAAAAGAAAATCATGACAATGACAACTCCAATTTCATGATTGAGCAGGTGAGTGAATGATTGGGTCAGTTCTTACTCAAGCAGAAGGCAGGGAGGGTTTTGCAGAAGGAGTGGGAGTCGTTGAACTTTTCATGAAGGAATTCATTTACAACCTGCTCACTGTCAAGGACAAGTTTCGAGTCCTGTTCAAGAAGCTGACAGTCACCAATGGTGAGAACGGGAGCCTACCCTCTTTGGGCTGAATTGAGCCAGCTTTTCTGCTGGTCATCAGTGGTTGTAGTTGTAGCCAGGTCTGTCATATACATTGTGACAATCCTTTGAGAATCTTGCAGATCAACAAGAGCAAGACCATGATTCATCTCCTGTTGGATTTCAAGGGTTAGGACAATGCTACTTCTAGATGGTATAAAGTGAGTCCATTGTCAGGAATCACAGGAGAGTTCAGGAGATGATGGGACAGGATTTGTTTTCCTCCCCTTCCTTTCAGTTGTCCAACTGCCACAGGAAACTCTTGTGAGACTGACCCGGAGTCCAAGAGTCATGATCAGAACTATAACTCCCCAATGTGAAACATCTTGACCAGTTTGCTTCTCACTGGTTCTCCATGGCATGTCTGTTTGTCCTTAACTCTCTGAAAATGCCCATGGTGCCAGTGTGGTATAAAACATTAGCAAAGACGGGACACCAGGTCCATCAAAGGACACTGGGGAAGAAAGGTCCCCCAAATCAACCACTGAAAACACTACAGGGCCCAGTTCTCCTCTGTTGTACATAAGGTCACCAGGAATGGAGTCAACTAACTGCCTGCCGCCATTTAAAAAAATTATTGAGTAAATATCCTTAGTTTCAAACCAAACAAAACCAGATAGCACGCAGTTCATTCAGCCTCACTCCCACTAATCTGCTCATCTCAGGTGAATTGACTCACATTGGACTCCACAGGATGGAGTGGACCTGGTCTAGAGGGTTTCCTTGGAGGAGCTCATGGGTTTGAACTGCCAACCTTGCTGTTACGCCACCGAGCCACCAGAAGTCCTTTTCCGGCTCATGGGGTTCCCACTGGACAGAGCAGAACTGCTCCATTGGGGTCTCCAGGGCTGTAAATCTCTAAAGAAACCCACGGGCACTTTTTACTTCCCCCGAATGGGCTGGTGGACTTATAGTGCTACCTTTTTGATTACTGGTTCAGCTGTCAATTGCTGCCTCAAAAGACTTCCATTTTTTCCCCTTAGTTTGAGCCGCTCCGATTTTGAATAGAAGGGTTTGGTGCATTGGGGGAGGAGGTGGGGTGAGCTGAGGTCCCTGCGTTAAGGAAATGGTGTTTATTTAATATCTTGACTTTCCATCTGGAGAAAATAGATCTTGGCTACTTTGTGTCAAGGTTTCTGCTGCAATTGAGACAGTTTTTTTATCTTACTTTGCTCATTTTCTATTTATCTATCGCTGTACTTCCTTTAGGATGAACAAAGCGACTTTATTTTGTCCAACTTCTGGAAGCTGCCTTATCACACATTGGAGGTGAAAAATATAGAAGGACAGAAAATAAGCAAGGGGAGGGGGTGTCTGTATGGGACCCACCCACATCTTTTCACAATGTGGCCACCACACACCACCCTGGGCAGCTCAGCAAAGGTTTATCTCACCGATAATGGCTTTATAAATTCTGAAATGAGTCAAGGTCCTTTAATAACAAAAGTATCTCAAAAAGCTCTGCATACCCTGTATCTGAACACAGGTCCTGCACACAATTCTAGTGCAACATAGTTGCCACTGAGAGCTGTGGGGTCCTCTCAAGGTTATTGCTGCAGGGACACCGAGTGCCCCTGATTCAGAAGCACCCTCCTGAGATTCCAGAACTTTCCCACAGATGTTGCTTTCAACTATCAGAACTCCTCAAGAGGAGAAGAATAGCCTATTCTATTTCCCCCTGATAGCTACCATTGCATTTCCTCATCTTTCATTCCAGGTCTTTCAAGTCTCCTTCTACATTCTCTGGCTAAATTGGGGGTGGCATGTTCTCACAGAGAGGAGATCAAGTGGCCCAATGGTTAAAGCATCCGGCTGCGAATAGAACACCCTGTGACAGACAGATGACAGAAGCAGACAGTCTGCTTCCCTAAAGATTTACAGTCTTGGCAACCCATGGGAGAATTCCATTCCATCCTAGATGATACCCATGAGTCTGAATCCTCCTGGAGACTCCCAGAGAACTAAAATTCCACCTAGATCAGTAGTTGTCAACCATTCTAATGCTGCGACCCTTTACTTGCAGTAATGTGTGTGGTAACTGAACACATTGAGTCTCTAGCCTACCATTATCCCCTTAGATCACTCAATGACAGGATAATTAAAAATTTATCTAGACATTTAACTTCTAGACATAAAAACTTCTACCCATTTCTAGAAACTAGTAAACAAAGTCAACCCATAAAATTATTTTCCCCAACCATAAAATTATTGTCATTGATACTTCATCACTGTAATTTTGCTACTCTTATGAAGCAGGTGGCCCCTATGAAAGGGTTGTCTGACCCCTACAGGGGTCACAACCCACAGGTTGAGAACTGCCACCCTAGACTTACCCAGAGGTGTCATTTGAAGATGTATCCTTGGTGAAAACTAGGGGTCAGTTTGACCAGGTTCTGTGAACTTGAGACTAATGCGATCTTCTGATTCACTTTATAATCATTTTACTGGGTAATTCAAATATCCCCAATGTGTGTGGGTTTGGGGGGTGGGGTGGGTTTAGCTTAGCATAAGGACAGGGATTGTTTTCCTTTTAGGGCTTACGTACAGCAGTGTTGGTGCATTACATTGAGTCAATGCTGTTCGTTGAGGGCCTATAGGACAGCATAGAGTTTCCTAGACTGCCACTTTATCAGAGTAGAAAGCCCCATCATTCTTCCTCATGATATGGCTTGTGATTTTGAATTTCGAACCTTGCAGATTGTAACCAGTAAACCACCATACTACCATTTTCCCCTTAGATAGCCCAATGACTGCATAATTAAGAAGCTCATTTCTGTGGCATTCCATGATACTCATCTTCCCAATATGATCACTGAAGACAAAGGTGTGTATAGGCAAATGCGGTGATGAAAGCTGATGGTGCCCGACTATCAAGACATGTCACATCTGGGGTGTTAAAGGCTTGAAAATAAACAAGCAGTCATCTAGCTCAGAAGCAACAAAATCCACATGGAAGAAGCACACCAGCTTGTATAACTATGAAGTATCAAAGGGATCAGTTATCAGGGTTCAAAGAACTGAAAAGCAGAACACTGAGTGCCCATTTTCCTGATATGATCGCTGATGACAAATGCGTACATAAGCAAATGTGGTGAAGAAAGCTGATTGTGCCCAGCTATCAAAAGATATAGCATCTGGGGTCTTAAAGGCTTGAATGTAGACAGCAGCCATCTAGTTCAGAAGCAACAAAGCCCACATGGAAGAAGCACACCAGCCTGCGTGACTATGAGGTGTTGAAGGGATCAGGGATCAGGCATCAAAGAACTAAAAATGATAATTGAGGGGGAGCACCTTGGCCTTACTCTGACTCCAAGAAAGATTAGCAGTCTGGGGCACTTTCAACATTCTTTTCCAGTTCCACCACGCACATGGATCCATTCCCTTTGGCATTCCTTACTGCATGTGCAATGTACACATGCACATGATGCACTAGAAAATGCTATGGCTCGGGTCAGGAGCAACTAAGCCCGCAAAGGAACATCCTTACTTTTCAATACTCCAGCGAGGTCTTATGCAACAGGTTGAACTACAGCTGTCACATCTTTTCCTTTCTTCACGGCTGCTTCCATGGACGTTGGTTGTGGATCCAACAAGATGAAAACCTTGCCAATTTCAACCTTTCAACTTACCATCAGGTTAAAAGTTATGTATATATTAGTCACGTAATGTATTTTAGCTTGTCAATATGAATTTAGAAACTTGCCATATCAACATGCAGCCTTGAATACTTTGTACAATTAGGACTAACTTGTTCAGATGTTTTTCTTCAAAATTCCAGATAAAAATCCAACAACAGCAACTTAATTGTGGAACTGGCTCCTGTTCAATTTTCTGCTGTCAGAATTTCTCCCCGAAGAGGACAGCAGCACATGTCCTCTCATCTTCACAGGATAGGGTTCTTTGGAGGCTCACAACATGGCACATTCTCTTAAGTTCCATTTCTTCATGTTCTTTTAGATTGCATGCTATGCTGAGGTTTTCATATGAACCTGACCCTGATGGCAGTCTCTAGTTATCAGAGCAAATGTTAATGTAGGTAACACAGGGATGGTTTTCTGTAGTCCTCAATCCACTGGCTTTAAATATGAGCTTTGCCAATGGAATCTGGGTGGGACTGATGTAATCAGCAGAAGGCTCTCCAGAGAAATACGGAGACATCTGAGAAGTTGACCACTGGCCTGGTGACTGCTGCTGCGGGCTTGCCCATTCTTCCCGAGGACAGGGCCTCTCAATTCCAGTCTTGCTTAACCAGGCCCATCAATCTGTTCCAGAGAACAATATCTGGCAGCACGCTTCTTATTACAATCCTAATTTACTTTTCCTAATGAAACCCTGAGTACTAATTTGATTATAAAGATGCCTCTGCTACTTTCAGAAAGCTATGGTGGTACAGTGGTTAAGGTGCTCAGCTGCTAACTGAATAGTCAGTGATTTAAAGCTACCAGTCCCCCAAAATGTTGGTCTGCTTCTGCAAAGACCATAGCCTCAGAAACCCAATGATATCCTTCAGCTCTTACCTAGATCATCAACATCAGTAAGAGTTTTCCAATGGGTAAGTTATCTCCTGATTAATATTTAATAAGCAATGTATATTTTCTCTTAACTCTATATTACTTGACGCCAAAGAGTCATGCAAGGACATGTAATTTCTTTAAAGGCATTTAGGTAAAAGCAACCCTAGAGTTAATGCTGTATTCACACATACACACACACACAGAACAAAAAATAATGTGGGATGGATTCCAAGCCATGGAGACCGTTTGTATTACACAGTAAAACTGTTTTCAAAGGACATTCAAAGCAGAGCTTAGAATCAGATCCACAGGTCTTGTTTTTGGTGCCCCTAGGCATGTTTGAACTGATGGTCCTCTAGTGTTTAATAATTTACACTCAGAAGCTACTTAATATGAATAACTACCACCTAAACTTTCATTCTAGGGTTTATTATATTGCGTAGTAATAGTTACGTAGTATTCATTACTCTTTTCCATCTAACACAGAACCCCCAAATATAGTGGCTAAAAAAGATCCATATTATTGCTTAATAACTCAGGGTCAGGCATCCGGGAAGGGTCAGCAGAGTCTTCTCCTTCATGATTTCTAATGGTCTGCATTTCAGTATCAACTGGTGCTATGACCTTGTCCCAAGACTAAGGCAGAAAGGACCCGTTTCCATGCTCCTGGGGTTTGGGAAATATTCATGTCCTCATGGGCTGTTGACCTGAGGGTCTTAGTTCCTCCGTGACTTTCTAACAAAGGCTGAGCACTGTCTCTTGTCATGCGGCCTTGTTTCACCAAAGTCAGTAAGAGAGAGGGCCTGATTGCAAGAAGAAAGTCCATATTCGCTTTTGCCATTTAGCCACACCAAACGTGTGCGTGTGCCCAGTAGTCAAGACATTGGCTACCAATGGAAACACAGGCAGTCCTAAATGTCGGATGCCCTCAAAGCAAGGTGCACTTGAAGGCTTCCAATAGGAGGAAGCTACAAGATGCACAGTGCCTACAGAAAGAAGCCATCCTTTGCATTGAGAAAGGAGGAAACCACCTGGGGCATGAACTTCTAATTTCCCCAAATACCAAAGTCTTTAGTTGTGGTAAGAGAAACAAAGGACTCAAAATGCATGTTTCCTTGCTCAAGTTTCTAAAGTTCTCTACATTCCTCTGTCATCCTTAAAGACACTGCGATAAAAAATAACCCAACATTTGTGGTGGGTGCTGGAGCCAAGAACGCTAATGAAGATGGTTTTGCCTCCAGTAGGCAAGGCCCCAAGCAGCATAAAGTCAGAGATGGGAGGAGTGCAATCAAGGGCTTGGAAGTCTAGATAAATACACAGTCCTCCCAAATGCGGACAGCTGGTGGTGTATGCTGGATGCAAGGAACCTGTGAAGGTGATGAAGGGGAAGCGCACCAGATGGGGTCTGGAACGATTTGCTCCAGGCTCAGGTGTGTTGCCAAAGCACTATTTCAAAAGGTGCCAACACCAGAGAGTTCCTCGGGGGAAATTCTTGTGCTGGGAAGAAGGGCATCTTATTGTTTGTGCAAAAACGCCTTCATAGTTCAGGTCACAACATAACAGTTCTGATGAAACTGCTTGCAGAAGGCAATCCTTGCCAACCCACTTCCTCCTTGGAATGAGGGAACCTTAACATTACAATTCATTCTAAATAGCATGCCCTTCACCCTTTAATCCCAAACAAGATTCTTTTCTACCATGTTAATAAAAAAGGTCAGCCATGTTTTCTGAAGGACCATCATCCTGGGGATTCACTAGGTCACTAGGAGACTTCCCCTTCTTATGTGCCTACTGGATGCAAAAAAAAAAAAAAATGAGCCTTGATAGGAGAATGAGCTAACAGTGGGCTGATAACCACAAGGTCATCAGTTCAAACCCATTTGCTGCTTCTCTGGAGAAAGATGAGCCTATCCCCATAAAGATTTATGGTTTGGGCCAACTTCAGGAGCAGTTCTACTCTGCCCTAGAAGGTAACTTTGAGTAGTCATCAATCGGACATCTCACTCTCAAAATTCACTGGTTTTCAGTTGCTGTTGTGTTGACTTCACGTTAGGTGAAAATCTGCCCCTTGAAGTTTCTGTTGTTCCTTGGGTGGTGATGAGAGGTGTACCCTTGAACACTAACCTGAAGTTGACCACTCAAACCCACCCAGCAGTACCACAAAGAAATACCATATGAAAAAGAAAGAAAGAAAGAAAATACTTCATGGTCTGCTTAATATGGACAAGAAAGTGTCTTGAAGCCCATTGTTTCTCTTTTACATTGGGTTGCCATGAGTCCCAATCATCTCAACATCAAAAGGTTTACTTTAATAAATTCTATTGCATGGGCTGCCATTGACCCTCAGAAGCTGCACAAAAGATGACTGCTATCTATTTTACATTATATCCTGATAAATATCAAAGGGAGCTCCATAAAATCCCCAGTCTACAGTCTCCTCTTGGATATATTATCCCATGGATGATGAGACTGGATATTCTCTTGATTTGGTAGACATTTATCATAAGCTCTGATTTATTGATAGCCTGCCTTAGAAATATCACTCCTGGGTAAGAAAATAAGCACAGGTCTTTCTGATAAGCATTGGATTTGAACAGAAGTATTCTGTGGATTACTTGTTTAAATTTCTCCATAATGAAAACTTTTCCTAGACTATGAAGTAAGAAATCAAGACAAGCAAATAAATTTAGACTTCTTCTCAATGTCTACTTGAGTATTTTGTGATCCCATACCCATTATCTTATTTTATCCTTACACCAAGCCTGAAAAGCACTTGGAATTCTTATTTGATAGATGAAGAAATGGAGGATAGAGAATTAAAGTAACTGGCTTAAGTTCACAGTTAGGAAGTGTTTGTTTTTGGACCTTAACTTCAAACTATCTCATCCAAAGTTAGTGCTTTCTCCACAATAAACAAAGCAGACAATCACTGTGCTGATCATTTTAGCATCTCAAGGGTTTCCAAAGATGATCTATTCAAAGTCTATCTATATTCCAGATAAAATGATATATATGTATATATAAATATAATTTCTCAAGACCTAACTTATTATCTTGACCTAAATTAATGGCAGGGGAAAGGGTAAATTGTAGGTTACCTCCTGTTGTCTTTCCATTATACAGTGATCGTATCACTGATAAAATTAAAGCCATTCTGAATTTTCCCCCAAGTAGCCTCTTCTTTGTGAGCCTTGGTGACACAACAGTTAAGCGTTTGTCTACTAACCAAAAGGTGGGCAGTTCAATCCCATCAGCTTCTCTACAGGAATAAAATGTGGTAGTCTGCTTCCATAAAGATTTACAACCTTGGAAGGCTTATGGAGCAGTCCAGCCTATAATACAGGGCTACTTAGAGTCAGACAGAATCAACCCCATGGCAGTGATTGCAGTTTGGTTTGGAAGCTCTCCTTTTGCAGACACATACAAAAGCTGGAAAAAAAAATAGATATTGGGAAGATCACAGAAGAATTGCTGCTTTGAATTATGGTGTTATACCACACCCTTGCTTGCTGTAAGTGAGGAGAATTTGAAGCACTTACTGATGAAGATCAAGCATTATAGTCTTCAATAATGATTTCATCTTAATTTAAAGAAAATTAAGATCCTCACAATGGGACCAATATATAACATCATGGTAAGTAGAGAAAAGATGAAAGTTGTCAAGGCTTTCATCTGGCGTGGATCCATTGTCAATGTTCACGAGAGGAGCAGTCAAGAGATCAAATGACATGCAGCACTGGGTAAGTCTGCAGCATAAGATCTCTTTAAAGAGTTGAACAATAAAAATGTCACTTCAAAGACTAAGGTGCTCAAACCATGGTTTTCTCAATGACCTCATATGCATGTGAACATGGGCCATTGACTGAAGGGAGGCTGAGGAAGAAGAATCAATTAACTTGGATTAGGATGCTGGTGAAAGATACTGAAAGTACCATGGACTGTCAAAAGAATAATCCCACCTATCTTGGGTTAGGTATTGCCAAAAGGGTACAAAGCAAGGCAGGTGTATGGGGTGCGGGAGACTTTGTCTCACTGTGGACATGTTATCAAGAGAGGAGGAAGATCCATGATGAGAAGGATTTGGCACAGTAGCTGTCACAATGTGCTCAAACCTCACAGTAAGGATAAGGATGATGCAGGCCCAGGCAGAGTTTCAGTCTGTTGTCCGTGTGGTTGTGGCGAGTCTGAACTGACGCAGCTGCTCTTCAGAACATAACAGTAACTGGGGCTCAGTAACTCAGAATATTGAGCAAAAGTTCAATATTTAACAATACCCAATCTCTTCCTCAAGAGAGCCCGCTGTGTCCATGGGTTTGTCCAAACAGGTCTGAATCCCAGAGGTACTCATAGCTCAGGATATGATTCATTAAGAATAGTTTTCATTCTTTTCATATATATATATATATATATATATATATGAAAACAGTTGCCAATTCAACATTTATCCATGCTAAATCCATCAACATGTATTCATTCTTCAGATTGTTGTCATTACCACTATTTTCTGAATATGCCACTGTCATTGACATAAATGAAACTCCAATTCCTTCTGCCTCAAAACTCTCCCTCACCTTGAACCTCCTACCTTGGTAAATCCCCAAACCAAACTCACTGTCGTCAAGTCAATGCAGATTCATCGCCATCCTGTGGGACAGGGCAGAAATACCTCTGTGGATTTCAGAGATAGGAACTTAGGCCAAGAGTAGAAAGTTCCATCTTCCTGCCAGCTCCTGACTGTGGCTTTGAACTACTGATCTTCCTTATGTTTAGCAGCCTGATGTCTAATCTCTACGTTACCAGGATACCACATCTTGTTAACTACAAATAGTCTCTGTTTTTAGATATTTGCATATTTCCTTACATGTTGGTACACAGTGTTTGTTTTAAGACTGATTTATTTCATTTGATATTATGTTTTCAGGATTTGTCCATGATGAGCCTTACAGCCATGTCATTTTAAGACTCATGGAGTGTTTGGAAACTTAGCTCTTATGATTTTGAAACTTTGATTTTAAAACAAAAGAGATGACCGGAAATCCAATGCTATTAAATTTTTTTCTTATGAAATATATTTATATTTTTATTATTGGGTTAAGGAGTAAGTTTGGTGTGGAATGACCCCTGCGGAGAGTGTGGGATTTGTGTATACTCAAGTACCTACTCACTGAAGCTTTGAATATGGCACACGTAGATGTTTCTGATTATGGCGTCAGTCTTTTATCTAATAATGGACAGAGGAGCTAACTTTGGAAAAATGTCTACCTCCACTGATATCTTTGGTGTCTTGATCATTGCAGTTAGAGACTAGGAATACCAGGCTGGAGGCAGGGATGGTGGTACTGTTCTCACACTGAGCATATGAGCAATGAACATAGTAGAAAGAATCAAACCTTTATGGAAAAATGGAATGAAAAGATCTTTGAACTTTTCCACGAACTTTGAACCCCTTCTCACTCCTATGATGGAGCCAACAGAGGCACATGAGCGAAGGCCCAGAAACAGACTTGGTGAGAACTGGCATGGAAAGAAAAGTACTGGCTCACTTGCCTCTCTCTTCCACAATGTTATTGCCCTATGCTAATGTGCTTTGAGAAGTTCCCTTCAAGGAGAACAGGCTTGTGCTAGCTGTACTCTGAACAGCTAAGTGTGAACCTTTTATTAAAGAAAGAGGCCAAAGACAGGAGCCAATGCAAGATGTGGTGAAATGGCAATTGACAGGGAAGCCAGGGGAGTGGTGGGGGATCCCAAAGGGAAGGTAACATCAGGACATCTAATCAGGTGTTTGGGACCCTCAGCTGTTCTTTCTATAGCTCTGGAAACTGAGATCACAGAGCATGAGAATTAATGGTTTTATTCTTTATTTATTAAGAAAAAGTGTAACTATGAAAAGGGATGGATTGTTACAAGTGTCTTATTAAAATGCTATTATTTATCAGCTTTAATATGCTATCAAAATGGGAAATCAGATTAATCTTGGCATAGCAATGATTGGACTCTCCCTTCCAACATTTCTTTCATGCTGGCTGATTCATCTCTAGCCATATTTCATGTGTTTTATAATTGGTGTCATCTCTCCTTCCAAAGAAGATGTAATTATAATTAAAAACATGTGCACCATAGAAACATAAAATTAAAGAGCCAATTATGAAAAAGAAATGAAAAAATAGAATCAGACCAAAAAGAAAGGAAGTATTGCTCTCAGGCTATGTTGGTTCTTCTTGACAGATAAAGAAAAAGAAGGGGGGAAAAGGCTATGTATTCCATGGCATGTACAAGTCATATCTCATTCAGCTCACCGTAGGAGAGATTCTGCTTAGTCACATGAAAACCAGAGATGAACCTGTCATAGGAATAATTATATGATGTCAAATCACTACAAGTTACAAGAGGACAATTTTGTAAGGTCTGAACATATTAGAGAATTGTACAGACATATTAGAAAGTAGCAAACTTAAAAAAATGCTATTTTATTTCTTACTATTTTTTGTTTTGTTTTTATTTTTATGGGGGGGGGCATCACTGTCTTTCTTACTATTAAGACAAGGAATCTAGCATATGAGCTGGACACCTCCCTTACATTAGATTTCCAGGAGAATCTTTGAACACAGATTCTTGAAGCCCACTAAACTTCACTTAAAAATACTGAGGAGGTCTGGTGGTGTAGGGCTTCAGTATTTGGCTGATACTTGCAAGATCAGTAGGCTGAAGCTATCAACCTGTTTACAAGAGAAAAAAAATGAGGCTTTCTATTCTTTTGAAGAATTTCTGGAATCCCAGAAGACAAGTTCTATCCCATCCTACAGGGTCACTATGAATTGGAATAGACTTGATGGGAGTGATTTTGTTTGTTTTTTCATGCCTATGGGGCCAGAAAAGAAATATATCAAGGATCTTCAAATAATTTTCACCCAGCCCATCAGCATGCAGGAGATTGGGAACCACATCTTTGGATAACTTATTTCAAATGTCAACTGCATCCACTTCATTTCCCCAATACATGGTAAGAAAGTGACTGAAGACCAAAGTCAGGAAAATAAGATCATATTTTGTACTTACTTAATAACTGGCACATTTCCCTCGCAAGTCCAAAATAGATGCTGGGTTATTTATAAATGCTTAAGAATGTAAATAGAACCTCCAAAGAAGCCCATTTTTAGTTCCCCTTGATCCTCTTACTCCCCCACTCCATGCTTGCCCTCCCATAGGTCCTCCTGCTTTCATTTTATATGCAAAGCCTAAATATCTAAATGTTTCATTGCAATAACCTTTTTTTTTTTTTTTTTTTTACTCAGTGAGCATTGTTACATATTTTAGTCGGTAGCCTTCAACTAGCTCTGTGCTGAGTTGATCTGATCCGTAGTTATGCCTGGGTCATTCTCAGAGGATGGCTATTGTGACTTTGTGACCTCCCCCAAGCTTCAGTCTTCATCATTTTGCTATGAGTACGACTCAGATGTCAGCAAGATCAGACAATGTCTGTGGCTTCAGCTAAGGTGAAAGAGAGGCGAGGATTCCTATGGGTAATGGTGCCAGGGAATGAATCAATAGGCAAATGTAACCCAAGTTCCAGCTTGTTAGCTTAGTGCACAGTTCAGTTGTACTTTCTTCTCCAAGAGTCAAATAAGCTCATTAGTCCAGGTGCTCAGTTTTGTTGCAGTTTAATTCAAAAGTGTACTGAGTGAGGAAGACAGGTTTTGTTCTTCTACAGGGTATGCAAAAATCGTTGCGCTTCGGAGTAACCCAGAGGACAAGTGGAAGGGGTCAGCTGAGTTACCTCTCAGACACGTTTCTTTTGGGTTCTACTACCAGAAAGCCATTCCATATGAAAAATCACCATTGGACCTTCAGACCAGACCCCAGTTGTAAGATCAAGACCAACAGAATTCTAAATACAGACCAAGATCACCTGGCTTTTATTGTTGTTCGGTATCATTGAGGTGGATCTTACCCATGGTGACCTTATGCACACAAGAATGAAACCCTACCTGGTCCTGCACCATGTAAATTGGAGCCCATTATGGCAGCCACTGGTCAATCCATCTCATTGAGGACCTTCCTCTCTTTCGGTGCCCTGGTACCAAGAATGATGCCTTTCCCTGGGGACTGGTCTCTGGCCTTTAGTGGCATGATTCTCTATGAAAAGGCCTGTTACTGAGCCAAAAAAAGTCCCATGGTTTTTAAGGGTGAAGTAAACAAAACAAAAATCAAAACATTACCCTGATTCAGTCAAACTTCAAGTGTGAAACATTAGATTGAGGCCCAGACTAAGAAATAATTTGATGCCCATCTAGACAAATTTGCCAACTTGGTTGTCCATGCTTTGATTAAGACTTATGGATTTATTCTAGAAAATCTTTGTAGAACCTTTCTCCATAGGTTTCTCAATGACTGCTTTTTTGTTTATCTGCTTGATTTGTTTTTTAGAAGTCTATCATAAGACATGTCTCTTGATAAATGTTTGGGTGAATGTGAGCTTCCCCTCTTTAAGTTAGCAGCTAAAAGCATCAACTATTAAATCACCAAGGGACAGAATGGAATCTTGATATTATTTTGCATCGAGTCTTGGTTAGAAATAAAGTGTAGAAGTGGGTGAAGGGAGACTTTGGATGGTGTAAGATGTGACAAAATAATAATTTATAAATTATCAAGGGTTCATGGGGAAGGGGGGGCAGAGGAGGGGACGTGCGTTGATCAGGGGATCAAGGGGATCAAGTAGAAAGCAAGTGTTTTGAGGACAATGAAGTAAATAAATGTACAAAGTGCTTGACACAATGGATGTATGTGTGGATTGTAAAAAGAGTTGTACTCAATAAAATAATTTAACTTAAAGAAAGAAAGCAATAAAATCTTTCTGTTTATAATATTTAGTTTGTATTTAATATTTGTCTATAATATAAACATATAATTATAATGTTTATAATATTATATTAATATATTTATAATTGTAAATGTGGATAAATATTATTGCAAAGGAAGAGGGAGAAAGGAAGGGAGAGAGGTAGGGTAGGGGGGAAAGAGGGAGGGAGAAGTGAAGATAGAGGGAAGGGGGTCGAGAGAATAAAATAAGCCATCCAGTCATTGAAATAATACATATTGAGCATCTTCTCTGATTCAGAAAGAAGACTAGCAACTAGTGATGTCATAGGGAACAAAGTAAACATAACTCTGTCCATCTTGAAGGCTTAATCCAGCCAATGAAAGAGCCAAAAAATAATTATAATATGATAACCAATGAACAATGATGGAAGATGAGCTCTAGGTATGAAGATTCATGGCTCTTTCCTTGACATTTGTGTATGTTTGAACATTTACTTTCAAGTGTTTAGAAAATAATTTTAAAATAAAATGCTATAATCAGATGCTAAAAGACTGTATATGAGGGAGAAACAAAGCTAGATTTGAGAGCTTGTGGAAGGCTTTCTTTTGTAAATAAGGTTTAAACAGAACCTAAGTATTTCCCATGGGAGCTACTCAAGTAAAGTAAAAATTTGAGGAAGAGAGAAAAAACATTGGAAAAAGGAGACACATGGACAGTACAATTTCTGTCAGGAATGAGAAAAGCATGGAATCAGAGAAACTACTTGTATCCAATAAGGCTGAGATCCAGCAACTTTTGAGGTCTAAAAGATACCAATGATGCAGAATCTGGATAGTTTGATTATTGACTTATGGGGATTAAAATGTAAGTGAATATGAGGATAAGGATGAGTTTCAGTCTGGAATAAATGCAGAAGGTTTGATGCTAACAGTGACATGATTGCTTTTAGAAACAATGAACTGGGGAACATATGTTCAATATTAGAAGTCCAATCATTTCTAGCCTCAAATCTCAGGTCAAAATATCTGATATGGGGTTGATGCTGGATACTTTTTGACAAAGTAGAGATGCCCCTTCTCTTTCTTCCACAAAACAACTCCTGAGTTTGATCTGCTGACCTTAAGGCTAAGAACACAATGTGTAACCCACTTCATGTCTTGCCTTATAGGTCATACTCTTGGAATAAAGAAAAAGAGTAATTCTAACATATAGACTTGGTGATTATGACAACCAAGATGATACTGGGGAGCAAATGGATAGATACTGTATTGAGTAGGGAAAGAAAAGTATTTAGGAGAGAATTTTTCACAGAAACATAAGAGAGAAAGATATGTGAAAAAGAGGATGTTGAAAGATTTGCTGTATCCTAGGACTTTGGATTCCTCAGCAGAAAATTATTTATTCCCATGACTGAATTTATTCAAAAAGACCTACAATAGTAACAAGTATTCCCCTTTCATTGCTTTCCATTCCTTTTTTCTCTTTTCCCCAGTTCTACCTCCTATCCTCTCCCCTCCCCTCTCCTCTGTCTTCTTCACCATGGCCATCTCCTTCTTCTCACTCTCATTTTGCTCTTATTTTTAATCTCTTCCTATTTCTGTGGCATTTTCATTATGTTTGTTTACAACTTAAAGGTAGTACAGAAATTGAAGCACAGATCAGTTTGTCACCTTTCATATCAGTTTGATGATTCTAAAAGCAGATTCAATCACAGGCCTTCTTGCTTTTTCTGAGTCTATTAATTCAAGACTATGACTCAGCTTCTACTGATAGAAAATGTTCAACCTAGACAGATGGATCTACTAATTAGATTGAATAGAAATATGCATTCATAATCTCTGCCTAAACAAATAGAACAAGGAGATTTTATGAATGTGCCTGTATTTTGGATGTTTCCCATTTGCCCCTCCACAGTCACTCTGCATGCTTTTTTGTTCTTGTCCCATATTCTGGAAAATTCATTTTGTTGGGCAGCATCAAATACGCTCTCTTAGCCTAGATTGTAGTTGGGTTTGACCAGTGAGACATTCTGGTAGGAGATGGAATGGTAGAATGAATATGATAAAGTTATTTAATCAACTCCCTTTGCACTGGTTGAAGTATGTGATACCTGTCTTCAGCAGCCCAAATCTATAGTCCTCATTTTATGATCCTCTTTCTATATCCACAGGTCTCTCCAGGTTTCACTTTCAGACTTGCTAGTGTTGTTGAATCTTAAGTCTTAAGAGATGTGGTGTGTATATCTCCTATTGTTTTTCACTTATACCTTGAAGATAATATTTTCATCAAGGGATTCACAGTTGCCTTATTTAAATATTCTGTTTTATTTATTTACTTGTTTGTTTTGCTTTGAGAATTTTTACCAAGCTGCAGGCTCGTTGAGAGTAAGAATCATATATTATTTTTTTAATCACTCTATCCCTACCAGCTAGTAAATTCCAATCAGTGCAACCCTGTGGGAAAGAGTCGAGCTTCCCTCTGAGTTTCCCAGGTTACAAATATTTATGGAAGCAGAAAGTGTCATCTTTCTCCTTTGGAGTAGCTCATGGGTTTGAACTGCCAATGTTGTGGTTAGCCGCCCAACACATAACCCACTCCACCACAAGGTTCCTTTAAATTATGCCAGTGTCTTAAACAGCATTCATGGAAGGCATGCTGAAAGAATGATAAGAACAGTAAATGCAAAATGAATGACAAATGAATGTGACTTTTAGGATACAGGAAGAATCAGTACAGGAGAAGAAAGGCAAAACAATTTGTAAAGTAGACCGATAAAATGCATCTAATCCATCTTGTAACACAGACCCACGTACTTAACCTGTGGATGGTTCCCCCCTTAGAGAAAATGAATATCAAATGCCACTGCTTGCTCGAACACCACATCAAAAATAAGATCTCTACGTTGAGGCACACAGAGGAAATCCAGATGGAAAAGCATGCACGTCCAAGTCCCCATTTGAAAGGAATGCACCATAAGTCATAGGACTCCTTCCTTGAGAAGTTAACTCCCTGCTTTGAGATGTGAGATTAGCTCCTGTGGTTTGGCTCCCGATGCAGTAGATGTTTAGCAAGCAAAAACAGACAGTCCCCTCTCTTCCTCAGGCAATACAGCACCCAAACCAAAACAGCATTGTTAGAACTGGAAAACAAAACAAAACACAATAACATGGCACAAGCTCACCATGGAGCATGCTGATCCAATATTTTCCAGTGAGAATCTAAAAGATTAGGCAGAAGTATGGCCAGATTAGTGCTTCCTTTTTGTGACCTTTTTGCTGTAAACACAGGTAAAATGTCAACACACAATGAGCTGGATAACTCCAGGAGTTGCACTCATGGGAAGAGGTGTCTATGGGCTTCCAGAGAGCTGTCTGGCATTGCCAGCTGATCATTTCCATTGGTGCTATGAAAAAAGTCAGGGAGGTTGCAAATCCAATACTGGCTGCCAGGTTCAGAGGCAAATGGTTGCCTCAAATGAGCAAGAGATGTCACACAATAGAGCGTAGGCATATAGACAAGTTCTGTATTGATTTTCTCTCCTTTTAGCGTACTCTCACTGGTCCCCAGCTTGATACTACTATGGTTGTTCTCACCCAGCTCATCCCTGCACCACCTCGGCCATCAACACTGCCTTTATCACCAACACCACAACCATGACTAAGAGTCAATTCTCCTGCTCATACTCACAGCTGAAATTAGGATACAGGATGCATTCTCTCACGGTGCGACCAAATACTTTAGTAGGCGCTCACCTCTGAGTCATGAATGCTAACATAGTTCTCCTTCTCCACTAGTAGCAGGTGTGATTTTCTAATACTTGTGTGGTAGTTAAGAAACTAATTTGGAAACTACATTTTTACCCATAGAAGACACAATGCAGTGATTTTCAAGAGGAATAAAATGTTGCTTCACATAAAAAAAAAATGTGTCGTGGAAACACAGATATTAGCCCACACCTAGATATAGATGCATATATACACATCAACAACAAGCAACCTTTTGCTACTGAGTCCACTTAAACTCTTAACCAGCCTCCAGGACAGAGAAGAACAGCTCCTGAGAATTTCCAAAGGTATAAATCTTGAGGATAGCAGACTACTTCATCCTTCTACCACAGAGTAGCTGGTGGGTTTGAACCTTTAATGCATTGGTTACCAATGTGCCCATGCAAGGGCTTAACCAATGTGCCATCAGGGTTTCCACATATACCAACTGGAAAAAAAAAACCAAACAAACTTCCACTGCTATGAGTCCATTGTGATTCACAGGGACTCTGTCGAATGGATTGGAACTGCCCTTGACAGTTTCCAAGACTGCAGTTCTTTTTTTCCCTTTTTCTAAGCATTTAAATTGGGATTGTAAACATGCCCCTCCTTTAATAATCATTTTATTGGGGGCTTGTACAACTCACACAACCCATACATCCATGCATTGTGTCAAGCGTATTTGTACATTTGTTAACATCATCATTCTTGAAACATTTGTTTTCTACTTCAGTTCTTAATATCAGCTCATTTTCCCCTCCCTGCCAGCCCTCCCTCATGGACTCTTCATAATTTATAAATTATTGTTTCATGTCTGACACTGTCAGACATCTCCCTTCATCTACTTTTCTGTTTTCCTTTATGCAGGGAGGGGGGTTATAAGTACATCCTCGTAATCAGTTCCCCCTTTCTACCCCACCTTCCCGCAACCCTCCCAGTGTCGCCACTCTCACCACTGGTCTTAAGGGGTTCATATGTCCTGGATTCCCTGTGTTTCCAGGTCCTACCTGTACCAGTGTACATCCTCTGGTCTAGCTGGATTTGTAAGGTAGATTTGAGATCATGACAGTAGTGGGTAGGAAGCATTTAAGAACTAAAGGAAAGTTTCATTGTTGCCACACTGCACCCTGAGTGACTTGTCTCCTTCCCGTGATCCTTCCATTAGGGGATGTCCAGTTGCCTAAAGATGGGTTTTGTGTCCCCACTCTGCACTCCCTCTCATTCACAATGGTATGATTTTTTCTGTCCTTTGATGTCTGATACCTGATCCCATTGACACCTCAGGATCATACGGGCTGGTGGGTTTTGTTGCTTCTCAGCTAGATGGCCGCTTGTTTATCTTTAAGTCTTCAAGACCCCAGATGCTATATCTTTTGGTTGCTGGGCACCATCAGCTTTCTTCACCAAATTTGCTTATGCACCCCCTTTGTCTTCATAGATGATATTGGGAAGGTAAGCATCATGGAATTCCAGTTTAATAGAATCAAGTGTTCTTGCATTGAGGGAATACTTGAGTGGAGACCCAATGTCCATCTGCCACCTTCATACTAAACCTATAAATATATGAACATAGACCTATTTCCCCATCATCATATAAATGTGTTTGCATATATGCGTGCCTATATTTAGACCTCTATAAATGTCCTTTGCCTTCTAGTTCTTTGCTATATTTCCTTTTACTTTCCTCTTGTCCCACTATCATGCTCTGCCTTCATTTGGGTTTCAATAATTCCTCTCACTTACATTGCTTTTGATCAAGCCCTTCCAGGCTCTTACACCCTTCTCACTATCAATTTTGGATCACTTGTTGTTCCCTTGTCCCTGGATTTGTTAACACCCACTTCCTTTCTCTCACCTCCTCCTCTCCCATGTCCTGCCTGCCCCCTAAGGCCATCAGTCCCATTGTTTCCTCCTCCAGATTGTTTATCCTGCCTGTCTTATCTAGATAGACTTGCACAGATAATAACGTGCCCAAAAAACAATACAGAGCAAAACAAAGCAACAAAAGTAAACAACAACAAAAAATATGATTAAAAAAAGCACCTGTAAATAGGTCAAGGTTTGTTTGCTGACTTTATGAGTGTTTTCTGGTTGAAACTTCCCTCAAGAGTTCCCTCTGGACATCCTTGCTCTAGTTCCCTTGCTGTTATGATGCACACTCTTAGTTGGCTGCCTCAGGATGGTGAGTGAGATCAGACACAATTCCCTCACTGTATCTCCAATGTTGTCCCCTGTTGGACTATGGGCCAGTGAGGGATGTTGTGCCTCATAGTGGGTCCAGCCATATGGTCCTCTCTGTGCATTGCCTGCTCTGAGTAAGGATATTGTCCTTAAGGTTTGCTGGGGCAGGATGTCCTCCATTCTCTCTTCCTCCCCCTTCCTTTGCTCCTGTGGGCTCTGCTCGGACATGACCCTCTCCTTGAACTGTACTCTGACGTAAATGCTTCTGGTAGGGAGGGGAAGCTGTCCACCTAGTTGGGATTGGAACCAGCTCCTCAGACCACTCCACTGGTTGCCTGCTTTGCGCCGGGATGTTGCATTCACATCTTGGCACTCCAGGTTGAAGTCTGGTTCCTCTTTATAACAGTAGAAAACCTTGTCCTTCTACAGTGGAGTGACTGATGGGGTCAAACTGCTGACCTTGTGATTATTGGTTCAACATATACCCACTCTGTGACCAAGGCTGTCATTACCTTTGGTTTAGTTTTTCTAAATGCTAACCAATCACCACCTCCCACACTTTCTGCAGTCTCAGAAACCCACATGGGCAATTCAACACTTCCCTAACCATAAGGTCACTTTGAGCTGGAATTGACTCGATGCAGTGAATTTTTAAGTTATTTCTAAATGAACTTATTTAGATATTCTGCTATCTCAAATATTCTATATAGTGTGTTTTCCAATTCAGTTTATTGTGTGTTTTTTTTTTGTAAGATCTAGAATTTCTACCTATCCCTTTTTATAACTTACATTTCTACTGTGAGTTCTTACTTGTTACTTATTCTTTGTGTGTGTGTGTGAATACCTTGATCACTGCTGATTCAAAGCCTTTGCTAAAACTAAGTTTCTATTGATTCTATTTATTTCCTAGGTATAGATCAAGCTTTCCTACATCTTTTAATGTCTAGTAATGTTTGCTTTAAAAGTAGGCATTGATGATAATGCATTGGAATGAAACGTGGTTCTATTTTATTCCTCCAAGACCTGTGATATTCATGTTTTAATAGGCTATTGAGGATCTTTCACCTGAAATGGAAAACTTTGTCTCATTTTATGAAGTTAGTGTCAAATAAATTACTCTTTTACCTTTGTTCTCTGTAACTATCCCATGTTTTTGAATGATCAACCCATACTTTGCCTACAGTCAATACATATATTTACTTTAGCTTTTGCCCTGTATGCTTCCATTTTAATTCAATGTTTCTCTTTAATGTAGATGTTTCATCCTTGATTATCCTGATTCTCATGGGTAATGTGGTCCTTTACCACAGGCAGTGCTTAACATTGAGCATCAGTTTTAATGAGTCATGGACTTATCTCTAATACAAATCAATAATCTCCTCTTGTAAATCAGCCTTCTATAATTCCCAGAAACATTTTGTTGCAATAAACACACACACACACACACACACACACCTTATTTTCCCGATTGATCTCTAAAATTATGATCCTGTGATCTTCCACAATAACTACTAAATGCCTATTGAAGTCATATAAAACTATCTGATTTAGGCTCATTACTTCTACCCTACTGCAGCTCAAACCTATAGATTAACATATCAAGATTTTGATCTTGCAGGATGCTTTTTCACTGGCTACTCCCCACATTCCCATTTTCCTAACATGTGCCCGCCTCCTCATGAATCAACCCTGCGGTAAATTTTCCCCATTGTGAGTATGGGGTTAGGCATTGTGGGGAAAGTCCGTGTCCAAGGGTGATTTCCGAGATAACCGCTTTCTAAGGTCTGCCAATTATGCAGATGACTATGCCTTTCACATAATCCTATGAAGACAGGTTTTAATATTTTAAAAATAATTGAAAAATTCCCTTTTTATGCATGCTATTGCTTACAACTCTAACAATGGACACCACAAAAGCAAAGTTTTTTTAGTGAGGTTGACAGTGATCACTTAAATCACGGGTGGCATGTCAGTATATCAAACACCATGTGTTGCCGCTATGCTGATCTGTCTTGCAGCACTCCCTTGATTCTTTGACTTTCTTGGCACTCTCTGCTATCTCTCCCGTTGATCTCCCATTTGTCTCAAACATAATTAATCCTCTAAATTCTGTTCTTCTCCTGTCAATCTGCACTTAATATCCCCCAGCTCCCTTGATGGTCCTCTCCCTAGAAGGGAATTTTTAACTCTCCCTTGTGTACATGTAGTGGGCTACTCATTGGCCCTAACAACGAAGTCAACCATTTGAAATCACCAATCACTTTGTGGTAGAGAAAGATAAGGCATACACTCCTCTGATGAAGTACCTTCAAAATTATCAGTCCTCATTGATCTGATGCCTATAAGTGAGAAGCTATGAGTTGTTTTTAAGGGAATAGAGGACTTGGATTATAGTTGGGATTTTGTTAAGTGAAGATAAGAAGCAAACCAGTAGAAGGAGAAGGGAAATGATAATAACAACAATAATAATACAGGGCAGATGATTATGTGAGTCACAGGTATTATCATGGAGCATGAAGACTGAGGCATGAGATGAGGGTTGTGACCATTTTCTGAAAGAACTAACTTTGTTTTATAGATTATTAAATATGACAGAAGGTTTCTCCCAATGAGGAAAAATTTGAGTGGATTACAATCAAAGACAATTCCTATAGTACTATACTCTGGGAAGTTTTGACTATGAAGGAATGGGGAATGAAAAAAAGAATAAAATAGAATTTAGTTGAAGTACAATTTCGGGTATGAGGCAAAGGAATAGAAGTGAATAATCTGCTGTCGAAGACCAAGTATGGCTTGCTGTTGTATGTTTTCTAATAAAGTTTTATTGGTATACATTTACACATTATCTAGACCTACATTGTGATTATAAGAGCAGAATTGAGTATAATACAAACAATATGACCTAAGAAATCTAGAATAGTTTCACTGAGGCACTTTACCAGCAGTATTCGCCAACCCACCTCAACATATAAATAACCTAAAATCTGAAGGGAAGAAAACATAAAAACAAAACGTGGAGTATGGAATGGAAGAAGACCCCCAAATCAGCAGGAAGTTTCATGTCTGCCTCACTAGAATAGTGATACCTGTAAACCATTATAAAATTGGGAACTGGGAGATTCTGAAAAATTAACACAAGTCTGCATCTTCATCCAAAAGTCTCTAAGAGAAACTGTTGCTGTTGTTAGGTGTTGATGAGTCCATTCTACCCATGGCAACCCTAAACACGACTGAACAAAACATGGCATGGTCTCCAGCCAGCCTCACAATTATTCCTATGCTTGAGCCCATGGTCGCAGCCACTGTGCCATTCCATCTCCTGAGGGCCAACCTCTTTGTCTCTACCTCTCTCTACCAAGCATGCCATCCTTCTCCAGGCACTGGTCTCTCCTGACAACATGTCCAAAAGATGTAACAGGAAGTCTTACTGTGCTTGCCTCTAAGGTGCATGCTGACCTCTTTCTGAACCAGATTGGTTTATTCTTTGTGCTACATGATACAACAATGAAATTAAAAGGCCATACGGCTTTATATTAGTTTTAATAATATCTGATGAAATCTCAACACTTTGTGAAGGGTAGATTATCATACTCTAGTATAATACTACTTAGGAATTATTCTTTAGCCATATAAACTGAAAACCTGGGGTGATTTCTCAAAGTTTCTCACTTTTCAGAGAAAGTGGAGATGCCCTTTGAGAAATTTAAGTCGGATGCCATCAAGACAATTTGACTTATGGTGACTCCGTGCTTCCTGGTAGACCTGTGCTCCATGGCACAGTCAAGGCCAAAGTTTTTAGAAGTTGATGCCAGGCTTTTCTCAGACACCTCTCCCTATAGAATTTGGCTGCCACCCTCAGACACCTCTCCCTATAGCATTTGGCTGCCACCCTTTCTGTCCGTAGCTGCCTTGTTACCATGTGTACCACCTAGAGGCAGAAAATTGAGAGCCCTGCTGGCATAGTAGATGCATGTTGAGTTGCAAAGTGCAAGGTGAGCACTTCAAAGCCACCAGCCAACACTGCAGGAGGAAGGGTAGGCTTTCTGATTCCATAGAGAGAAACAGTTTGGGGAACACACAAGGGTAGTTCTATGCTCTTCTACAGAATTACTCAGAGTCAGAATGTACTGGAGGGCAATAAAAGAACATAAAAGGCCATGTATGAAGTGTGGTGTTGCTAAGGTCTTGTAGGCTATCTATTTGTGGCTTTTGTTGACCAAATGATAAAAAATAAACAATTTTATATGGAGTCACTCATATTAAATCACCTTGTCCTGTACAATCTACCCAGTGGTTGCTTTAAACTTTAACTACAAGCATGTGCTACTTGACACATTCATTTGACAGTGAAAGAGATGATCTGTGTTACCAAGTTGAGTAGAAGTCATTGGGAAAAACAAGGCACACCCTCAAGTCAAGGGAAAGAAAGGGCAGAGGGGTTGACATTCCTATAAGACTTAGTCCATTTCCAGGGACTCTCCTGGCCAAGCATCCAGGGCAGTGATTCTCAACCTGTGGGCCATGACCGCTTTTGGAGGTCAAATAACCCTTTCACAGGGTTCGCCTAAGATCCTATTTCTGATGGCCTTAGGAACCCAGACAGTGCTCCCTTGTCAATCTCCTGCGCCCATGCAGATATGTCCACATACAGTCACCACAAGGTGAGGAACTGTATTAAAGGGTCACGGCCTTAGGAAGGTTGAGAATCATTGATCTATGGCTGGTCATCGCCTGCCTTATGGGGGAATGCGCTTTAATTAATTAAGCTAAAACCATAGCTCCTGAATATACTCTTGAGAACTGTTGAGGAATTTGTGTCAGTACTTTCTGTTAGTATCGGTCTTTTCTTTTGAGTAGTAAGGGTGTGTGTTGGGGGTTGGGGTAGGTGGTGTTGCGTAGCAACGCACCTTCTCTGGCAAGATCATGCATGGCTTTATCAACAGCCTCAACTGAGATCTGTCCAGACCTGCTCTTCAACCTTGCTTGGGCATGCTTTCTGCTTTCCCAAGTACCATCAGCCATCTTTCAGTCTGTTCTGCTTCTGAAAATGCTAACTCGTATCACTGCACAAGTGTTGAAGCACATGCCCTCTCTGACATGTTAAAATCTCACTTCAATCCCCATTGATAAAGTTTATGTCTACCTGAAGTCTTATCTTGGGAAAGATAAGAACACTTTGCATTACCAAGGATCACTCAAAAATTCCTCTTGCTTGCAAATGAGAAGGGCATTACAAGTAGATTACTGTCCCAGGTCTGGGTCCCAGAATCCAACCATTCGGATTGCTTTCTATTAACATCATCTCAGCAACATGACCTGGATTTTTTGTCTAGGGCATGTTCGACTCAGTGCTGCATGGAAGGGAAGGAAGACCAGTATGAACTTCCAACGCATAGCTAGCAATCTAAATAGAAAAAAACGAATGAGCCTGAGTTGCAAATTGCCTAAGAAAGACCTTACTTTACAGACAGTTATTTCTGTAATATGAGAGCAAAGATATTAAAGAAATACAAATTGATAAATGATACCCTGCCTCCCTGAATACATTGAATCAATCCTTGCCTCTGCCCAAATCCCATACCTGTTTTATATTAAGCTATTACACAATTTTAATCCGTAATTGCCTCTCCAAGGAGATGCAGGAGATGCTAGGGTAAGTCAGAGTTATTGCTACAAAGTCAGAGAAACTTTTATTAAAAGCATAAGCCTTTATCAAATAAAACATAAACATGGAATATGATTTTTTTTTCTCACTATCTAAGTTTATACACTTCTAAGTGTGACCTTTTAATCACCCTGACCCTTGTGGCAAAATAGGGGTTGGCGACACATCGCACTACTAAGAGTAGAATGAGCCGTTCCAAACCACTGCCACACCCTGGGAAAAAGACCCAGCTTCCTCCTCCTGCAAAGAGCTATCATGTAGGAGACCCACAGCGGCAGTTCTATCCTATCCTTCAGGGTGGCTCTGAGTCTAAATCAACTTGATTTTGGGTTTTATGGATAACGCTTCCTCAAAGAATCCCATTGACTCCTTCAAAACACTGATTTTGATATCCTCAAGGGACTCAATTTCTAGCTCTTCTTTTTCTTTTTTTTTTTTCTTTTTCACTTCTGGGAACAAAACCAACTTTGAAGGAATAATGATAGGACTGTAGAGTGAATGAGGTCATGGAATTATTGGATGATGGCACTTGCTAACTTTGAGTAATGGATCTGGACGTGGATGGCTGGGGGAAACGATTTGGGTGCAGTCTCCTGTATCTTTTTCTTACCAAAGCAGTGATCCATTTTTTGAAACATCATTAGAGTGGGTCCTCTGTCCTGTGAGACAATCTATCCAGATTACCTTTGCGGAAGCCTCCAAACCACTTTCCACGATCTTCTAAACTCACCTCGCTGCCTCGAATTTCACTGACCCAGGGGATCCTCCTTGGAAGTCATGTTTTCTAACTTTACCTTTTTGGAAGGTATCTAAATGAGACAAATTCAAGCATAGTCCTGAGAGCCTACACAGGTATGTGGCCATCTGTTTACTACAGGGCAAGTGCACATATGTTTTGCTTGCAATAAAAGCATCCATGTATGTAGAGAAGAGGAAATCCCTTAAGGAGATGGACGGACCCAATGGCTGCCAAAGTGGGCTCTGACACTGGATCAATTTTGAGCTTGGTGCAGGACAGGGGGTGGGGGGGCTCATTGTGCTCTATACCATGCAGCTATGTGTCAGAACTGACTCTGTGGCACCTGACAACCTCCATGGGGTACCCGGAAGCCTAGGACCCATACTACTTTACTTGGCATATAAGCAGGCATCCCAAACAGCTGCTAGTGGATCGCAGCCTTCATGGTGATTAGATGATGAAACACAAGTGTTGGTGCCCATGGTCACTGTGACTCAGTGGACCAAATTGTTTCCAGTGTGTGTCAGAGCAGCACTGCACTCAGCAGCTGGTTCTTCACCAGGTCATTGCCACGCTTTTCTTTGTGGCCCCTCTGGTGGACTCAGAGTACTCATTTCTCAGTTTGCGCTCCAGCGCCTTAACCATCACATCTCACAAGCTTCAAAGTCATCCTATTCAAATCAGAATTCTGATGCTTTTTTTGCCTTCATTACATTTCTTATATCTATTTATATAGCCACAAGGCCCTCTAGCTCAAGGAAGAAGCCTGGAAAGCACGATGTAATTTTCCCTGTCTCATCTCACTCTATTTTTGACCATTAAACACCTGTCAATTTGTTTGCTTGCTCTGCTTCTCCAAGGATCCCACCTAAGACCCTTCCTTAGCTGATGCCTCATGGGCTCTGCTTCCTGGGTGTTCTCTCAGGAACCAGTTTTCCCATCCAACCACCCTGCCTCTCAGCGACCTTGAGAAATATCTAAAGCATCATACAGAGCCTCTCCTTAACCTGCCGCACATCAGCCTCAGGACACCCTCCCCATCTCCCTGATCTCAGCCTCTAGCTATCCTTTCCTCCTAGCTCTGGTTTCAGGATGAGTTGCGGTTATGTCACAGACCTTCCTTCTGTAACTTTCTCTCCTGAGGAAATTTTGCATCTGATATTTCTTTTTAGGAATAAATAAATAAGCAGGAAAAAACCCACTACAAATTTGGAATACTCACACTTTGGAGGGCATCGGTAAGAAGCGTGTCTGCACTCTCCTCACAGACATGTAGAACTAAAAAATCACTGCCCTTGATGTTGCTGCACAGTGACTCTGCATAGCAGAAGGGAACACTGCCCGGCCCGGAGCCCTCCTCACACCTGTTCTCGCACTGGAACCCCTTGCTGCAGTCACTGTGTCAGTCAGTCGTCTCCTTGAGGGTCTTCCTCTTTTTATTTTTGCTCACCCTCTAATTTACCAACATTATGGCCTTCTCTTCTTGCCACTTAGGAACACAATAGTCATTCTTTTTCTAGGATACCGTATATTCTTGAGTATAAGCTGACCCGAATATCAGCCGAGGCACCTAATTTTACCCCAGAACTGGATTAAAGATGTGCTGAAAAATGTGATTCATGCACAAGTATATCTGGTAGACCAGTTTCTCCTCTAAGCAGTCCATGGTACATTCAGTATTGCTCACCAGCACTATAATTGCAATGCATTTGGTTCTTCTTGGGTCTTCCTTATTTAATATGTAATTCTCTTATGCATCTCACTTAGGTCTGGTGCCCCTTTGTAGTATCCTTGCTTTTCAAAACTCTAAAGAGGTCTTGTGCAGCAGGACCATGTGCATAGTAGCCTTTGACAATATAATAAAAAAGGTATTTGCTATGAAGAGATCCTTGATCTTGCAAAATTCTGTCATTCATCTCCTGCTTTGTTTCTGTCACCTCAGACCCCATTTTCTAACTACTTTTGCTTCCTCTTAGTTTCTAATTGTTGCATTTTAATTCCCAATAATGTAATGCATCTTAGTGTATGTTTGACTAATGTCCAACTGAAGACATTGGTGGAATTCTTATGTTTCCTCATCATTTAGTTTTGTGGTTTGCACATAAATGTGAATAACTGTCATACTGCTTGTATTTACTTGAAAGTGGCTACATAAAATTCTATCAAATTTACTCAGTCATTTTTTATAGGGTCACTCACTATGGCCCTATAGGACAAAGTATAACACCTCTGTGGATTTCTGAGACTCTTCATAGGAGTAAAAAATCCTCAACTTTATTCTTTGAATCCAATTGTAGCCTTATATTTCAAGACTGCTTTTGAAATGCCTTTTTAGACACTGAATGCAACACCATTACTCTTGATGGTGGCTTACCTCGCATAGTAAACCATGTGATTTCCTGGTTCAAAATGGACAATATCAGTCCATTTCAGCTCGTTAGCTCTTAGGA
>PVJH01000839.1:0-257270 GCA_004026705.1 Nesogale talazaci
TTGGTGGGTGATGGTCTTCTGGCCATAGTTAGTCGGCAAGGATTTTCCTCAGGGTTGGGTGTCTCACAGCATATTCTTTAAGTTTTTCCTTATCTTGAAAGACCCTCATTTCCCCATCTATCTTAATAGATAGCTTTGCAGGGTAAACAATCCTAGGGGAGGCCTTGATTTCCTTCAATTTCTGGAAGATATTGGTCCACTCTCTTCTCCTCTTCATGGTTTCAGTTGATAGATCTGCACATATCCTTACCTGAGAGCCTTTATAAGTGACTATCCTCTTTTCTCTTGCTGCTCTCAGGATTATCGCTTTTTCCTCAAAGTTGGATAGTTTAACTATTATATGCCTTGGTGAGTTCTTCCTGGGGTCTAGTTTACTCGGTGTCCTCTCTGCTTCTTGTATGATAGGCTGGTTCTCATTCATTAGGTTGGGAAAGTTTTCTTTCAGAAATTCCCTCGTTAAATTAGCTGTTGATTTCCTCGCCGTGTCTTGTTCTGGTAGGCCAATGATACGGATGTTGTTCCTTTTCATAGTGTCGCTCATTGATCTTAGGTTTTCCTCTGTCTCTCTTATTATCTTGTTTGACTGTCTTTCACGTTTGTTGAGGTCAACCTGATTGTCTTCAAGGTCACTGATACGAGTCTCAGCCTCATCCAATCTGTTTGTGAGATCCGCAACCCTGCATGCTGCTTCTGCTATTTCCCCTGTTAGCTCCTGTATTTCTCTCTGATGCTTGATCCTCATTCCCTCTACTGTGGACTTCATCCCTTCTATTGTGTCCTTCATCCCTTCTATCATTGCATCTTTTGTCTATGTATCTCTTTATCTCTTTTATTTCTCCTATCAATCTTTGAAGAATTTCTGTTTGTGGCAGATCCACATCAGATTCTTCTATGAGTGTAATGAGATCTGTTGCCGTGGTTTGTCTTTCTTGTTTACTTATTAGTATTGAAGTGGTGTTCTGTTGTTTACATGACGCTTTTGAAGAGGTCGGTGCCATTTTCCTGTTTCCAAAGGCCCTTGTTTACTTTCAAAGTGATTGGTGTTTTCACAGGGTACCTGTGTTTTACTGTGGAGATTGGTTGCTGTGTAGTCAGGTACTGTGTTGCCTTAAAAGTCAACTGTCTCCACGCAGCTTTCCGTGCACACAGATTCCTGGACACACAGATTCCCGGACACCCACACACTCCCAGCCACAGACTCCCACACTGTCCGGTGCAACAGGCTCCCACCTCTGGTGCTCGGTTTGCAGAAGTTCAGTTTACGTCCTGAGCCAATCAGCTGTCCTCTTATTCTCACACAGAGTCTGTGCACACAGGCTCCTGGGGGCAGATTTTAAGGCCCACAGACTCCCTGGCCCACAGGCTCCCAAGCTTGGAAGGGCCAGAGGAGGACCGCAGGGCAGGGACAGACTCAAGCGGTCAGACTCCCCACCTAGGAGAGGTCGGGGGAGGACCACAGGGCAGGACCAGGCTCAAGGGGTCAGAATCCCCAGCTAGGAAAGGCCAGAGGAGGACCACAGGGTATGACCAGGCTCCAGGGGGCAGATTCCCCACCTAGGAAAGCCAGAGGAGGCCCTCAGGGTGGAGTCTGATTGAAGCGTTCAGGCTCCCCAGCTAGGAGAAGCTGCAGGCGGGCTGTGGCGCGGCCAGACTTGATAGGTCTGCTTCACATGCCACTGCAAGCGGAGGCGACGGAGAACTCAAGAGACCCGATTCCTGCTAGGGATAAGCGGCTTTGAAAAACCCCCACCTGGCGCCGAACAACTCCAGCCTGGCTCTCTTCTGCAATCTGCCGACTTTTGCACAGTGCCACTGCCTGGTTCTGCTAGGGAAAGCCGCTCCAAAACACTCCCGACTGGCTCTCCCCTCCAATCGGCCCTACTCGCCGCGCTGCCGGTGACCCGAGAGGCCCAATCCCCCTCTAGGGCAGGTGGTGTTGAAAAGCTCCTGCCCGACTCTCGTCCTGCCGCCGCCCGGTTCCCGCTAGAGAAAGCCGCTTTGAAAAACTCCTGACTGGTGCTCCCCTCCAATCCGCCCGACTCGCCGCGCCGCCGTTGCCGCCCAGTTCCCGCTAGGGAAAGCCGCTTTGAAAAATGCCCGCCTGGCGCTCCCCTGCAATCCGCTCGACTCTCTCGTCCGCCGCCCAGTTCCCGCTAGGGAAAGCCGCTTTGAAAAACGCCCGCCTGGCTCTCCCCTGCAAGTCTCCCGGCTCGCCACGCCTCCAGTGGCCCTAGAAACCCGATTCCCGCCAGGGAAGGCGGTGTTGAAAATCCCCCGCCTGGCGCGCCCCTCCAGCCGCGTCCTTGCGGAGCTTTCCGGGGCTCAGGTCAGGGGAATGGCGCGCGGGGAGTGCCGGGCTGCTCCCTGTGCATCAGGCCCCCGAGATGGCAGGGTCGAGCCCCCACTGACCCGGCACGCGTGGCTGCCTGGGCGGGAGGCGGTCCAGGCACCGGCCGTGGGTGCACTGGCCACAGGCGGCGGACACCGCTGGCGGTTCGAGCCTGGGTGTCTGGGGGGAGGGAGCGGAGCCCGCCGGCACAGCGGTCTTTGTCCTCCTGCACGGAGGGGATCGTGGGAGACACGCGGCTCCCTCAGGAGGGTGCAGGGCGTGGGTCTCCTCTGTGGGGGTGTGGTGTGCTAGTCTAGCCCTGGGGGGCTCCACACAAAGGCTGTCCTGTTCGCAGGACCGGGTTGGGCAGTGGACCGGGGTCGGTCCTGGATGGCGGGAAGGCACACAAAGGTTGGCCCACAGAGGAAAACTTCTGACATATGGACACAGACCTCTGAGGCTTAAAAGAAAGGGATGTGGGGCAGGGTCCCCTCCTGGCCAGGGAGAGCCCCTCGTAGGGAACTTTCTACTCACCAGGACACCTCCACGCGGCCTCCTGGACACCAAACTTACCGGAGCTCCCCGTTTAGGCTGCTTACCTCGGCGCCATCTTGGTATATTTCCTGATATGCTTCTTTTATGTGGACTTATTTGACTCCTTGGTTAGATGACTTTTTCAATACAAGCATTAAGACCTCAGACACTATTCTGATTCATAGTTCAGTGCCATCTGCTTTCTGTCCACACTTTTCTCTAGCACCCTTATCTTCAGTGATCATTTCATAAAGGTGAGGATCAAGCTGGACCATGTAATCAGAAATAACTCTTCTTGAATTGGGATCGAGTGACTGGTAAGTAAGAGCCCTGAGTCCATCTGCATGTCCGTGGGATACACATGACTCAAGTTTACTTAGAAAGCTCCATCAACCAAACTACACCAGTAACAGCAACAATCCAACCAGCAAATAAACAGAAACAAAACAAAACTAGCAAACAAACAAACAAAAAACTAAAGGCAAGAAAACAAAAACCCATAGAAACAGAAAAGCACAACATTGTTCATCTTCCCCGTGGAGTATAAGGCAATTGTACTGATAACACTGATGTCATTTTCCCCAGGGACCTGGAACTCCAGTGTGAGGAGTCCGGTATGTCAATAATCTGAATCTACGTGAGTAAATTTCCATCTTGAGAAGCAACCCACGAATTGTTACCAAGCATAGTTCAATCTCCCATTTAATTGTGCTCTGTTTACTTTAAGTATAGAGATTGTTGCCAGGGGATTTATTCCTGGATCAATTCTTCCAGGTGCAGACACTTGCCCAGCAGTATGAAACCTGCCATCTCCCTGCAAAGTGGGCATTTACGTACTAAATATATGGTGATTCTTGGTCTCTTTTCATTGAACACCCACCAAACTGGGGGTTCCTGACTGTGTTAGGGTTCTCTCGAGAAACAAAACCAGGACACTAATAATTCTCTCTATATATTTATATAGATAGAAAGATATACAACATAAGAAATAAAGAGTTAATTAATCTATAAAGCAATACAAATGGCTCAGTGCAACTCACTTGCATGAGACAGCTAGTAGACTGGCAGTCCTTGGAGTCTTGAGGGCCACCGAGTAGTCCTCTGTAGAGCAATTCAGGCTAGCCAGCCACAAGCAGCAAACAGCAAAGCAGGTCATCAACAGTCAGCCAGATGACAGAGTACAATAGTCCCCAGCTCAAGAGATGTAAATCCCAGGAACCTGGGGAAGAGACAAAGGCAAGGTTCACCGAGTCACTTATATCTCCACCCTTCAATTAATCTTACATGTGTCTATTGGCCGTACTGTCACAGCAAATCTATCTATCTTTTTTGGCCATATTGGCACAACCAACCTACCTATCACACTTACCAATGTCCAATGACCACCATTTTCACAGTAGCAAGTCAGCGGCTCTCTTCTTCCTATCCCATCCAAGTTTCTCAGTCTTCAATCCAATGATGCAAGTAACTTTGAGGCAGGGTTCAGCTCATTTGGTGGAACTTCCATGTTTAGTCTTTTTGGTGTAGTCCCTCTGTGTTGCCATGATGCCTGCAAATTCTGTGATCATCATTATGCTTAGAGAGGTTCATCACTCGTTGGGTAGAAATATATTCATAGCATCTATCCAGAAGCAGAATCTGGCCGCTGTCCCCCTACATCCCCCACAAACATTGTTGATCATCCCTTTCCAAAGTGAGGATACTTCTCCCAATCACACACCATACTCACCAAAAGAACTATCAGCGTCTCCTACAAAATGTGGATATTTCCTCCCCTGGTCTTAGGTTGAATTTCTGCCAAGGTGCATCTTCCATTCCTGTGGGGGCTTCCATTGAGTTGCCCCAGTCTGTTTCAATGCTGTATTGCCTCAGTTGGATGGTCATCTCCCATTTCCCATTCCTCTTGAAGGAGTGACCCTCAACAATGAGGGTCTCCTGATTTCAGGTGGTTCTTGGGAAGTGCCCAAAAGGGAGACAATGTATGATTCATGACTGGTCAGCAGGCTTCTATCCTCTTATTAAGGAATTGGTTTCTGTGATATGTTTAATTGGTGTTTCTACTTATAGTAGCAGACACATACAATACTTTTCTTTCTGTAACTGACTTATTTTACTTAACACAATGGTTTCCAGGCTCTTTCATGACATGCAGTGTTTCATCTTTCATTACTGTTTGGGGAATACATAGTATTCCCTTGTGTGTATGCATCATAGTTTCTTTATCCATCCTGCCACTGGTAGGCATCTGGCTTGTTTCCAGTTACTTGCCATTGTGAGCTGTGTTGCTATGAACATAGGAGTGTACACCTCCACTCATGTTGTGTTTGATTTCTTTAGGGTATATGCCTAAGAGTGATATTACTGGGTCAAACTAAATTTCAATTTTCAGTTATTTTAACATTTTTCATAGTGGATGCATGTATTTACAAGTCCACAAGAAGTGTATATAGCAGTTGCAATCTCTCCACATACTCTCCAGTATTTCTTGTTTTCTGGATTTGCTTTTTTTCCCTTCTATTTTGGGGGGTAGGGAAGATGTGTAAAGTGGGTATGAAGTAGTATGCTATTATGGTTTTAATTTGCAACTCCCTGATACCTAGTGATCATGAGCATTTTATCATTTGTGTGTTAGTCGTTTGTACTTCATTTTTGGTGCAATATCAGTTCATATATTTTTCTCATTTCCAAACTGGGTCTCTTGTTATTTTCTTATTGAGCTGCTATAGAGGCCTGTATGTTTTTGTAATTATCCTCTGTCCGGTGTGGCTTTGGTAAAAATTTTTGTACCAATCCCTCTGCTCTCATTTCACTATCCTGAAGAAGTCTTTTGATGTACACAAGTGATGTAATTTCACTTATGCATCTTGTCTTCTGCAATGTGTACCTCTTTCATTATACAGGGTAGTTTAGGTATGCCCTACCATAGGGTCCTTTAGTTTGTTTCAGCCTTCTCATTGATGATCATGAGCGTTTTGAGGTTTATATTTAGGTCTTTAATCCACCATGAGTTCATTTTTGTCCATGGGGAAAGGTATGGTTTTGTTTCATTCTTCGGCATATGGAAATCTAGTTTGTCAAACACCATTTGTTGCAAAGAGTGTCTTTCTCCCATAGGATATTCTGAGTCCCTTGTCAAAAATTAGAGGCATGGAAGGTGAAGCATGCATGTCTGGATTTTCTGTTCTTATACATTGGTCCATGTATCTTATTGTACAAGCTGAACGTTGTTTTGACTACTGTGGCACTATAGCAGATCTTTAGGTCAGGCAGTGCTAGGTTCTTCCTGGAACCTTGGTTCCAAGTTTCTTCTTTTTGAGAAGTTCTTTACTTTCCCTGGATCTTTTGCTTGGTATAAAATTAGTAATTAGTTTTTCAATTACTTTAAAGAATCTATTTGGAATCTGAATCGATATCATTGTATCAGTAGATTATTTTATGTAGCAATGCTATTTTCACTATATTATGTCCACCTATCCATGACCATGGACTTTTCTTTCATTTATGTAGCTCCTTCTAAGTTTCTTGTAGTCATGTTCTGCAGTTTTCTTTGTTTCTTTAGCTAAGATTATTCTTAAGTATTGCATCTTTGGTGAGGTTATTATAAATGGTATTGATTCCTGGATTTCTCTTTTATAGCTCTCTTCCCTGGCATTAGGAATCCAATTAATTTCTGTTTATTAACTTCATATCCTACTACCTTGCTGAAGTTCTCAATTGTTTCCAGCAGACTTTTTGTGGAGACATTAGGTTTTCATGGAAAGTGAGGATCATAACGCCTGCAAGTAGTAAGAGTTTCACTTTTTTGGCTATTTCTTTTCCCTTGATTTCTTTTTGTTGTCTGATGGTGCAACTAAAATTTCCAGCACAATGCTGAATAAGAGTGGTAAAGAGCAGCATCATTGCCTTGTCCCTCTTTTCAGTGCGAATATTTCTAGCCTCTGATTCTCAATGTCTTCATATTTTTGTTTATAAGGTATGTTTCTTATAGGAAGCATATCCAGAGATTTTGTTTTCTTATCTATTCCCCTACTCTCTGTCTCTTTAATTATGCATTCAGGAATTAATATCAGTGAAATTCTTGATAAGCATGTATTTGTTACAGCTATTTTTCTTGTATGTGTGTGCTGTATGTTTGTGTTCATATTGAGTTTAATTACTTTGTTCTTCCTCTGTTATTTCCTTGCTTTTGTTGCTTTGTGTATGTTGTTTTTTGTGAGGAATTGCCTTGTTTATTGTTTTCAAGTTTTTATGTTGTTGCCGTTGTTTTTTGACCATAGTACGTCATTGAGAATGTTTTGATGTGGTGGTCTTATTTTTGTGTTTTCTCGTTGTCTTCGAATTATTTTTATTTCTCCATCATATTTGACTGATAATTTTGCTGCCTACAGGATTCTAGGTTTGACAGTATCTTTTTCTTCAATGCTCCTTTATATCCATCATCTTTTTGCAAGCAATTTTTCAATTTCTGCTGAGAAATCTAAGTTTATTCTAGTTACTGTACTTTTGCTTCTAATTAATCATTTTTCTCTGGCTGCTACTAACATTTTTCCTTGTTGCTGATGTTGTACACCTTGCTACAGTATGATGGGGGGTTTTCCTTTTGGTATCCCTTCTGGCTGGCTGGAGTTCTTTCAGCTTCCTAGAAAATTATCTTTTTCTCCTTTAGACGTCAAGGAAAGTTTTCTTGCAGGAACTCTTACACTATTCTCTGTGTGGATTTTCTTACTTCTTCCTCTTCTGGAATTCCTTTAAGATGCAGGCTGTTCCTCTTAATTGTGTCCCACAGTTTTCCCAAGTTTTCTCAGTTTCTTTTGCTATTTTGGTTATATTTTCTGCTTTTAAATGGGAATCTATAGATTTGACTTTAAGTTCACTCATTAGGATTTCTATCTCTTCAATTCTGTTTCTCTCTTATTTTGTAGCATTGTGCTATTCCTTTATAGTGTTGTTTAGTTCTGCTATTATAGTGTTTGATTTTTGTGTGTCTACTTGGTGTTTCTCTAGTGAGGTTACTAGCTTTTCTATTTCACTTTTACTCTCAGACTCTGCTTTTAACTGTTGCATAAATGTCATCATCATTCTTTTAAATTCTTTTTCTGGTAATCCACAGCCTTTTCAATTTCAGGCATCATATTTAGGTGTGGCTAGTATTCAGTTATTTGCTTCTGTTTCTGGTTTGTTTTTTTTTTTGGTGTGTGTGTGTGCACCTATATTTCCTGTTGTTTCCTTGACATCTTGCAGTTGGCTTGGGGTGTTAGGGCGGTGCTATTATGCAGGAGTGGTTAACTCTGTTAGGTGGTACAGTAGAGGGGTTATGGAAAGTTTGTATTAAGTATCTGGGGGAGAGTGTTAGATTAGAAAGTGGGAGAGGAAGTGTTTGGGGAGAGAGCAAAAGGAGCAATAGGTTAAAAAAATTCAGGGATCAGATAGTGTTATCTGGTAGGTCAAAGGAAGGCAGAATAGGCCCCCAAACTGCCTGGTTTGCAGTGATGGAGGACTGTGGTCAATTTTGGTTTCTTGGAGTAGAGGTCTGTAATTTTCTTTGTACAAATCCTTTGCTTCTTTTGGTTAGATTTACTCCTAGTACTTCATCTTTTGTGTGGCTATTGTGAATAATAATATTTTCTTGATATCTTTTTTTGGAGTTATTGCTGCTGGTATATAAGCATCTGATCTATTTCTACTTGTTATTATCATATCCTGCTGTATACCAAATTAATCAATCAATTTCAAAAGTAAATTTTAGTGTTTTTGGTTCTTCATGTATAAATAATATTATCTGCAAATAACAAGAGTTTCATGTATTCTTCACCCAATTGTATCCCCGTAATTTCTATTTTTATCTTCTAATGACTTAAGCTACCACTTCTACCGTGATCTTGAATATTATGGGTAATGGAGCCATCCTGGTCTGGGTCTTGTTCTCAGGGGAAATGTTTTCAGTTTTTCCTCATTGGGCGCAATTTTGGTCATTGGTTTTTTTCATGTATGGCCTATATGTTGACTTTGCTTCTATTCCTATTTTGCTGAATTTTTCTTTTTCTAATTAGAAATTGGTGTAGAATACTATCAAACTCATTTTCTGCATCTTTTGATATGATCATGTGGTTCTTATTATTGTTTATATAGCCAATTATACTCTTTCAGATGTTGAATTGTTCATCCATCCATTCACATGATTGCAGTAAGTTATTATTTTTTGTATATTGCTGAACTCTATTGGCCAGAATTTTGTAGAGAATTTTTTATCTTATGTTCATGACAGATAAGAGTTTGTACTTGTGTGTCTTTGTGGAGTCTTTGTCTGGTCTTAATATTAGGCTTATGCTCTCACTTCATAGAATTAGTTTGGGAATTTGCCATTTCTTTAAGTATTCTGAAATAGTCTATGTAGAATTTGTGACAGCTCTTCTTGAATATTTAGTAAGATTTCCCTGTGAAGTCATTTGCTCTTGTGTTTTTATAGTTGGAAGTTTCTTGATAACTGCTTTTGTTATGATTTCTTCTTTTGTTATGCAACTATTTAGGTTTTTTACAACAGTCTGTGTTACTTTAAGTAGATGATGTATTTCTAGGTACTTATCCATCTGTTTTTGGTAATCAAACTTGTTTGGGTAGTGTCTTGTAGTAGTATGTTATTTTTATTCCATTTGGATATTTCATGATGTTGTCACTTTCACCTCTGGTTCAAGATATTTACATATTCTTTTTACTTTTCTTTGTTAAAAATGCCAGCAATCTATCGATTTTATTGATTCTTTTAAAGAACAAACTCTTTGTCATGTAATTTTATCAAAATTTTTTCCAGCTCATTTATTTCTGCTCTAATTTTTATCATTTTGTTTCCTCTGTTATTTGGAGGATCTGTGTTGTTACCTATGTTTTGGTAATTGAAAGTGTTGTGTTCAAGAGCTGATTGTGTATTTCTCCTCTTTTATTCACATGTGCATAGATTTCTATCGATTTTTCTCTTATAGCTTCTTTTGCTGTGTCCCAAATGTTTGGTATGTTGGTTATTGCTCTGATTATTTCAAGAAATTTTAAAATATCCATCCCTTATTTTATATATTACCCAGTTATTTGTAAGTAGTACTGGTATGCTATTCAGTCTCTCTGCATTTGACTCCATCAAAAAAGTAAATTGAGAACTCATGGGTTGTGAAGAAATCTTTAGCAATGTTCCTAATGAATAAGAGAATAATTACTGAAGTCTATAGAATTCTGGAACACTTCAGTGAGAAAAATAAATAATTCTATTTTAAATATGAAAAAAACACATGAATAGTTCACCAAAAATGAAAGTCAAATTGTTAACAAATAGATGAAAAAAATTCACAATCACTAGCCATTCAGAGATGCAAACCAAAATAATCATGAGCTCAGCTTACAATGAAAATAACCAAACTTAACCAACACCCCCCCTCCAACACAAAAACAAACAGGACAGAAAATGTTGGAGAAGGTGCAGAGATATTGGAATTCTTATACACAGGTGGGCTTGTAAACATTAAGGAAAGTGGTATGATGCTTCTGAAAACAACTGGGAATAGAAGAATAGAAGACAGAACAGAAACAGACGTATGTCCCCCCATGCTCATTTCACTACTGTCCACAATGACGAGAGCTAAAACAGCCCAAATGCTCATCAGCAGAAGACTTGATAAAGGAACTCTGGTACACACACACACACACAATAGTAGAATACTCTGCATTCATAAAAAAACAGTGTTAACAAACCCAGGGACAAGGGAACAACGAGTGATCCAAAAGAAGTGGCAAGAAGGGTATAAGAAGTCTAGTAAGGCAATGTAACGAAGAGAAATTACTGAAACCCAGGTGAAGACTGAGCATGATAGTGGGACAAGAGGAGAGTAAAAGGAAATAGAGGGAAAAACTAGGCGGCAAAGGGCATTTATAGAGGTCTAAATACAGGCATATATATGTAAATATATTTTATATGATTGTGTGGAAATAAATCTATGTGCATATATTTATAGGTTTAGTATTATGGTAGCATATGGACTCTGGGCTTTCGCTCAAGCACTTCATCAGTGCAAGAGTACTTTGTTCTATTAAACTGGCATTATATGATGCTCACTTTCCTGACACAATTGCTGGAGACAAAGTGGGTGTATAAGGAAATGTGAAGAAAGGTGATAGTACCCAACTATTAAAAGATATAGCAACTGAGATCTTAAAGGTTTGAAGGTAAGCAAGTGGCCATCTAGCTCAGGAGCAACAAAATCCACATGGCAGAAGCACACTATCCTGTGTAATCACGAGGTATAGATGGGATCAGATATTAGGCATCAAAGAACAAAAAAATCACATCATTGTGAATGAGAGGGAGTATGGAGTAGAGACACAAAGCCTATCTGTAGGCAACTGTACATCCCCGTATGGAAGGGTCACAGGGAGGAGATGAGTCAAAGTGCAATGTAGAAATGATGAAACATACAACTCTCCTCTAGTTCTTAAATGCCAGTCCCCAACTATCATGATCCTAATTCTACCTTACAAATCCAGCTAGACCAGAGGATGTATAGTGGTATAGATAGGAACTGGAAATAAGTAATTCAGGACAGATGAACAGGGCCAGTGTGAAAGTGGTGATACCAGGAGGGTGGAGGGAAGGTGGGATAGAAAGGAAGAACCAATTATAAATATCTACATATAGCCTCCTTCCTGTGAGTTGGACAGCAGAAAATTTGGTGAAAGGAGATGTTGGACAGTGTAAGGCATGACTAAATAATAATAATTTATAAGTTATCAAGGGTTTATGAGGGAAAGGTGGTGGGGAGGGAGGGGGAAAATAGAAGCTGATACTAAGGGTTCAAGTAGAAAGCAAATGTTTTGAGAATGATGATGGAAACAAATGTATAAATGTGCCTTCCACAATGGATATATGTATGGATCATGATGAAAATTGTATGAGCCCCCAATAAAATGATTTAAAAACAAAAACAATGTTGAAAGCATGAAACATCTAATGGCATAAATCAACCTGGAAATAGTTATGTTGAGTGAATGTAATCAAAATAACAAATAATGTATGAGACCACTACTACAAGGATAAACATCTACACAAAGTAGACTTCTGTTCTCAGTTCCTGTAATCCTCTAATCTGTGCTGTCAGCAAGGAGGTATTGTTCATGCCTAGTGTCCAGGAACAATGTCACTCACTCACTGACAGTCAGCTGATGACAACACATAGTGACCGTATAGAACAGACTAGAACTGCGTAGCAAACTCATCTTTCCTTAAAAGAAAATCATTTTATTGGGGACTCGTGCATCATTTTTCACAATACATAGATACATGCTTCTTCGCATACCTGCTGCTGTCATCATTCTCCAAACATCCACTTTTCCACTTGAGCCCTTGACACCAGCTTCTCATCTTTCCCCCTCCATCCTTGCTCCCTACTCCCCCACGAACCCTCAATACTTTATAAATTATTATTGTTTTGTCATAACTTAGAGTGCCTGATGTCTCCCCTCACCCTCTCCACCAATGTCTGTCCTCCCAGTAGGAGGTTATGTGTAGATCCTTGTAGTTGGCTCCCTTCTCTACACCCCCTTCCCTCCACCCATCCAGTAGTTCCATTCTTACTACTGGCCCCAAAGGCTTCATCTGTCCTGGGTTCCCTGTATTTCCATTTCCCATCTCTACCAGTGTGCCTCCTCCAGTTCAGCTGGATTTGAAAGGTACAATTTGGACCATTACAGCTGGGGGGAGGAAGCCTTCAGGAACTAGAGGAAAGTTGTGTACTTCATCGCCACCTTACTGCACCTTACTGGCCTGTTACCTCTCTGTGACTCCCATGTAAAATGGTGTCAAATTACCCACAGGTGGGATTTGGGTCCCCACTCGGTTCTCCCCCTCATTTGCAGTGATGTGATTCTTGTTCTTTGGTGCTTGTTATCCGCTCCCTTTGACCCACCATGATCACACAGGCTAGTGTGTTTCTTCCATGTGAGTTTTGCTGCTTCTGGGTGAGATGGCCACTTGTTCACCCTCAAACCTTCACGATCCCAGATACTTTATCATTTGGTAGCTGGGTGCCATCGGATTTCTCCTCTTTGTTTGTGTCTGCTCCCTTTTGTCTTCAGCGATCATGTCGGGAGGGTGGACACACAATGATGTGATTTCTGTTCTTTGATGCCTGATATCTGGTTCTTTGCACACCTCAGAGTTGCACAGGCTGGTGTGCATCTTCTATGGTAGACTTTGTTGTTCCTGGGCTGTATGACCAATTGTTCACCCTCAAGCTTTTAAGTCCGCAGATGTTGTATCTTTTGATAGCCGGATCACATCAGCTATCTTTACCACTCTTGCTCAATCCCCCACGTATTCAGTGATCTTCTCAGGAGAGATCACATACAGTTTGATGCCTGAGGTCTGGTCCTTTTGATAACTCATGGTCACTTCTTCCCTGTGGCCTTGGGTACTTCTCAGCCAGATGGTCATTTGTTTATATTTAGGTTTTGAGACCCCAGACTCTATATCCTTTGATAGCTGGGCACCATCGGTTTTCTTCACCACATTTGCGTATGGACCTATTTGACTTCAGTGATTGCATTGGGTCAGTGAGCATCATGAAATACCAGATTAATAGAACAAAGTGTTCTTGCCTTGAAGGAGAGTGCCTGAGTGGGGTTCAAGGTCCAGCTTTTACCTTAGTACTAAACCTATAGATATATGTACCTGGATTTATTTCCTCCTTATAATATATGCTTATATTTACATATGTACATGTCTGTGTTTAGACCTCTGCAAGTGCCCTTTGCCTTCTAGTTCCTTCCTCTATTTCCTTCTGCCTTCCTCCTGTCCCACTGTCATGCTCAGCCTTCATTTGGGTTTCAGTTCTTCTTCTCTATTACATTACCCTTACTTTGGCCCTACAAGGCCTCCCACACACTCCTCACCACGGATTGTGGACCACTTGTTTTTTCCCCCATCTCTGAGCCTACACAGACCTCCCTTTCTCTCCCCTTTTCCCTGCATACCCCCAGGAACCATTGGTCTAGTCTTTCTCTCCTCCCTACTATCCAACCAGTAGTGCTACTTTGTTGATTAGGTCCATTTTGGGGACTCAGAACACATTTCTTCCCCACCATATGACCCCCGAAATGTCCTCTGTCATTGTCTGCTTCCGTAGGGAGACAGTATGACAGGTCCTGTTGTTCACCCGGCCCCCCTGTGGCGTAAGTTCCCACAGGGGCATAGTCTTCTGGGCATCATGAGCAGGGCTCGGACCATTGTGGGGACTGGACCAGCTCTCTTTCTCATCCTCTGTGTCCACCTCTCTCCATGTGGGTTGGCATTCTGGTCCCTCCCCCAACCTGTTCACTGCCACCCCTACTTCCAGGGTAGGAGTCAGTCTGGCTCTGAATGTGACCAACCCTGTAGCACTCTCTTTTCATGCTTTCTTCCATGTATCCACACTGTCTTCACAGTTGGGTGCTTCATGGTAGGATTTACACACCCACTCCAGCTTCTGTGGATATAAGACCCATACTCTCCCCCTGCTCCCTCCATTATCCTTTCACTATCAAGCCCCCCTTTTCTCCTTCCCCCCTCTATCCTTCACCCGTACTGTGCTGTACCCAATATGTACCTCCCTGGGTTTGGTTCCCCCTCCTTCTCTTTTCCTAAATCTCTACCCAACTGTTACATTACAGGAGGTTTCTCTTCTATATGTACCTTGCTGATTGCACTTACCTCAGGGGACTCAGGCTGTATTTCTCCTTATGTGTTTGACTGACTTCCACTTAGCATAATTTCCCCCAGTTCATTCTTTGAGGAGAAGTGTTTCATGTGTTCCTCGGTGCTTTTGAGTTAAGCATAGTACTCCATTGTGTGTATGTGCCGGAGTTTGCTGATCCACTCATTTACCAATGGAAATTTAGATTGTTTCCAACTCTTTCCAATAGTGAATTGGGCTGCAATAACATTGACATGCTTACCACTGGTCTTGGTTTATTTCTTACCTCTTCTGGGTATATACCCAATAAAGGGATAGCTGGGTCTTAAGGTATTTCAATTTCCATTTTCATTAGATATTGCCAAACTGCTTTCCATAGGGACTGTACATATCCACAGGACCACCAGCAATGTCGAAGTGTTCCTATTTTGTGACATCCCCTTCAGCATCTGCTGTTCTCTGATTTTCTGATTTGGGCTAACCTCAAGGGTGTTAGGTGGTATCTCTTGGTTGGAAAACCCATCTTTCTCCAGAGGTACAGCAGTCTGGTGATTTCAAACTACTGATGTTGTGGATTGCAGTCCAATATGTAGCCACTGGATCACCAGGACTCCTTTAAGAACTATCTGTCATCCCTTATTTATTCAACTTAAAAAAATACATCAATTAGGGAGGCCTCATCTCAATTTCTCATGATGTAGGGAGATGGAGGAGACTAATCAGTTCCTTCTCTATATCAATGTTCACCACAAATCAACACTAATGACTACAATAATGACTAGTGAACATTAATGGGAATTCAAGGCATGTTTTTCTTTACATTGAGTTGTAGTCCATACTGAAGGTTGTGAAATCCTGGATCATCATCAGCAAGTACTTCAAGACTATTCCAGATTACATTTCTGTTGGTGGCAAACTGGGCGAGACAACTTGCTATTGGGAAAATTGTTTAATATTCTTTATATAGGGAAGAATATGCCAGTTATTATGTTCCTAATTGTATGCTTCTTCCCTCGTTTCTAACTAGCCCAGGATTTCTCAACCTGTGGGTGGTGTATTAGTCTGAGGAAACTAGAGAAACAAATTCATAAACATGCATATGTATATAAAAGAAAGTTTTTTTTATAAAAGGTACATTAAGAAAACTTTCCAATCCAGCCCAGTCCAAGATCATAAGGTTGATATTAACCCATATGTCCAATGCCAGTCTATAGGTCCTCTTCAGACTCACAAAACACATGCTATGATGCCAAATGCAGAACGACCACAAGTCAGTGAGTAGAAAGTCTTTGTATCCAGCGATATGATAAGCATTTCAGCTCTGTAAAAGAAAGATGAAGCAATTTGCTTCTGTAAAGATATCCAGCATTGATAATCCTATAAAGCACTTCTACTCTGTTTCATGGGGTCACTGTAAGTACAAATCAACTTGATTAGCAATGAATTGTTTGTTTTTTAGTAAAATATAGTAAAATTATATATTGATTAAAACTAAATGGAAACTAAAAGTCTTAACTATAATAAACAATGAAAAAAATCATTACATAGTAATGGTTATTTTCTCAATTGGAAAGTGTATTTGTATCCAAAAAATTTACTCACTAATTGGTATCGGTATGATACACAAAAGTATGACACCAGGACTTTTGAAATGTTTACCAATGATGGACAAGTTTTAGTGGAGTTTCCAGAATAAGAATAACTGGTCAATATACCTTTAAAAATTAGCCTGTGAAAACAGTATGGATAGTAGGAGAATATCATCTGATATGCTGTTGGGATATAAGTCCCTCAAGTTGATAGTTACTGTTATGGATTGAATCGTGGTCTTCAAAATCATGTGTTGCAAATTCTAATCTCCATGCCTCGGTTGATAGCACATTGGAGAGTGGGTTTTCTTTGTCATGATAAGTTTAAGGTCAGCAATGGAGAGCCACCACCTACTCTCCCAAGAAGTTGCCGTCTCAGACACTCCCTGGCGAAGGGTCTGCCCTGTTCTCTGGGATTGCGATGTGTCCTCATAGACCTGAGCACAGTGGATCTGGTTTTGGTGTTAGTATAGGGTGTGATTTTTATTTTTAAATCAATGTTAGTTAGTACCTTTTAAAATATAAGAGAAATTAAGCAAGGAAGCCAGTAAATAGAGATGGGAAAGAAAAATGCAAAAATGCAGGAAGATGCCCGGGTTCAGGAACTCAAAAGGGATGATGATTTTTTCCCAGAGCCCAGAAAGTGAAAAAGCCTTTCCCTAGAGTCGAGCTTGGAGTTTGGACCACTACACTTTTACCCGTCAGAAATCAATCAGTTTGTACAGTCATCGTCTTCACCCTCACTTATGATATTTTTATTTTAGGAACATAATGAGATACACTCAAACTATAGTTAGGGCGAAAAACCAACAGACTCAAGCATAACTAATACTGTGAGGATGTCTCCATATCAGGCTACACATTTCTGAAAGTGGCATTTCCATGTCTCTACCCTTCCTTGAAAATTTTTACATTCTTTGATCTGCACCATATCAAAATAATATCTTTGACACCTTGAAGGTCTCCAAACACATTCCTTATAAATGTTCTTTAAAACATACTTGAAGTTCATCAGGGCAAGATCAGGTCTATAGGGCAGGTGGAGTTCAGTTTCACAACTGAAATTCTTGCAGGTAAAATTCTTGGTACTCTTGAAAATTGAGAGGGTACATTTCCAAGATGGAAAATATTCCTTAGCATAACTTTCTTGGCTTTTGTTTGTCATTAATGTAGATTTTAATTTTATTGAAACCACTTCAAAATAAGACCTCATACTTTTCCTGTGTCATTTGGGAAAATATATCAAGATTATCTCTTTAAAATTCCCTCCCTGCTTACCACCCCCAAAGGGACCATAACCAGGTTCTTCTTCTTTTTCTATTTTTTTTTATCGTGAATTAGGTGGTTTACAGATCGTATTGTCAGTTTTTACATTCAGTAATTCATACACAATTTGTCTCCATTTATCCATTGCAATGTCTTCAATATAATTATTCTGCATTTTCCCTCCATATAGTAACTTCTTATTTGATGCTGAGTGGCTTAATATACTTATTATTGGATTTTGTAGAAAGCATGTATTCATTCTACTAATTCATTTCTCAAGAAGCCTTTGAGTGGCCTACCTCTAGGTAGCTCTGTATCTGCAGAGTCATACTTTTTAAAGGCCTGTTTCTTTTCAGGTTCTTCTCTTTCCAACTTCTGTAAGTTAGAGTACTGGCAGTGCTGTTTGAGATAGTCATTTCCTGAGAAACAGCAGCTTGTAAGTAGATTCTACCTGATTGTAAGCATTCTGTACAATTATAGAGCATAGGAAACCCTAAATTAAACCAAATGATAGATGATTGCACATAGGAAGTGCTAAGGGCTATTATATGGTACGGGAAATCAAATAAGAAAACAAATGAGAAATTATAGCCTTGTGAGGTTGTATGTTGAATTGCGAGGAAATAAATAGTTTAGAAATGCTCTTTTGTTGACTAAGAATGTATTAAAGCAAATATGCACACATATTTATGATGATCCTAAATTACTATAGCTATGAGTAAACATGTTGAGGATTGAGGCATTATTTGTTTTCAAATAATCATTATTAGTTATGGACTTCGGCATAGACCTTTCTCTCCTCTCTTCTTATTTTGATGAAAGAATCTGGCTGCCATTTTATTGAATCTCAATCATGGTACATCTATATGTATCAAAGTAGACTATGAGTCTCAAATATTTCTATTTCTAAATTTTTAGAAGTGGGTTGCAAGACCTTTCTGTAAAAGCATCCATGGGTAAACTTGACTTGCCAATCTGGCCCTTGAAACTCTTGGTTAGCAGTTTTGTGAATTAACTATTTAGATCACCTACAGACTCCTTATTGTATATAGGAATCCAGTAGAAATGTATTAGCTATCCTCATGCAGTAACTAACTAATTGATGTTTGAGTGTGTACGCATTTATGAGAGTGTAAGTGTTGGCACAGAGAGAAAAGTCAAATGAAAAGTGTCACTGTCTATGAGCAGACATAGAACTTCTCCCAGGGATTTAGGTGGAACATAATGAGGCTGTTTATACAAGGCAGAATTCACAAGATGTGTTCTTCATGAAATAGGGAAATAAGAAGAGGAATATAGATACTATTTGGCTAACAGTGTGTACCTGGTACTAGTCATTAAGAAAGGAAACCCCAAAAGTTTTTAGAAATGATATGATTATTAGGATATCTAAGTGTGGTGCCTGTTTGAAAATTTATTGTGTCCAATATATTGGAGGCAACAGGAAGAGATTGAAAAAACAGTCCAGTGGATTGGCATGATAAAAATTGATAACTTTATTAGATGATTTTGTACTTTTCCTGCCCTATAATTCAAAATTAAGAGGCTCTTGATTACTGTGTCAGTCCGGGTAGACTAGAGGAACAAATTTCAGAGACACGCATATAGGTATAAGGAAAAGGGTGTATATTCAAGGGGAACAGGACACTGAGAAAACATCCCAGCCCAGCCCAGCTCAAAGTCACAAGTCAGATATTAACCCATATGTCTGAAATTGCTCCATAAAGTCTCCTTCTGACTCATGAAGTCACAGGTCAGTGGCTACAGAGTCCTGGCACCAACAGGGGTCTCCCCATGTCTCTTTGCTTCCAGGGCTCAGGGTCCATCAACAGCATCCCATGGTGGCAGAAGCAACTCATTGCTGGAAGAGGCCTCCATGTGGCTGCCCCAACCTCAGAGGTCCGGCTCCATCAGAACAAAGCCGTGTGGTTTCTCTACCAGCTACTCCAGCCTCCCAGACACCACCATTCTGTGTTGCCTGTGATTAATCATCTTTGAAACTAACTCCCAACAACTGGGGAAGATAGCTTCTGATCTTCACGTGGGAAATATCGTGAGATTTCCCAGGAGTCTCAGGTGAAAGGCATGCCGACAAAGAGGCCTCATCGGCTACTCAATGGCTATCTCCAGATTAACAGGCCAGACTCCACCACTACATTTCAATCATAAAATTAACATAAGTACATGACTGCCACAATTACTAACACTTCTTATCCCCTTTTCCAAATGTTGAAGCTGTGATTTGGTTCCAGACTTTTCGACCCTGATCCTGGTGGCCTGTGACCCCTCACTTAGTTTGTGTAAGAAAAACTCACACACAAAACAGATACAAAGAAGCATGAGGTAGGAAATGTGAAAGAATGTTAGATGATCTGGGAAAATTTTGGAGGCCTATGAAAATGAAAGCTTCAACACTGGTCAAGTTCAGGCTAAGTAACAGTGATGCCCTTATTTCAACCTTAATTAAGCAGTCAGAACAGATTGCCTGGCGAAATATTTCATGCTTAACTTTTTATAAGGCAAAAATTTTTATAGTAAAATACAAATCTTATGGAAGTGACCTTAGGAAATTTTACTACATTTGTGATTTGACAGGAAAATGGCCAATGACTTATGTAAATAAGATACCACAAGTGGAATATTATTCAAAGAATATTAAAGGTCTCTAGGATATTAATAGTTAACTAATCTAAAATAGGCACATTTTCAGTGGAATCTATTTCTTAAATGTATGCATCTAGTATATTGCTTTGGAACTGGGCTTGATAGGAATTTTCCAATCAACTTTGAGATCATATAATTCAATAAAGCCTAGTAATCCACTGTTCTGAGCATAAACTTAATCTTTTTTCCTCATTCTTTCAAGACAAACCAACCAAACTTAGTGCTAGTGTGTTAGTCCAGGTAGACTAGAAGAACAAATTTCAGAGACACGCATACAGGTATAAGTAAAGGGTTTATACACAAAAGAAATGTGACCCTAAGAAGGCGTCCCAATCCAGTCCAGTGCAAAGTCATAAGTCCAATAACAACCCATATGCCCGAAATCAGTCTATAAAGTCTGCTTCTGACTCAGAAAATCACAGGTCAGTGGGTGCAGAATTCTGGCACTGGCAGGGGTCTCCCCATGGCTCCTCGCTTCCAGGGCTCAGGTCCATCAACAGCATGCCACACCAGCTTCAGAGGCCTGTCTTCATCAGGGCTAAGCCCTGTGGTCTCTCCACTGGCTACTCCAGGCTCCCTGCTGCTGCCATTCTGTGTTGCCTGTGGTTAATCATCTCTCAAACTAACTTCCAACAACTGGGGAAGATAGCTTCTCATCTTCATGAGGGAAATATCGCGAGATTTCCCTGGAGTCTCAGGTGAAAGCCATGCCCACACAGAGGCCTCAATGGTTACTCAAAGGCTGTCTCCTGATTAACAGGCCAGACTCCACCCCTACATTTCAATTATAAAATTAACATAAGCACATGACTGCCACAGCCTGCGAGATGTTTTCAACTCATAGTGACCCTTCAGGGCAGAGGAGAGCTGCCTGTGTAGGTTTGCAGGACTCTGATTCTTTATTAGAGCAGAAAGCCTTGTCTTTCTCCTAAGAGATGCTGGTACTTTCAAACACCTGACTTTGTGGTCAGTGTGTAACCCGGTATCCCATCAGAACAACCTCCATTCACTAAATTGGCAATCTTGAATTCCTATAAATCCTTATGCATAAGCTACATATTTTTGTTTGTTTGGGGGGTATCACTGCCCTCTGGTGGGAGTGGGAGGCCCAGACTTGCTCTTGGAGAGCTGCTGGTGGATTTGAACCACCTAACCAGTGGGCTGCAGTCCCGCACTCAACCACTTTGACACTGGGACTCAGCCCTAAACTACATCTTAAAAGAAATTTTATCATGGTACTGCACATAAATACCTCCAGCTAGTTAGAGTTTCAGCACCAGGGATCTTCTGGAATCTGCAATACAATGGGTTCCAGGAGCCAGTAGAAGTGTTCCTATTTTGTTTTGAGAAAAGAAACACAAAGCTCTTCACCCCACCAGAATAAATGAAAACTTGCATTTTCATGTTTCCTGGTGGCTTTCCTGCCAAACACTAGGTAGCCAGCAGAACCAGTGCCCATAGCTATACTCAAATCTCCCTGTGACTGAAAACTCCTCTTCGCTGGGGCATCCAATATAATATCCCATTTACATCGCAGGACCACATGCAAGAAGCAGATAGTTCTGAGCTGTACAGAAATCCACTGCTATAAGCACAATAATGGGAAGATTGTACTTTCCTTACATAATACACAGGGCCAGTAAGAGACTTTGGTACATTCATTATACTGCTCCCATACCTCAACTACAATAACTTCCATCTCAGCAAAAACAACCTCCCTTAACTTACCAACTAAAATCCCATCTCCCTTAACCCTCTTCTCCAACTCATTAAATATTGCTATAGCTAAGGAAAGGTTTCCTTTGATCAATATCGCCACTTAAACCTTACTTCAGAGCACTTAAGACCTAATCATCCTTCTCACTCAAACAAACACTCCCTCCTCATCTATAAACAATATATTTTCCAACACATATCTGATCCTCACCTTACCTAAAGAGTTACCCCTTCACCCCCTACACATTTCAGAAGATTATGCTCCACCATCCAAGACACAACACGAGCAGGCGTCAACACCGGCAACTACCAAGCATAAAAAGTGTAGAGAAAAAAAAAGTCAATTACTGAAGATGAACCAAATCCAATGGTTTTTGTAGAAGAAACAGACACTGAACTGGCAGTGACATATTGTCAATGCTTGACAATACTGTTTATGCCCTACAGGAAATTAGGGCATTAATCCTCAAAGGTATTTCTGATACTTGCATAAGCTGTTGCCAACTGGAGACTATTAAGAGTGAAGGGTTGGAATTTAGCCTTTCAATCAGATCGCTGCTTGATGACCTCAACTAAAGAGAAAAATAACTTGCAGGAGGCAGGGCATACAGACTATTGGCTTGGTATTACTAATGACAGGAGACATGGAGCTGTGCTAGAACCCTGGATTTGAAGCCCCGTGGAGACCCACATCACAACTGAGATGCTAACACTGGATCACAGGATTAGTTCATTGGGTGGATAAGCTAAATAAGGATTGAATTTTGTTTTTTAAATTCAGCATATTATTTAATTCTACTTTACACTGGTTTCTTCTGCTTATTATTTTTGATATAATGATTGGTAGAAATGATTATAGGGACATATGAAAATAGATAGCTTGTAAGCCCACTTGCCTTGAGATATTGAAATTTGATCTTTAATGCATTTAGGACATCCCTGTAAAGAAAGTTCTCAAAAACAAACCCCCAACCAGTGTCTTTTATGCTCAGAACATTGAACGGTGAAGAGACTTGCCTATTGGGCTCTTCACAGATTGAAGGGAAAAAAGGAATGCTTTGGCTTTTTAATTTTGAACTAGTAGTTTGTGTTTGAAGCTAGAAAAATCTGGAACCTGAAGAAACTCTCCTTTCTAGGACTGAAGGTAAAAGGAAGCTTTGGGGAGGTTGAAATACTTTGTAGGTGACCACCTGGATACACTTTTTGAGTGCAAGTGAGAGAAGTGCAGCAATAAAGAGATGGTTTGATTTGGGCCACTCACACATGTAGATCTGGTTCATAGAGACTAGAGGAGAATATTCAAGCAGGTTGATTGGTCTGAAGTTCATGCCCTAGCACAAGGAGTCTAGGGTTGTTGCAAATTTAGGATGGGGCCAATGGTCTAAAGTCAAGGCAGCCAATGTCCACTCTGGTGAGGCTAAGCAAGGCAGCCCACAGAAAGTTAACTAGAACCTGGCCAGAGAATATTTTTGATTCTTTGTACTGGTGCATATTGCTGTTGAACTTATGGATTGCCTGTCCTGATTTGACTTTGTTTATGGATGCAGACTCATAAGGTACCAACTGGAAGAAAGATTCTTTACATCAAAGAACACAATTGTCTCTTGTACTTGGTAGATTCAAGTGGCAGTATAGCAATTAGATACCCAAAATTGAAAGGATAAAGTGATGAGTGGCTATCTTACATACTTTCATAGCTGGGGGAATATTTCATAGGAGTATATTCACAAGATTATGATGTAGGTACTCATAAATATGGAATATTTTTGTTTTGTTCACTTATGGAATGTTATACTTAAATCAAGTTGGTGCATTTTTCAATTGTATGCATTTTAGTTTTATTCTGTTATGTACAGATAAGATTTTATGATTGTTTAAAATTATATATGACTAAAGAATTGTAAGTTTCAAGTTAACAAGGAGTATCTGTGGAAGTTATGTAATCTGGTGTCATTTTGAGACTATTAAGAGTAAAGGGGTAGAGTTTAGCCTATCAATCGGGGTGCTGCTTGATGACCTCATTTGGAGGCACTGCAGAAATACATAGCCTGCTGGAGATGAGACACACACTCTCTACATGGCGTTCCTTATGACAAGACACATGGAGCTATCATAGAGCCCTGGAGATGAAGGACCTCAATGAAGACCCATTCCAGTGGTGAGATACCTACACTGCCTCTGGACCCACAAGATTTTTCACCCACTAGCCTGTGATTTTCCTGTATTTGGTGTCATTGCATGTGTTGCATCTGTCTGAAAATGAATTTATAGATTGGTATCAGACCTATTGGCTAATATCAGACTTATGAACTTGATCAGGATGGGCTAGGATATTTTCTTAATATAAAATTGTTCTTTTATATAAGTATATGTCTTATACACATAAACTTGTCTATGAACTTGTTTCTCTAGTCAATTGAGACTAACACATTGATGAAAAAATAGAGATACTAGAATTCTAACACCAAAGGGAAGTCCTGAAGTTAAAGAATAACATAACAGAAATAAATAAACAAGTGAATGATCTTAACAATAGAATAGAAGAAATGGAAAACCAAAAAGTGATCTCATAGATAACCAAGCAGAATTCAACAAATGAGAGAAAAAGATAAAAAAAAATCAAAAGAATCTGAAGAAAGCCTGAGGATGAGGTAGAATTCCATGAAGTGAATCAATATTCAAATTATTGGGTTCCTGGAATACAAAGAAAGAAATAAGCCTACAGTTAAGATAGTAAGCAAATTCATGCAAGGAAATTTCCCCAATGTCACAAAGGAGGAGACGGTAACTATTCATGAGGGAGACAGAACACCAATTATTTTAAACCTTCCAAAACCATATAAAGAGCTATAGCAGTCAAATTATTCAGTTTAAAGAAAAAGGAGAGAGTCATGAGAACAGCTGGTGGTGGTGGGGGGGGGGGAGGATCAGTCACATATAAAAAGATAAGAATAAGTTCAAGCCTCTCCCTAGAGACTATGCAGGAAATAAGAAACTGAAATAACATGTTCTAAAAGTTGAAAGACAACAACTGCAATCTAAGAACCCTATATCGAGCAAAGCTCTTCATTAAATTTAAAGGTCATATTAACATCTTCTTTAACAAAGAATTGTTTAGAGAATTCATAAAAGCAAAATGACCATTTAAAAAAAACCTAATCAGTACTTCCTGGGCAGAAAACAAACAACCACATAAGACAAACATGGGAACACCACAAAGTTTAATATCACCTAGAAACCAACACACTGGAAACACTGCAAATCTAAAAAAGATATGAAAACAAAGAATACATTCCTAACATACACATCATCCTATGAAGGAGAAGAAAAGAAAACACCAAACACAAATAGTACAATATGACAGCAACTAATCTGCATTTAGATTAAATTACATTGGATGTTAATGGTTTAAAAGCATCTACTAAAAGACAAAGAGTAGCAGATTGGATTAGACAACAAAATTAATCAATCTTCTGCCTTCAAGAGACACATCTCAAACCCAGAGACAAAAATAGAATGAGTGTCAAAGGAAGGTGAAAATTTTACCAAACAAATGGCAATTTAAGAAAATAAAATAAAAAAAAACTTGCGGTGGCACTGCTAATCTCTGACAAAATAGATCTCAAGTTATATGGCATTAATAAAAATAAGAATGGGCATTACATAATGCTCAAGGGAGTAGTTGACCCAAAACCATAAGCATAATAAGCATATATGCACCCAACGAAGGCCGTCAAAATTTACCAACCAAATTCTCAAGGAGATGAAAAGAGACATCACTGGATCAAAAATTATAGGTGATTTCAATACACCACTCTAAAAGAAACATAGGAACAGATAAGAAACACAATAAAATAAACACAATAAAAATAAAATGAACTGAACAACCCAAACAACATGATCTAATGTACATTTTCAGAACTCTTCAAATAACAGCAAAAGCAATAATAATACACATTCTTCTCCAAGCACATGGCTCATATTTAAAATAGACCAGATGCTGGCAAGCAGGAGAACATTCAAGCCCACATAAATCATTCAAAGACTCTGACCACAGCACCATAAATATGCAAATAAACAATAGAAAGAACAGCAGCAGCAAAAGCAAAGACAAGCACTGAGAAACATAATTACACACTTTTCCAGCAAAATGTGTATTAACCCAAATTAGAGAGGAAATTAAGAAATTCCTAGAAACCAATGAGAATGAAAATACAACATACAAAAACCCATGGGACACACTAAGGAAAGTTATGAGAGGTCACTTTATTACAATAAGTGTACACATGAAAAAAGAGAAACAAATTATGGTTAGCATCTTAGCTCAGCACTTCTAGCAGGCAGAACAATGCCAACAGCATAACCCTTCTAACAACAAAAGAAATGAAATTATAAAAACTAAAGTAGAAACAAATTAATTGGAAAATATAACAACAGAAAAAAATCAAAAGTGTAAAACACTTTTTAAAGGATCAACAAAATAAAAAAACACTAGCAAACTTAACAAAGGAAAATAATTATGATATGTTAATATCTAGAATTGGGGATGAAACAGGAAAGTCACAGCAGACCCTACCAAAATAAAAAGTTAACTTTGCAGTACTTTGAAAATCTGTATTGCAACAAATTCAATAATTTGGAGGTCATACGAAAATATCTGGAAAATCACTCTTGAACCAAATGATCACTTATGGACATCAAGAACTTGAACAGACATATAGCAAAAGAAGAAATAAACAAGGTTATCAAGAAACTCCCAACTAAAAAAAGCCTCAGCCTAGATGACTTCACAGGAATTCTACTAAACATTGAGTGAAGAGCTGGCACCAATCCTAACTTTTCCAGAATATAAAAATGGACAGCAGACTCCTGAATTCATTTTAGGAAGCTAGCATAATCCTTATAACAAAACTACAGAAGGATAGAAGACTGCAGACCAATATATTTCATGAACATTATGAAAACATTCTCAACAAAATACTGGTCAATAGAATCCAATGGTATATGAAAAAAATAATATAGCATGACCAAATGGAATTCATAATGAGGGTGTGGTTTGATTTAACATTTGAAAAACAGTATAATCCTCCGCATCAACAAGAAAAGAGACAAGAACCATATGATAATATAAATTGATGCAGAAAAAGCATTTGATAATATCTAGCACTCATTCTTAATAATAGACTCTCAAAAAGATAGGAATAGAAGGAAAATTCCTCAGTACACAAAAGGCATATATGAAAAAGCAATGGCTAATATTACACTCTATTTAGAAAAGTTGAAAGCATTTCCACTGGATAGACGGTCCTGAGAAACATGCCCTTATCCTCCACTTCTATTCAATGCTGTGTTGGAAGTTCTAGCCAATCCCAAAACAAATGGCAAGCTATCAAGAGTATATGCTTTGGCAAAGAAGAATGAAACTTTTGCTATGATACATATGATTTTATATATTAAGAATCCACACACACTTTCTGCTTCACCTTCCTGTTTATGAGCCACATGGAGCTGTGCTGTTGGAAACAGAGCCCTGGAGCCGATGAAGTCATGTGAAGACCCTCCCCAGTGTGAGATGCTTCCACCAAGACTGTATCCCCAAGACTGGATCCCCACTGGCCTGTTATCTTCCTGCATTTCTTGCTTCCTTGCTATTTTGACTTGCATTTCCTGGATGGCTAATGACTGGGAGTATTTCCTCATGTGTTTATTAGTCATAATCTAGTGTCATCCTTTGTGAATTATCTGTTTAGGTCTTTTACCCAACTTCTCAGAGGGCTCAATTCAGCATCGTTGCATATGCTACATGAGTATAAAGAGGAATTTATGAACCTATATTGGACATAAGTGCTAATGTCAAACTTAAGGATTTAATATGGACTGGGCTTGAATGTTATCTTAATATACAATTACTTTTTTATATAAAGCTTTTTCTTATACACATGAAAGTCTGTGAATTTGTCTCTCTAGTCAACCCAGACTAACACACCATCCATAGTCCAGCGGCATTTTTCAAAGAAATGGAAAAATTGGTTACCAACTTCATATGAAAAGAAGCTGCCCAGGATAGGAAAAGAACTCCTCAAGAAGAAAAACAAAATATGCGGTCTTTGTGTTAGCATGTTGGTTTCCTCATGGTTCCTCCTCCAGAGCTTTGGCTTTATCAGCATCACTCCATGTGGTTTGTCAGCAGGAATGTCTAGCAGGAAGAGTGTGTGTCATGCCTCCAGAGAGGAAGACTGGAGTTTCCCAGAATCCCGAGGAGAAGGCCATCACCACACAGAGTCCTCATTGGCCATGACTTGATTAACCAGTTAAACTGCACCTCTTCAGTTAAGTTGACAAAAGATTACTTAACTGCCAGAGCCTTGTATGATCTGACTTCAAAATTTAGTATACAGCTACAGTTGTCATAAAAATCTGGTACTGGTATAATGATAGCTACTTGGATCAAGAGATCAAGAAAGAAAACCTCAAAATAAAACATCTACATATAGACAATTGAATTTTGATGACTCCAAAAACATCAATTGAAAAACAGATGCCCTCTTCAAAAAATGGTGTTGGAAAATTCTGGATATCCATGTGCCAAAGAATGAAACAAGCCCATCTATCACTCCATGCACAAAAACAAGCTCAATGTGAATTAATGACCTAGATATAAAACCCAAAGCTATCAGAATTATCAATCAGAATATCAAGACAAAACTATAGGCCCTAGTGCAGAGATTATATGAGATAGCAGAATTAACAAAAGAAGCACACTCTGTGTAAAATAAAATAGATGAAGGGATCCTATTAAAATAAAACACTCGTGTACATCAAAAGAATTTATTAAAGGAGTAAAATGAAAATCCACAGATTGGGAAAAGATATTTAGTAGTCATGGCAGACAATGAACTACTTACTAAGATCTACAGAATTTTACTAGCTTACAACAAGAAAAAAACTAAAAGCCCTCTGAGAAGTTGGGTAAAAGACCTAAACAGATAATTCACAAAGGATGACACTAGATTATGACTAATAAACACATGAGGAAATACTCCCAGTCATTAGCCATCCAGGAAATGCAAGTCAAAATAGCAATGAGATTCCACCTAATGCCCCTTACTGTAGCCCAATTCAAAAATCTAAGAACAACAAATGTTGAAGAGGGTTTGGTGAGATAGTAACTTTTATCCATTGCTGATGGACAGTCACTGTGGAAGGTTATATGGTGACCTAAAATAGATCAAAACTGAACTACCACATGACCCAACAATACCATTATTGGGCATATATCCCAAAGAAATAAGAAACAGATCACGAAGAGATGTTTGCTCTCCCAAGTTCATTATGGCACAGTTCATTATAGCAAGAAGCTGGAAACAATCTAAATTCAACCTAAATGTCTGGAAACAACCATCAATAGAAGGAAGAGTGGATAAAAAATAACTGTGGTGCACACATACAATGACATAATACAAATCCCTAAATAACTGCGATGAAACTGTTTAATACCTCAACTCTTGGAGGGATCTGGAAGACACAATGATGAGTGACGTTAATGAAGCACAATAAAAGGACAATAAAAGAGTTCACTGTAGTAGCAATAAGCAGTAGATCAGGCACACGCTCAAACCTGCAGAACATTCAGTCTCCTGACGGGTGACCTGACATCGTGGTAAAGAATTGGACCAGTGCTAATGAACCACACATCAGCCATTCCAGGTAAGAATAGTGTAGGTTATTTGGCTGGAGGGAACCTCACAAAATCTGGTATAGAATCATCAGGGGAGATGGGGGCCAGGCTGACTGCTGAGTGCTAACCATGTGGATCTTGGGTGAAGTCTCCAGGAGAAAGAGGCAATCATGTCAGAGGGATAACGCTTACTGATCAAATGGGCAGCATAGGAGAGGGGGGAGAGAATGGTCAAATTTGGTGAACAAAGGTGAATGTCAATTGGGAAGAGGGAGAGTGGGCTGACCACCAGGTGGGGGAAGGAGAGACTGAAGATGCTTTGGGGATCTCTAGGTGGAAAGGGTCTTTTGTAGAGTGCAACTGGAGGGCAGAATGGACCTAGGGCATATAGGTCTATCCCAGCATGATACCAAAGAACACTAGGACACTGAATCTTGGATCTTTAAGATGCAAGTCATGTTCCAGAGGTTTCAATGGTGAGACCACAAATGGAAACTCCACTAGGTGAACAGAATTGTACCCAAGGCTCAGTCTTGAATCAGTGCTATCTGTTTCTTAATTTTTTAGTACATAAAACTCAGGGACATTAAGTTACAAGGAAAGAAAATATAAAAGGGATTTGGCTGAATGGGTATTTAGAGGGGTAAGGGAGATAAGAGGGAGATGAAGTCAAGATGCCCAGGAAGAAAAAGTATGTTTTGGAAAACGTGTACTATTATGAAAGCAATTGTACAATTATGTTTGACCTGATTGAACTATATAATGATATGACATATTAACTCTCCAGTTATAGCAAGTTTTTTTTTTTTAAAGGCATAGATCCAAGACTGTGGTTTGTGCACTACATACTAGTTACAACTTATGAACCATCAGTTTTTACATCATGGGCCTGCTCAATACTCACCTTCATGAAATGATCACTGAAGATAAGGGTGCTACAGAAAAATGTGGGGCTGAGCCCCGGTGGCATAGTGGTTGTGCGCGGGACTGCAGCCCACTGGGATGGAGGTTCAATTCCGGCTCCCAGGAGCAAAGGCTGGGCCTCCTACCCACCACCAGGGCAGTGATGCCTAAAAAAAAAAAGAAAGAAAAAAAAAAGAAAAATGTGAAGAAGCCAAATGATGGCTGGCTATCAATGGGAATAGTGTCTGGGGTCTTAAAAACTTGTATTAAAACAAGTAGCCATCCAAGCAAGGAATCAACTACGTTTACATGAAAGAAACACACCAGTTTGTGTGATCCAAAGATGACAATTACAAAATTAAAGCATAGTGAGGAGAAAAGCATCAGAGCAAAAATTATGAGCACTCAATTTGTGGAGGATGTTGAGAACTGTGAGGGATGGTGAGAACCCAAAATCCATCTGTGGAGTATCTAGTCAGATTGAGCCATGGCAGATCCTCTTTAGCCACAGGCAAGAGTCTCATCTGGGACAGCTTTACTATTGGGCAGAGACCTTTGTAATCATTGGTTATGCTGGATCGAACTCAATACTTGGGCAGTTGACTCCCCTGTGAACACGACCTGAATTTTTCCTAAATGCAAATTATGTCTTAGTGGTTCTAAGAAAGACATTTCTTACCTGGCTTTTTGAATGGTGTCAGGGATCTTTCCCTTATTACCCATTATTTTAGTTTTCCTCTTTATACTATTATATTTTTATCCTTACCACCTTAATGAGATTTAACTTTTTATTGCTATTTGTTTGAGTCTCCCCCTGTGAAACACAGGAGCAGTGGATGCATAATGATAAAGCTGATATAAGGGATAAAGGGATATGGGGATGGAGGAATGATAGGGAGGGAAAGGAATTTCTGGAGTAAATAATGAAGATGGCAGAGGGAAGCAAGCACTAAAATGGATTGCAATTCCATAATTCATTTCAAAGATTATTAACCATGTGTGTAGAGTTATGTTCTAACTTTATGTGGCAAACATTGTGCAATTTTCCTTGATATGATTGAATGGTTGAACTACAGAATTATATGATATGTACATTATTTTCCACTAAAACTTAAAAAAACACAAGATCAATCAAGAATCATACTCAGATAATACACAGGCATTCAGTGTCGGTCGTCATTTCAGTAGCTTTTTGTACCACAAATACTCACATCTCAAATTTTGCTTGGTATAAAATAAGACTCCTTTAAAAGCCAACCGTGCTTGAAATATAATATATTCTCAATTACATCACAAAACAAAATTGAGGAAAAAATGTAAAAAACTGTTTTTCTGTAGAACAGTTGCTATTTAAATATGAAAAAAAGCCCCAAATCTTCCACAGTAAGGTAGGCTAAAGTTTTAAGATATAATCTTGTAGGTTTGGCTGTGTTCAGCTTCTTTCTTAAATGTTGATGGGAAGGAGCAGGAGGAAGAGGGTGTGGCATAGAGGGAATGGGGAAGGAAATGATGCATATGTGGCAAAGTTAAGATGTGTCATCACTTTCAATGGTTTAGAACCTTGAAATAAATACAGTTATCAACACTTGGGAAAGAGTTTGCATTCAATATTATTTCCTCTGGAAACCTCTGTTTTTTCCAGCTTAGATTTTTTCCTACTGTTAGTTGCTTTCAGTTGACATTGATTTATTGCTGAGTTCATGGATTATTTGCTTTCCTCCTACTAAATAGGTCGTATAGAAGTCTTTTCCATTTATTTAAACTCAGTGTCAATGACTAAGTGTGCCACAATTGATGATAACTTCAGCCATAAGGATGAACCTGAGACTATAGAAACTTATGTATAATGTATAATGAAAAGAATTCAAGATAGTACATAACAGAGTTATTTGCTCAGAGGTAGTTTCATGGAAGACAAGGGAAATTCACTGACATTGTAAGTGTTATGTTTTTAACACTGGGTACTCCCACCCTTATCTCTATTGTTGATATACCATTGTTATTTCCACAAAAACCACAGTAGGCAGTCTTAAGTTTATACAAATGATTTTTATCCACACTTCTAAAGATGATAAGTGATTTTTTTGTGCAATAAGTGATTTTTAAAGCTAGTATTTACTTGAGGGGGAAAATCAAGCAAGATCTGTTTGAACATAGCATGGAGAATACAATTCAAGATCTCCTTTAAAAGTTTTAGCACATACATGTTTAATTTGAGCACAGTAATTATGAGTGAAAACAACAAAGAAAGGGTCGGAAGGTGTCTCAAAAGGACAAAGTTATATGGAATCTGAAGTGCAGTGGAGACTTTTAACCATGTACTGAAAGAGGCCACTTTTACCTGAGGACAGGTCTATAAGGAGAGAATTAGGAATAGATGCTAATAAGTTATGTCACCTTTTGAGCTTCATTTTTTTTTTCAAGCAACACCATTTTAAGAGTGTAAAAGTGTGTCGTCTAAGCCAAAGTTAAGCATAGGTTGAGCGGGAACATAAAAAGAAAATGGATAGAAGGCCAGAAACCAGAAACGAGCACTTGGGTTCCAGAAGATGTGAGATGGTGTGTCTGTAGGCACCACCTGCTGGTTGTTTAATTTTGCTTCTTTGTTTGTTTGTTATTCCAGTAGTGCTAAGCAGCCCTCCATTGCATTGATCTAGAATGATTGTTTTGAGTTATGATTTGCTAGTGAAAATATATTTTTGATAGCCAAGCAGAGTACTGCAGGGAACTAAAGTAGGAGAGAGTTGATTGAGAGAAAATGAAGTACTTGCAAGCTAGAAGAAATAGAAAGGTAATCATACATGAAAGGAGTAAGAGGTGTTGTGTGACATGAATCAAAGCCTAAATTCAGAACAAATCAATATTAATTTGTGCCTTGATAAAGGAATTAGAAGGCAAACGGGTAAGAGAAAAACAAGATGAGCAGTGAAAAGAATGCCAATAGAAAAATGTATACAGGTAAGGAGTCCTGAGAAGGGCTCTCTAACTTGCTCACAAAACCAACTCCAGGACTATGTCAAGATTTTCACTGCAGCAGACGTAAAAAGCACAAGGAATTCTAAGACAGCCCACAAATTTCTCTAGACTTTTCTTTTTCCAATTTAAGTAGTTTTATCTTTAAGAAAAACAAAAAGAAATAGCACTCATATGCAAAAATATAATTTAACTCAGTAAAAATTAAAGTAGTGTAATATGTACTGATTTCAAAGTAAAAATATTCTGAGTGAAGGAACATTTCCAATGGTGACATAGACTGTCAAGTAAATAATGCGATTGTGTTTTTAAGTAGAAGTCCATTTTTTATACTTAATCTCATGATGTTCTAAACAGAAGATGTTATTTATCCCATCAAGGGGCCCTTGTATAGATATGGAGCTTGATATTGTACATGCCACTCCATCTATGATTGTCATGGATGTGCTGTAGAGGCCATGGCCCCAGGCAAATTGCATTCCTTTGAGGCTAACACAGGCACTTCTTTATGGAAAGCATTTGACAAGGGACAATGACCCCAGAGTAAATCCTTCTGAATTCAACAGGCTCATCACTTTCTGAGCAACCTTAGTCCTCAGCAGGAAAAGACATTTCAAAAAGAAACAGGATTCTGAACTGTATGTGAAAGAAGAAACTAGCCATCTTATATTTCTCAACATTTTTACCATTTTGAGGTTTATCCTTAGGAATATTTTGAAACCAACAAAGCACTAACCAAAAAAAAAAAAAAAACACCTCAATGTTAGGATTAATAAAGTTTAATTTGGATTTAATACTTAAAATCATACTTTATTCGAAGCAGCAGAGAATGATTGGGTTCTTTCTTCTGAATTATATGTATAGGCAATTCCTAAGTAATTATCATTATTTTGTTGTCCTGTTCGGTACACAATTACTAAGTTAAAGTATATGTAATACACACACTTTAATAATAGTGTATTTATTTCAAACATTTATAGCTAAAATATTTTATAGGTATATAGCCATCTTAAAATAATTGTTTCTTTTTTGTTGTAGGTTACCATTGAATTGACACTGACTTAAGATGATCTTCTATCAAATTGAACAATATTTTGCCTTATCTCCTGCCATCCTCATGATTGTTAGCATGTTTGAGTTCATTGTTGTGGCAATGGTGTATTTTAAGTGCTTTTCCATCTAAGAGTTCATCTTTTCATACTATAGCAGATGATCTTCAGTTGTGACCCAAAAGACTATCATTAGATAATTTTTAGAAGAATTATACCAGAGTTTTTTTAGTCAGTTTTAGTCTGGAAGCTCAACTTAAATCTGTCCACCAAGGGTGAATTTTCTGGTATTTGAAATACCTGTGGCATACATTTTAGCATCACAGTAACACACAAGGCACTGCAGTAACACAACTGTTAAATGAGTGAAGATTGGATGTGATAAGTAGAAAGAAAGTGCTACTAATAACACAATGTTCATTTTTGGAAGCATGAGACCTAGACATTCTTTATTTTATTGTGTTGTTCAGTGCCATCAAATTGGCTCTAACTCATAGTGACCCTACATATAACAAAATGAAACACCATTGTGTCTTGCAGCAGTCTCACAATTGTTATTATTTTTGAGCCCATTGTTGCCGCCACTGTCAATCCATCTCTTGGAGGATCTGCCTACTTTTTGCTGAACCTCTGCTTTACCAAGTATCATCCTTTTCCAAGGATTCATCTCTCCTGATAATATGCCTCTATTAGGCCAGGTTGATTAGAGAAACTAATTCAGGGACAGTAATTTATGTGTAAGAAAGGACTGATATCAAGAAGTAATTATGTATCAATAAACATCCCAGCTCAATCCAACTCAAGTCCATAAGTCTGATACTAGTCCATTAGGCCCTTTTCAGACTCACACACACAGTCACATTTAATGATGCAGAATGCAGGAAGAGCACAGTCTAGAGGGTACAAAATTTTCTGTTGCCTGTGGTGGTAGAGGCATCTCAGGACTCTGGAAGTTCTTAGATTTGCTCAGAGGAATGAAAGTGAAAGCAGAATAAGAAGGTTCCCAGGATCCTCCTTATGAGAAGGCCATGCCCACAAGGAGGTATCATCAGGCTCCTGACCTGATTGACAGGCTAGGTACCACCCCTACACTTCTATATAGCAAGTTGACATAAAATGATGTAGCTATCACAATGCCTATAGAATACACAGTCTTGCCATCCTTGCTTTTTAAAAAAATCTTTAACATGACACTTCAATTTCACAGTAGTTTATAATTATTGTAGAGACATTGCAAAGAGAGTACAGAGTGTTGCCAAGTAGCCTACCTTCAGTTTTTCCTATCATTAGCATCTTTCCTACTATGGTCACAAACAAGGAACCAACATAGGTACATTAGCATTACCAAACACACTGCCAGTTGATTCTGATTCACAGTGACGCTAAATCTTGGCAAATATAGAAAGAAAAATAATCCATTAAATAATCTAAAATTAAATATTTAAATAACCTTTTATTGAATTTGACTGCTTGTTTTACCTTGTGTTCTTTTAACATTTGAAGATCCTTTCAAGGTTGGACATTATGTTTAGTTATCAATATCCTTAGTCTTCTTTGGACTATGACAGTTTTCCAGAATGTTGAAGATTTCTTCCATTTGGAAATATTCCATGCGGGAGACTTACCTCTTTTTCCCATGTATCTAATTCATTATTTATGTCTGTAGCATCTCTTAGTTCTTTAAATTAATGTACACAAAATGTTTGATTTTATGCATTGGGTCATAGTATAATACAATGCTACTTTTATCATTTTCTCAACTTAATATGGTTTCTGCAATTGGTTCTCTTTGTGATCATCTGTATCTTTTTTTGAAATATTTACATACATTTTTATCTTATCTATCTATCCATTTTTCTCTACCTTATAACTCCCTTTCTATTCATCCATCCATCCATCCATCTATTTACTTAGCTAGCACTTTCTTTCTGATATTGCATATCATTCTAAGATAAAGCTTATAAATTTCTTTTATTAGCTTCAGACTCATTTATTACCCTGTTTTCTTTGACTGGAGAATGATATTGGAATTGAAAACATAGGAACTGGCTCTACTCATTCATCTATTAGGTTATTACTTCTAGATCCTCTTGGCAGACAATAAACAAATGGCTGTATGTATATTGACCCATTCATTTGCACATATATTATTTATTTGTACAACTGTCATATACATATAAATGATAATTTCTACTAATTTCACTGATTCTCATCCTTCTAATATCACTGATTCTCATCCTGTACCAGAGATCAGTCCAAACTCCTCCCCTTGCTTGTCTATAAATTCCTACCCAAACTGTGTTAAATTTGGCTCCCATTATCAATAATCCATTCATTTTCTTGTTCCATCTAGGTATGCGTATACAGTGCTTGCAATTTTGTTTGCTTATACCACCTAAGAATGACCAGTTTGCCAATGATAATAGTACAGAGCTAATGGACAATTTCATTTATATTTAATCTTACTCTTTTTGGTCCCTTTCTAAGTGGTTTAAGCTAGCCTCTATTTTCTCTAACTCCTTTCAAAAGTCATGCCATCCTCTTGTAATATGGCTAGTTCTTATTGTCACAGTTTAATTTTTAAAATTAAAAATCATTTTATTAGGGGCTCATACATCGTTTTTCACAATACATAAATAAACATACTGTGCCAAGCACCTTCGCACGTCCGCTGCGGTCATCATTCTCCAAATGTCTGCCCATTCCCCTGAGCCCTTGGTGTCGGCTTTTCCATCCCCTCCCCTCTTCCCCTGCTCTCCCTCCCCCATCAACCCTCAATGCTTTATAAAGTATTATTATTCTGGCATATCTTACACTGCCTGACACCTCCCTCGACCCACTCCCCTGATGTCCGCCCTCCAGACAGGGGGTCATGTGTAGATCCTTGCAGTTGGTTCCGCCTCTCTACCCCACCTTCTCTCCACCCATCCAGTATCTCCAATCTAACCGCTGACCAGAAGGGGCTCATCCATCATGGTTTCCCCATATCTCCAGCTCCCCTCTCTACTAGTGTACCTTCTCTAGTCCATCTAGATTTTGCAAGGTAGAGTTGGGACCATGATGGTGGGGGTGGGGGGAGGAACTAGAGGAAACTTGTATGTACCATCACTGCCTGACTGCCCCTTGACTAGTCTGTCTCCTCCCCGTGACTCCCCTCTAAAGGGGCGACCAATTGCCCACCAGTGGGCCTTAGGTCCCCACCCTGCTTGCCATCCTTGCTTTTAAGGAGGATTTTAGCTATACTTGTCCCAAGACCTATTTGTTTGTTCTTCTGGCAGTCCATGGTATTTTCAATGTTCTTTGCCAGTACTGTGACTCAAATGTATTCTTTACTATGGAGTCTTCCTTACTCAAAGTGCAATTTTCTAATGCCTTGAGGCAATTGAGAATACCAAGACTTGTATCAGGTGTACCTCAATTCTCTAAATATTTTTGCTTTTGAATACAGTAAAGACAACTTTTGAAGCAGATTTGCATAATGTCCTATGTTATTAGATTTCATGAATGTCCCTTCCATGAGCATTGATTGTGGATCCAAGAAAAAAAAATCCTTGACAACTTCAATCTCTACTCCATTTATCATAATGTTGTCTGTTATTCCAATTGAGAGGACTTTAGTTTTCTTTACATTGAGTACAATTCATACTGCAAGCTACAATCTTTTATTTTCATCTTCAAATGCTTCAAGTCCACCTCACTTTCAGAAAGGAATATTGTGTCATCTGCATATCTGACTTTGTTAATAAAACTTCCTCCAAATTTGATGCTATTTCCTTTGTATGTTCAAAATTCACAATTTCCTCAGCATACAGATTAAATAAGTATTGTTAAAGAACACAACCTTGACACATACCATTTCCTTATTTTAAACCACCTAGAACCTTGTTCTCTTCAAAACTAATCAAACCAAACTCAATGCCATTGAGTCAATCCTAATTCATAGTGGCTTCCTGTGGGTTTCTGAGATGGTAACTGTTTACAGGAGTGTAAAGCTCAGTTTCTCTCTCAAGTTGCTGCTGGTGGCTATTTATTTATTTCTTTATTTTATATCATTTTATTGGGAACTCTTACAACTCTTATCACAATTCACACATAAACTGTATCTGACATATTAGTACATATATTCCATCATTCTTTTCCAGATATTTGCTTTCCATTGAGCCCTAGGGATCAGCTTTCCCCTCCTCTCCCCCTAAGCCTTGTGGTATCTCGATAGATTATAGATTGCTAATTATTTTCAAATCTCACATTGACCACTATATCCCTTCCTGTATGGTTTCTGTGTCCTTCCCCCTGGATTGTGTCTTTATGTGCCATTCATTGAGATCAGTACCTCTTTCTCCCCCACCCCCAAACTGTACCCCTACCCTTTTGCTAAATCTATTTTCATTCCTGTTCCTGGGTTCCATGTGTTATGAGTTTTTCCTCTTGCCTATACCTATGTACATGCTCCTTTCTAGTCTAGATGGGGAAGCAGCACTGGGGTCATGATTGTGGAGGGTGAGGAGCTATGTTGCATGATCCAATTGTGCTCTACTGCATCCTTATTGACTCATCGTCTTCCTGCAACTCCTCTGTGGAGGGACGCTCCATTGTTCATAGGTGGGCTTTGGGTTTCCTCTCCAACACTCCTCCAATCTCACCAATGCATTGTTGTTTATTTATTTACTGTTTGTTGTGGATCTTCTGATGCCCATTGCTTGATCTCGATGATACCTCATGATCACACCATCTGCGTGTGCTTCTTCCATGTGGGCTTGCTGTTTCACTTGTTTAACTTCAAGTCTTTAGGACCCCAGACACAGTATCTTTTAATAGCTGGCCACCATTCTCTGTCTTCACCACATCTGCTTATGCAGCCATTTTATCTTTAGTGATCAAGGGGAGAAGGGGGCAGCTTGAGAACCATAGAATGACAATTTGTTACAACAGAGTGTTCTATTGAGGGAAGGTCTGAACTGAAGTCCAAGGCCCATCTGCAACCTCAGTGTTTTGTCTTATAAATATATGTACATAAGCCAATATCTCTATCTTTATGGATTAAAGGATTTACATAAGTATTAATTTGTTAATCTCACTATCCTTGCCTTGGCTTCGTAGAGCTTGCCTCTGTTTCTTTTTGCTTGCTCCTGCCCTTTCCCCCTTCTTCCACCTCTAAATGCTTCCTGTCCATGAGCTTGGTGTTGTTCTAATACTCACAGTATTGCTACCTACTCCTAGATGTTGGTTTTGCTTCCCGGGTTGTTGCCCTGTCCATCATGTCATCCACTCACCACACCTTTCTCCCCACCTCCTTCTCCCTACTTCCCTCTTCCCCTTATACCTTCCTGGGTCATTGGTACCATTGCCTTCTCCCCGAGTTTCCCTCCCATGTCCACCCCATATAATTAGGCAAACCAGTAAGGTCCTAGTGTGAACAATATGAAAAACCTATGATTAAACAAAGAAAAGGAAAGAGAAAAAATGAGAAAAAAATGAAAGAAAAAAATCCTACATAGGGTCATGTCTGTTTGCTGACTACTATGAGTCCCTCCCGCCTGGTCCTGCGGGAGAACGTGGAGTTTCCCCTCCTAGCCCGAAGTCCATTCTTGGGGCTCCTCAGGGGCTCTGCAGCGTGACTTTACTCTAATTGCTGATCTGCTGTGCTCCATTTCCACACTGTCTCCCTGCCGCATGTCCCCATTATTGTCCCTTGTCACCATATGCTCCTAGGGGACAACATGTCTTGAGTTGCTTGTCTTCCCATAGTCGTCTCTGTGCCTTAGCAGCTCCATGCAGGCCCTCATCCTCTAGGTTTGGTGTGCCTATAGGGAGTCTAGGCCACATGCATCCTTTTCTCTTTTTCCTTCTTGGTTTACTTCTGTGTGGGCATGGTAGGTTGGTTTCTTTCCCCTGCCTGAAGGGATAGTGTCACTTCCAGAGTGGGGGTCAGGCTGGTTCGGGTTAGGGCAGGCTCTGTAGCCCAGTCTTTTCATGCATTCTTTCACATGTTACTTTGCCCTCCTGGTTTGGCATGTCATGGTAGGGTCTGTACGCACACTCTAATTCTGTGAAGACACAATTACCCCTTGGGTGGGTTAGTGCGCTGTTACCCCCATGTCATCATGCCAGTTTCTCCCCACCCCCATTCTCCTCACTGCCTATGCTTCCACCCATTTATTGTGAGATAAGTGTCTTTTCTTCTATTCCTGCTGTGCTGATTATACTTATCTTAGGGGACTCATGTTATACTTGTCTTTTTGAAATTGGCTTACCTTGTTTGACCTAATTCCTTCCAACTATTCCCATTAGACAACGTGGTTCAAGTGATCTTTGTGCTTCATAGTATTCCATTCTGTGTATGTGCCAGAGTTTACTAATCCACTCATCTATCAATGGAAATTGAAGTTGCTTCATCTCTTCGCAATTATGAATTGTGCTGCAACAAACATTGGAGCAAAGATTACTGGCTGTATTTTATTTCTTACTTCCTTTGGGTATATGCCCAATAGAGGGGTGGGTGGGTCATAAAGTAGATAAATTTCAATTTTAAGTATCACCAGATAACTTTGCACAGTGGCTTTACATATTTCATGACCACCAGCAGTGGAAGAGAGTGCGTATTTCACCACATCCCCTCTAACATTTATTGCTCTCTGACTTTTTGCTATGGGCTAAATTCAGGGGTGATAGGTGGTATCTCATGGTTGTTTTAATTTGCATTTCTCTTATGGCTAATGAACAGAAACACTTTCTCATATGTTTGTTGGCCACACACATCCTCACTAGTGAAACTTCTTTTCAGTTTTTTTTGCCCACTTCCTCAGGGGTTTTACTGTTTTTCTCTTTATGTAGACAAGGAGGGTATTGTAGATTTTAGTAATAAGCCCTTTGTCTCTCCCAGTCTGTATGTTGCCTTGTTATGCTCTTGGTGAAGTCTTTTGTGGTACACAGGTGTTTCATTCTTATTAAATCCCATTTGTCAATTTCCATTTTACCTGTGTACCCCTCCCTATTGCGATGAGCCAATGATTTCTCTGGACCAATGATCTTAAGCTAGTCCTGATTCCTTCCTTGGCAGTCCTGATGGCTTTGGTTTTACTTTTAGGTCTGTGATTCACCTTGAGTTTGTTCTTGTACATGTGGTGAGATAAACATCTTCTTTCATTTTTCTACACGTGGATATTCATTGTTTCCAGCACCACTCATTAAAAAGGGCATCTGCTTCCCACTTGATGCTTTGGGGACCTTTATTGAAGATCAGTTGTCTCTATGCTGATTCTTTTACGTCTGGTCTTTCTATTCTTTTCCACTGGTCTGAGTATCTGTCATGGCAGTACCATGCTGTTTCTGGGAGTCATGGGGGCCACTACGTCTTTCTCAGTGTTACTGAAAAAGATGCTTTCAGGAGGTTCCTATGATCTATCGTAGAGGTGGGTCAGACTGCCATGTAGGTAGGCAGAGTTCCTCAGTTGTTGTTTTCAGTGACTAGATGGGGGTGGGAGCATATATGTATTCCCTTGGGCCGCTTTGACGTGGTCTGTCAGATCACACTTAGTAGCCCTTTTTCTGGTTTGATTTTTTTAAAAAGAAAGAAAAATTTTGTTCCATTAATTTTTTGTTTGTTCTGTTTTGTTTTGGGGCATCACTGCCTCTTGTAGTCGTGGGTACTACCCAGTGCTGCTCCTGAGAGTTGCCGCTGGATTTGAACAGCCAAGCCTGCGGGCCGAAGTCCCACACTCAATCACTTACACCACCGAGTCTCAGCCCCCATTCCATTAATTTTTAAAGATGTTTAAAAGATGGCAAAAGTGGGGAAGGCCTTGCTGACACTGGAGGTGGTTCTGATTTAGGGTTCTGAAGCCAGGTTATGTGTGGGGAATGTATGCTCTTTAGATCAATAATGCACTGCCCCTTGTTCCCTGCTGGCTTGGAGTGCTGAGCTGGTAGGCAGAAATGGCATGGGTGGGAAGCACACAGCAGCCACTCGAGCCCCATGCACTGGCAGGAGTGGGCTGGAACAGCAAGACGGGAGTGCTCAGGGCTGCTGGTGCTTAGAGTGCTGCAGTGGCATGGGCCAACCTGGGAGCTGACAAAAACAGTGCTGGCAGGAACTGCACTGTAGTTGTGTGATCTTCCTGCACTCGCAGGGCTGTGGTGGTTTTGAACTGCTAACCATGTGCATCACAGTCTGATGTGTATGTTCTGTTCAAAGGACTTCTTTATCTGTGGCAGATCTATGTATAGGCTCCCCATGGGCACAACGACATGTTCTCAAATTCCCATTTTTTCCTCAGTGCTATCCATAATTGATTATTATCCATATAGTTAAATCCCTTTCATAGTCAATAAAACACAAGTAAACAACTTTCTGGTATTCTCTGCTTTCAGCCAAGATCTAGCTGACATCAACAATGAATTCTCTAGTTCCATGTCCTCTTCCGTATCCAACTTATGACATCTACCTGTTGATGTACAGCTGCACATTACAAAAAAAAATATTTTCAGTGAAACTACTTGCATGAGATACTAATGGTACTGTAATTGAACTTTTACTTAATGTAGTTAGAAAAATCCCTCTTATAAAATAGAGCTGACCTAAGGGACTTTACTTAATGTCAACTCTACAGAATTTTTATGGTTTGTTATATAACTCAAAAGTAATGTTAGATGAATAAAGGTTAAGTGAAGATATCACCTAAAAATGCCACATCATGCTGAGTCTTCTCTTATTTGCCTGACTGTCAATGATTAAAAGGTATTCCTTTCTATCCATAGAGTCAACAAAGACATTCTGAGACTGACAGAAGACTTACTGAACCTAGATGTTCTATTACTTGCTCATAATCAACAGTTGTTTGCTGTGGTTACTCTGAAACCGGAATCAACGTAAAACATCTGTGCTAGATTCCCTAAAGTATAAATTCCAAAGCCAAAGGTGCATATTTTCTGATTTCAAGCAGGTCACCACAAAGACTCACTGGTATACCTTCTAAATACAAACTCTTTCCTCCTCTAACTTCTTATTGCCATTAAATCAATCTGACATATAGGAACCCTATAGGACAGAATAGAAATATCCCTATGGGTTTTTGAGACTGTAACTCTTCTGCAGAAGAAAGCCTAGACTTTCTCACATAGTGGTGGAGTTACTGGTGGTTTCTACCTGTGGTTAGCAGCCAAACATGTAACTATGTACTGCTTCAGGGTACATTTCATGTCAAAATGCTGGTGTCCAATATGGCTTAATATAGCAGCCCAATTCTATTTACATAAGAACCAGACTTTAGGATGGACCATGAGTGAGAGAAGGTGCACCCTCTCCCGTTGTAGTGAAAGTCTTACCACCTGTGATGGCAGGAAGTCAGGAGATGGAAGAGGACTCCAAGACAGCGAATCTTGGAGTACAAAAGAAACTTACATAACCCAGTAAACTGATGACACAAAAAATCAAATCCACAGTCACTGAGTAATTTCTGACTCATGGTGAAGCTGTAAGACTGGGTAGAGTTAACTCTGTGAGATTCTGAGACTGTAATGCTTTGTGGGATTAGATAGTCCTTTCTCCTGAGGAGCAGTTAGTGGTTTCAAACTTCTGATCTTGTTCTTAGCAACCCAACTTGTAACCAGTAGGTCACCAGTGCTTCCTAACTTGTGGCAGGGGTGTCAAATTTCATAGACTCCTGATTCTGAGAGAAAGTTGGATTGGGGTGACATTAGAGGATGGCAGGTTAATCTAATCTGAGAAAAAAAAAACGGGAAACAGAAAAAGGTTGCTAGAAGGAAGTTCCAGAGGATCCTGCAAACCTGGGTTATTTTGCTGTAAGTCCTTTGAGCAAAGAGTCAAGTGTTTGTTGGAATATTGTATTTATTTTTCTTCACTAAATGGAGCGTGGTAGCTGAAAATTAGGTCTGGAAAACACAATATTATCTTGCAACTGGATTTGTTTTGTAGAACTAGCAAATGCAGTGGAAAAATGCACATGGTGTGTGTCTTGACTGACAGGATGGACAGAAGTACTGAGATTTGTTTTCTCATTTTGCTTTCAAAGCTTTTTCTGAGTGACAAAGAGTCTCTTAAAGTGCTATCAGTTTCCTCTGAGTTTTCTAAAGGTTTCAAGAGAAAAAATATCTACCACCGATTCTCTCTCCTGGCTTCTACTGGAAGTTTCAAAAAAAATAAAAAAGAACAAGCAAAGAGGAGCCTGGAAGTTACAGTGAAGATGATCTCACTTTCCTGCATTCACAGAGGGACAAAAATTGATTCTAGCTATCCTTATGCGCTGTTCTGTCAAATATGAGCAGTTCACCCTGTTTCTCCTAGTGCTAAGCTTAAAACAGGTGCCAGATGCTTACCTTATGTGCTCCAAAGCCACACCTTGGCAGCTGATTGGTGGGATCCAATCCGAGGTCATAGACTAGTTTCAGCTTACTTTGCTGAGTGACTGTCAGTGCCAGGAGACTGAAGCCTGGAAAACCTGGGATTGGGAAAGGTTCAGGTGAATGAGTCACCACCATTGATAAAACAGCTGAACGAGCTATTTTTTTCATGGTGTCTGGATTTTATGCCTGTTTCTGGGACTATTTGGAACACTGATTCAAAAAATTGCATTATGTTAGTCTCTTGACTAGAGCATTTAATACTTTTACATTCAGTAGATTAAACATTGCTTTTGATAGATTGCTGTCATTTTCCTGTGTGATAGTCAGAGTAGACTAAAGAAAAAAATTCATAGACATTATATGTGTATAAGAAAGAGCAGTTGACTATTGAGAAAACTCAGCCCAGTCTAGATCAAGTCTGTAAATCCAATATTAGCTCCTATGTCCAATATCAATCTGTAAAGTCCTCTTTAAATTCACAAAACACTTGTAATGACACTAAATTCAGGAAGATCACAGGTCAATGAGTAGGAAGTCTTGTAAATCCAGTGGCATTGTAAGCATCTCAGAACTGGCAGGGGTCTCCATGCCTTTTACATGAGTTGTGCAATTACAGTCAGTTCTAAGGCTCCTTTTCCCCTGCCACCTTCTTTTCTTGACTCTTGAAATCCCCTTTCCCTCCTATAGCCCCCTCCTCACCGGATGCACCCACTATCAACCTTTGTATCAATTATTATCACTATGAATCCACTTCTTCTGTACATCACAAACTGGGAGACCCTCCAGGAACAATAAAATGAAAATTAAAATAAGGTGGTAAGCATAGAATAATAATAATATAAATACAAATAAAGATGAAAATTCAAACAATGAGTAAGAAAAAAAGATACTCAGTAGCATTCCAAAAGCCAAATTTCTATTATGGAACAAGTAAGAGGCACTTGGACCCAGAACAAATTCAGATAGGCTCTCTCCAAAGGTCATCTAGTCAAGTATTGAGTTTCTTTCAGCATAGTCAAGATTATAATGATCTCTGCCTGATAGTAAGGCTGTACAAGGCAAGACTCTTGACTGAGGCTAAAGCAGATCTGCCAGATGTTCAGTCTGACTAGAGACCCAGATGAGTTGGGGACTCCCATTGTCCTCCATAGCCTTGCACAAATTGGATGTTCATAATTTTAGCTCTGATTTTTTTCACTGTATTCAAATTTTGTAATTGTCATCTTTGAGTCACACAAGCTTGTATGCTTCTTCCATGTGGACTTAGTTGACTCCTATCTTAGATGACTGCTTGTTTAAATAAAATCTTTTAAGACCTCAGACTTGATTCTAATTGATAACCAGGCACCATCTACTGTCTTCACCACACATTGCTGTAGTACCCTTATCTTATAGTGATGCTGTATCAAGCAGTGTCATGTTATCAGAAATAACTTTTCTTGAACTGGAGCTAAAGTTAAGTAGTGTCCCAGATTCCATCTGCTTGTCCATGGGGTTTACATGTTTCAGATACCTATTAGTGGTCCTAGTATGAAAAATTCTCAACCCTTTGCTATACTCTGCATCAATAGCAACCATAAGCCCACCAACCAAACAAATAGCACACACACACACACATACTCACACACCCTAAAAAAAGAGAAAAAAGACACAAAAAATGAAACTAGAAGCTGGAAAGCAAAATCCTATTAAACAAAGAAATTCAGCATTGTCAATTACCCCTCCCACACCCAGGGTGTAAGTCAAGTGCAACAAACTTTCCCAATGACCCAGCATTCCCAACACTGTTAGTATAAGGAGACTATACAAGTACAGTGTGGTAACCAGAGTTAGATCTCTCATTCAATTAGACTCTGTTGACCCTAAGTATGGGGATTGTTGTTAGTGGGGGGCCTACTTGGGTCACATCTTATAAGTGTCAATCCCTGTTCAACAGATTCTCAACCTGTTGTGTCACTATAGGGAGGACACTGAGTATAGTGGTCCTGGGTTCCTACCCATTGGACATCCACCTAATTTGGGATGCCCCCTAAGGTCCAATGACTGCCACTTCCACAATCCTGGGATATCCAGGATTCCTTTCCCATCCATGTATTCCTGTGGGACACAGAAAGGTTTCTTCCCAGGTTGCACTGCCATAAAATATGCCAAACCTAAGAACACATGATAAGTGACCTTACTCTTAGAGGTCAGCTGCTTAAAGGTTATCTCCCTGAGGGTTATGAGCTAGAGTAATCAGACTCTTTTGTCTGTCCCACCCTCGTTGGGGCCTACTCCCTGCTGATAAGGATTGGGATTGCTCACACAGCAGAAAGCCCAAAGACAAGGTCAAGCTAACTCAAGGAGTACCAGGGTTATGCTGCCATCTTGAATCCAGGGTCCACCCATCTTGTGACATGTGTACGCCTGCCTGAGCCTCCCCTTCCTATTGCATGTACATCCCTAGCTCATTCCCCACATTTTGCATGTAAATCTAGGGTACAAACCCTTCCCATTATGATTGTAAAGGTGAAACTGAGGCACAGAGAGACGGACAAAGGATACTGACAGGACTAGGGAGAGTGGAGACAGAAATAGCTTTATTAGGGGGGAGCTCGGGTCAGGCACGTCGTGCTCAGCAGCGGTGACACCGATTTTTTAAAGAGCCACGGAAGGTATAGTAATTAGCATATGTGGTCTTGACACTGAGAATTGCTTGTCAACTCCATGCTGCTTTCTTTGAACCTGGAGAATTTGGTCTCACACTGGTGCCATTTATTGTGGCTTGTTTTTGGTCTTGTGGGGGTTGTTCAGTCCTTGCTGTCCTGTTCTTGCCCAGGCAATGATGTAATCAGGGGACTTCCACATCCTCCAAAATGTATATGAGCTGCAATTGGAAAGATACTCTCTCTCTCTCTCTCTCTCTGAGTGGACCTGGGTGTTGAGATCATGGACTTCCTGGAGGTAAGCATTAGCTTGCCTTATCTTGTCTGATGTCTCTTTAATTTTACCCCTTAATTACACAATTGCCCCTTGGACCCCTGTGGGGACTGGTACTCTACATACTCCAGCCCTCAGTCCAAGTGTGCAGGCAGTTTTGAGTTAGGGTTCAGTTTATTCAGTGGGGTCTCTATGTTAAGTCCTTCTGTTCTAGCACCCTCTTATAGTCTTGACTTGAATTTCTGGAATATTTCTCCTTCTGTTCCTGTGTGTGTGTGTGTGTGTGTGTGTGTGTCTGTGTATGTCAGGGATTGATTTGCCAGTCTTGTGTCAATGCTGTACAGTCTTGAGTGGATTGTCATCTCCAAATTCCCCCTTCTGGAAGGAGAGACCCCAGACACTGTGGGAGTCTCTTCTTTCACGTCAGCTCTTGTGAAAATTGTAAAAAGGAGATGATGTATCGTTCATGGCTGGTTGATAGCCTTCTCTCCTTTTGTTCAGGAATTGGTTTATAAGATTTGTTAAGTTGATGTTTCTTCTTGTAGTAGTGATATCACATAATTCTTGCCCTTTTGTGATTGACTTATTTCACTGAGTATAATGTTTCCCAGTCCTTCTATGTCATGTAATGTTTCATGCTCTCACTTGTTCTTTAGGCAGACATAGTATTCCATTGTGTGTATGTAGCATAGTTTCTTTATTCATCCTTCCGCTGTTAGGCCTCTGGGCTGCTTTCAGTTTCTGGCTCTTGTGAGCTGTGCTGTTATGTACATGGAAGTGCTCACTTCCACTCATGTTCCATCTGATTTTTTAGGGAATATGCCCAGTTGTGGTATTACTTGATAATATCAGATTTAAATTTCCAGTTGCTTTAAACTTTACCATATCATTTTTCACAATGGCTGCATGTATCTATAAGTCCACCAGAACCGCATATGAGTTGTAATCTTTCCACATACTCTCCAGAATTTTTTATTTTCTGATTTTGTTTTTTACTTTTGTGGTGATGGGGTGAGGGGTGGTGCTAGCATTGAGGGTGTAAAGTAGTATTTCATTGTGGTTTTTATTTTTCTAGTGATTGTGAGCATTTTTTCATATGTTTCTTTGACATTTGTATTTCATTTTGGTGAATGGGTTGACCCTGTCTTTTTCCCATTTCTTAATTGTGCCTATTGTTATTTTCTTATTAAGCTGCCATAGAATTCTGTATATTTTGGTAATTGCCTCTTTGTTTGCTATGTCATTGGTAAGAATTTTTTTCCTAATGTATGGGGTCTCATTTCACTCTTCACATAGCCCTTTGATGTACATAAGTGATGTAATTTCAGCATGTCCCTATCATCTCTCTTGCCCTGTGCTGAATGTGTGCCTCCATTATACTTGTTCGCCATTGTATACCCTCTAATAGGGCCCTTAAGCTTGTTCCAGCCTTCTTACTGATGAACCTGTGAGTTTGGGGGTTTACATTTACGTCTTTAATTCATCTTGAGTTCCTTCTTATACTTTGGGAAAGTTATGGGTCTTGTTTCATTCTTCTGCATTTGGAAATCCAGTTGGTCGAACATCATTTGTTGAAGAAGCTGTCTTTCTCCCATGCAATATTTCTAGATTCTTTGTAAAAAAATGTAGGCTGATGCATTTCTGACTGGGTTTTCTGTTCTAATTCATTGTTTCATGTATCTCTTGTTGTCCCCAAACCCGGCTGTTTTGACTGCAGTGACTGTGTTGTAGGTTTTATGTCAGGCAGTGTTACCATTACTTTAAAGAATTTACATGGAATTGAATTTATCTATAGATTATTTTAGGCAGTATTGTCATTGTCACAAAGTTGTCTTCCTCTTCATGATCATGGGATATTTTTTCATTTATACAGGAACTTTTTAATTTCTTTTAGTAATGTACTCTAGTTTTCTCTGTACAGTTGATATTGTGTCTTTAGTTAATTTATTCCTAAGTATTTCATATCTTATGTGATTATTATAAATGATATTGCTTTCTTAATGTCTTTTTTGAGTTCTCTTCACTGGCATACAGGAATCCAATTGATTTCTGGTTATGAACTTTGTGTCCTGTTACCTTACCAAATTCCTCAATGGTTTCCTGCTGACTTTTTCTGGGGTCTTTTGGTTTTTCTATATATAGGATCATATTATCTGCAAATAGTGAGAATTTCATTTCTTCTTTGCTTATTTGTATTCCTTTGATTTCTTTTTTGTCTAATGGTTCTAGCTAAAACTTCCACCCCAACATTGACGAAGAGTGGTGGTAGTAGACATCCTTATCTGGTCCCTCTTTCAGTTTCTAGCTTTTGCCCATTGAGCATGATGTTGGCTTTTGATTTCTCATACATGGCTTTTATTATTTTGCGGAATTTACTTTCTATTCTTTTTTGTTGTTGTTGAGTGTTTTGAACCAAAATGGGTGCTGAATATTGTCAAATTCATTTTTGTGTCTATTGAAATGATCATGCATTTTTCATTTCTTGTCTTACTTATGTGGTGGGTTACAATGTTTCTTGAACACTGAACCATCCCTGCATATCTGGACTGAATCCTACATGGTTATGTTTATTTATTTATTTTTTTGATATGTTACTGTATTCTGTTGGCCATGATTTTGTTGAGGATTTAGCAACTATGTTCACGATGGTTATTGGTCTATCATTTTCAATCTTTTTCTGTTTGGAAAATTAGTGTTACACTAGTGTGTTAGTCTGCGTAGACTAGAGAAACAAATTCATAGACACTCATATGTGTATACATACTTTATATACAAGAACAATTTAATATTGAGAAAACATCCCAACCCAGTCCACATCAAGTCCATAAGTTTGCTATTATTCCCTACATCCGCTACCAAACTACAAAGGCCACTTCAGATTCAGGCAGCACATGCAGTGATGCCAAATGCAGGATGGTTACAGGCCAGTGGGTGGAAAGTCTTGTGGATCCAGAGTCAATATAAATATCTCAGAGCTTGCTTTCATGTGGCTTCTCCAGCTCCAAGGTTTTGGCTGCCCACAGCTTGTCTCCATGTTGCTTGTCAACAAGAATAACTTGCAGGGACTTAGTGTGTGTCCTGTCTCCAACAAGCTATTTATCTTCTTAGCACCTCAAATGAGGTCATCAATCTACAACCTCATTGACAGGCTAACCTCCATCCCATTCACTTTTTTTCTGGTGGGAGTGGGTGGCCCAGCCTTGCTCCTGGAGAGCTGCTGCTGGATTTGAACTGCCAAGTCAGTGGGCTGCAGTCCCGCACTCAACAACTAAGCCACCAGGGCTCCGTCCCCATTCACTTTTAAGTCTCAAATTGACAACAGATTATGTAACTACAACAGAATAGAATTCTGTTCTACTACAATAGAATGAGTTTGGAAGTCTGTTGTCTTTTTATATGTTGTAGAAGATTTTGTATAGTATTGGTGTCAGACATATCTTCTTAACATATTTGGTAGAATTCCCCTGTGAAACCACCTGGTGTCTGGCTCTTTTTAGTTGGTAGTTTTTCAATGACTGGCTCTATTTCTTTTGTTATGGGCCTGTTGAGTTTTCAATATCTCTCTTTGTGGTGGTTTGTCGGGCAGGGTTCTCTTAGAGAAACAAAACCAGGACACTAGTAATTCTCTTTATATATTTATATATAGAGAAGGGTATATAAGAAAAGAAAGAAACAGTTAACTATCCATATAGCAGTACAAATTGCTTGGTGCAACTCACTTGTTTAAGACAGCTAGAAGACTGGCAGTCGTTCAAGTCTGGAGGACTGTAGAGAAATTCAGGCTATCTGGTCACAGGTAGCAAACAGCATAGCAGGTCACCAACAGTCAGTCAGATGACAGAGTCCAACAGTCCCCAGCTCAAGAGATGTATTTCCCAGGAGCATGGCGAAGTAGGGCTTGAAGGAACCTCAACTCACAGCTCCACAGTCCACGATTAGGTGTCCCATGGATAATGTTGTTTGGAGGTCGAGGCACAGGATGAACAAGGCAGCTGTCTGGTCTGAAGATCCGAAAGCAAGAGAGAGAGGACAGGACTCGCTGAAACCTTTCTATCTTTGCCCTTCAATTCATCCCGTGGTGTGTTCATTGGCCGTGTTGTCACAACAGACCCACCAATCTTCTGTGGTCATATTGGCATAACATACCTACCCATCACAGGCGGTCATGTATTTGTGATGTCAATTTCATGATTAGGATGTAGGGGTGGTGTCTAGCCTGTCAATCTGGAGACAGCCAAAGAGGCCTCAGTATGGGCGTGGCTTTCTCTTGAGAATTCTGGGAAGTCTCAGGGTATTTCTCAATTGAAGAAAAGAAACTTGACTCTGTCTCTTCGAGTCAGTCTCTGAGATGACTAACTCCTGTCAAGATGAGATGGCAGCATACTGATTGATCCTGATTCCTTGAGAATGGAGCAGCTGGAGGAGAAGGCACATGGACTTACCCTGATGGAACCAGACCTCTGGGTCTGGAGAAGCCACAGAGAGACTAACCCTGTCAGAGCTGGATGCTTCTCCCACCGATGGACACTGCTGATGGACCCTGAGCCTTGGAACCCAGGCGCCATGGGGAGACCTCTGCCAGCGCTGGGACACCTCTACCCCAACTGGATACACAAACAAGACTCTGCACCCACTGGCCTGTGACTTCATAATTTGGAAAGAGACTTTATACATTGGTATCGGACATATGGGCTAATTTCGGACCTATGACCTTGGACTGGACTGGGTTGGTATGTTTTCAGAGTGTTCCATCCTCTTGTATATAAATCTTTCCCTTATATCCATATGTATGTCTGCGAATGTGTTTCTCTAATCTACCCAGACCAACACAGTCTTCATTAATTTGAGTAGGTGATGTGTTTCCAGGTGTTTGTCCATTATTTCCTAGATTGCTGATTTGTGTGTGTACATTTTTTCATAATAGTGTGTTCTTTTTATTTCACTCAGCTCTGTTGTAATTTCACTGTTTTCAACTCTTTTTCTGGGTATTTGCATCTTTTCTTTGTTGCTTTTCTTTTCCTTTTTTAAGTTTGCCAATGGCCTATTTTTTTAATCTTTTAAAAGGAATAGCTTCTTTTTAAAAATCACTTCATTGGGGGCTCATACAGCTCTAATCACAATTTATACATATATATTGTGTCAGTATTTGCATCTTTTTTGGGGGGGCAGTCATACAACTCTTACCACAATCCATACATACATCTACTGTGTTAACCACATTTATACATTTGTTGCCATCATCATTCTCAACATATTTGTTTTCTACTTGAGACCTTAGTATCAACTCCTTGTTTTTTCCCTCCCTCCTCCCTCCGCCCTCCCTCATGCATCCTTGATAATTTATAAGTTATTATTATCTTGTCATACCTTACACTGTCTGATGTCTCTCTTCACCCACTTTTCTGTTGTCCACTCCCCAGGGAGGAGATTATATGTAGATCCTTGTCATTGGTCCCTCCTTTCTACCCTACTCTCCTAGTATCACCACTCTAACCACTGTTCTGGATTCCCTGTTTCCAGTTCCTATCTGTACTAGTGAACCTACTTTTTGTCTTGTTAATGTTTTCCATTTTTTTTCACCATATTGTTTATTTTTGCTTTGATACTTATGATCTCCTTCCTTCCTTTATTGGAAGGATTGTGTTGTTCTTATTTCTGTTCTTGGAAGTGTTGTGTTAGGCTTTTTAATTTTATTTTCTCCTGTTTTTGTATGTGTTTCTTGATAACTATAAATTGACTTCTGATTACTGTTTTGCTGTGTCCCACAGGTTTTTGATACATTGTGTTATCATTCTCATTTGTCACAAGGAATTTTAAAATTTTCTCCTCTATTTTCTTTACTAACCAACCCTTTTTTGAATATTATGTTGTTCAACCTCCAAGAATTTGTGTTTCTGCTCATTCTTTTGTTGATTTCTAATTTTATAGCTTTGTGGTCTGAGAAAAATTGATTGTAAGATCTCTATTTTTTAAAAATTTGTTGAGGTATGATTTGTGGCCTAGTTTGTGGTCTATTCTTGGGAAGATTCCATGTGTCTTGGAAAAGAATGCATATTGTTGTTGGGTTGGATGGATGAAACATTCTGTATATGTCTATGAAGTTGTTTTTATTGATTGCATTATTGGACTTTTTTGTGTCTTTGTTAAGTTTTTTTCCTTTAAGTTCTGTCTTTCCTTGAGAGTGGTGTACTAAAGTCCCTGTTATTATTGTTCATGTGTCTATATCCTTTTCATTTCTGTGAGGATTTGATTGATATATTTCAAGTGTCTTTCTCTGGGTGCATATATGTTTATTATTGTTATGGGTTCCTGTTCTATTATTCTCTTTATCATTATGTAGTTACCGTTCCTCTCTTGTTATGTTGTTTTCCTTGAAGTGTATCTTCTCATAAATTAATTTTGTTACTCTAGATTTCTTTTGGTTGCTGTTGGCTTTGTATGCTTTTGTCCAACCTCTGATTTTTAATCTGCTCATGTCCTAGTTTGTCAGCTGTGTTTCTTGTAGGCAGCATATTAATGTATTTTTTTCTTTTCCAGTCTGCTACTTCGTCTCTTAATTTATGCATTCAGTCCATGAGTATTCAGTGAAATTATTGGTATGTATGCATTTGTTACTACCATTTTGCTTTATATGTGCTTGTCTTCTTTGTTAATATGTTTAGTTTCTTTGTTTTTTCTGTGTAATATCCTTGCTTTGGGTTTTGCTCTCTGTGTGTTGGTTTTTATGAAGAATTGTCTTGTGTGTTGTTTCAGGTGTTTGCGTTGTTGCTGTGGGTTTTTTAGCCATAGCACTTCACTGAGTGTGTTCTTATTTTGTGAAGTCTTTTAGTTTCTCCTGGTCCTGGAATACTTTCATTTTTTCCATCCTATGTTATTGCTGGATACAGAATTCTAGGTTGATCTTTTTATTTCACCTCCAGAACTCTGTATCATTGGCTTCTCGCATGCTTACTTCCTGCTGAGAAATCTAAGGTCATTCCAGTTGCTGATCCTATGTATGTAGTTCATCTTTTTTCTCTGGTTATGCTTAGAATTTTTTCCCCTGTCTTTGATGTTAGACATCTTGACTACAATATGCCAGTTGTGTGTGTGTGTTGTGCTTTTGGGTTCTTTACGAGCTGGGGTTCTGTTGGGCTTCTTGAATAACTATCTTTACCTTGTTTAGACATTGAGGAAATTTCTCTTGCAGGAGATCTTGGACTATTCTCTGTGTGGATTACTTTGCTTCATCCTTTTCTGGAGTCATTAGAATATGCAAGTTGTTTCTCTTAAACGTGTCCCACATGTTCTAACATTTTTTCTTGGTCCCTTTTGCATTTTTTGTTATCTGTTCCTCTTTTAAAATTGAGTGTATGGATTTGTCTTCTAGGTTACTTATTCGGGTTTTCATCTCTTAAATTCTGTTTCTCTGTACTTCTATAGGGTTGTTTAATTCTGCAAGAGTAGTGTTTGATTTTGTTTTTCTCTTTGGAGCTTTTTTTTCTTCCCCAATATGCGGTGAGGCTAATAGCTTTTCTATTGCTTCACTTAATCTCTTAGACTCTTCCCTCAATTGTTGCACAAGTACCACCATCACACTTTTAAGTTATTTTTCTGGTAAATCCATAGCCTGTTTAATTTCAGGCATTACATTAAGATCTGGTTGTTTTGTGGTTATTTGTTTCTGTTTTTTTTAATTCCCTGATATCTTCTGTTGTTTCTTTCATATCTTGGTGCTGCTCTAAGGGGTGTTAGGTAGGTGGTTTTATGTGGGTGTGGTTAACTCAGATGGTGCAGTAGAGAGGTGATGAGCAGTTTGTATTAAATATCTCTGGAAATGTGTTGGATTAAGCATTTGGGGAGCTTTCAGAGTGTGGAAGGAAGTGTTGGGGGGAGGGAAAGGTGCAGTAAATAAAATTAAAAATGGAAGTGATTGGGCAGTGTTATTTAGTAGGTTAAAGAAAGAGATTGTAGGCCCCCAAAGTGTTACTTGAAGCAAGGAAGGGATAGGTACCAATATTTGTCAGCTCAAAGTATTTTTTGATTTTGTTTTTTTACCTTAGGATTAGTGTCGATTTTTTATTGTATGAGGGTGGGAAGGATAGCACATGTTTGACAATGAGAGAGGTGAAACTAAAGGATAGATTGATAGTGTGCATAAGTGAAACTTCAGATCTTTAGACTAAAGTAAGAGAAAGTAAAGAAAAGATAAGAGAGGGCAAGAGACTAATTTTTAAGAATCCTAATGGGAAATAACAATACCAGCATAAGATGCAGGATGGTTATTAATATATGTGTGTTTGGAATGTAAGTTTTATTCTGAAGCTTAGTCTTTGTTGTGGCTGCTAGTTTCTGGTTAGAGTCTATGTTGAGGAATTAGAAAGTAAACAAGTTAATTTGGAAGGCAAAGTAAATTTCCCTTTATTCTTGGGTATACCCAAATTGGGTCAGTCCTGGTTGAGGATGACTTTTAAGAAAAGTGCAGCACTTTGTAAAGAGGAAGGAAATTTGGAAGTGTTAGAACACAGAGCAACAATAATTCCAAAACAAACACTCACTGAATTCCCTTCCTTGTCCTGGGACTGGAGCGGGTAGCAGGAGTAGAGGTCTCTTGCACAGATGGCTACAGTGTTTGCTGTTTTTTTGTTTTACTATCTTGTGATTATATAGTGTGATAGAGTGGGATTGAGATTCAGACTAGGAGAATGGTTTTTGTGTCTGGTATGACTTTGAGAATTTTATTCTTGTGATTTGAGTTAATTATATTTAGATAATACACCTCTGGTGAATCAGGTCAGAGGGAGTGGGGCTTGTTCTTCATGATAGCCAAGTGAGGGCGGTGGGATGGGGTCTATTCTTTTAACCTACCTACATAGCCTGGGAAGGCAGAGTACAGCAATATCCCACTCAGCAGGCTGGTGTCTCCTGTGAAAGGCTTGCTTTGCTGACTTGCTATATATGTGGGCTGCGGGCTGCCTCAGAGGATTCTGTTTCCAGCCAAGCTTGTAAAACCTGCTTCTTGAAACGCTACTGCTTGTAAAACCCAGTGGTTTACCCTGCACTGTTATGCTAAAACTTTGTTAATGAACCAGTTATGTGATGGCTACAATCCTGGGAAGTTACAGAAGAGGACAAAGGATAGGCTAAGTGTGGCTGGTCTTTAAGGTCCTGGTATCAGGGGTTGCACTGCTTTGTCTCCCAGGGAAGAGAGATTAGATTGGCCAAGGGGGTCTGGGACTCAGAGGGTCTACTTTCTCCCCTATGCCTGCTCTTGACTGCCCTGTCAATTCACCCTTGTGTGGCATGATAGGCTGTATTGTCCCTGCTTTTGGTGACTCCAATTCATGGGGTTTCCACCAGAGTTCTTTCTGGTCTGGACAGAGGGCTTAATGTAGTCCTGTTTTTATCTGCCTTAGGGTGATCCCTTAGAATGACACCCCTGTTTTGCCTCCTCTATCTCAGGTAGCTTCTCCCTATGGAAACAGGGATCTGCATTCTGCCAACAGAATATCATGAGAAAGTGACACAGGGACTTCCAATAGGCAGATAGTACTGCTCTCTGATTTTAGTAAAATGGTGTCTACTTACCTTTTATTACACTGTGCTGGTGAGTCAGGTGTGGAACAGTGGTGAAGGCTGGGTAGAGTGGCTGACACTGTCCCTGGTACTGGTAGGGGAGGGATAAAGCCCTCCAATGGACACACGGTGAGCTCTCAGGGCTGGCTTTTGGAGGCTCTCCATGGGGAATGGCATTATTACCACTCTTGGGCAGCAATCTGTTCCAGAAAATTACAGCATGCTGGTGGTTGCAGATCTATGGTGAAGGGGTAGCAGATGCTATCCATCTAGTCCTGATGAAGGATGTGGAAAAATGTGTGGCCAGTTGCGGTGAAGTTGAAGCACCACAGTGAGCTCTTGAATCATTACATAGGTGTAAGGCAGAAGGAGAGGTCTGACCCATGAACCCTAGGATACTGGGGTTGTTGTTCTAGCACCTGGTGTCGCAAGACTGGCCTCCTTCCTTCTTGTGTTTCTGGTTTAACAATGGGAGCACAAAGTAGGCGATTCTACAAGGATTCCATCTTCTCAGAAAAACTATAATTACTTCTTGATGTAAAGCTCTCTCCTACACACACATTTAAATGCCAGTGGAATTGTTAGTGTTCTCAATAATGTTATGGTTAGAAAAACCTTGGTCCTTGGCTTCGTGTGAGAAAGAATTCACTCTGAAGTCTGGTTTGCGATCCATGTTGGGTTTTTCCTAAAGGAGAGAAGCCATTTCAGGCATTACAGTAAAGAACACTAGCCAGAGAGTGAGAAAGCAAGATAAAGAGAGAGAGAGAGAGAGAGAGAGAGAAAGAGAGAGAGAGAGAGAGAGCACCTGTGGCACAGCTGCCTGGACCATGGCCTGGCCACACTGAGCTGTGTAGGAGTTGATGGGAGAGAGGGGGTGGTCTCAAAGCTTCTGGCTTTTTCAAAACCCCTGTTGGGAGATGTGGTTGACAGAATTGGCTGAATTAAGCCCACCTGGCCTCGATGGGGTCCTATCCAGGTGCATTAGCTTCCGGTCTCAAAGAACTGAATGTAAGCATGCCCTCTAGCCTCAAGCAGCTTCCAACATCCTGTAATGGGCGAGGGAGACTTTGGCATGTATTGTGACAACACCTAGTTCTACCTCTAGCTATCTAACAGATTTGTCTTTTTAGTCCACAAGGCTTAATACCATATTATGGTAGGAGGGCAACATTTACTTACTTATTAAATGGAATGTATTTTTTAATAGATGTAAGCGTGGTGTGCCTTTTCTTAGTCAAGTCATCTTGTTGTTCAGTGCCACTTAGTCTATTGTGATGCATAGTGACCCTGTATGCAACAGAACTAAACACTGCCTGGACTGGTGCCATCTTCAAAATTATTTTTCATTTGAGCCTATGGTTTTAGCCATGGTGTCAATCCATCTTGTCGGGGGCATTCCTCTTTCTTGCTGACTGACCCTCTACTTTATCAAGCATGAGGTTCTTCTCCAGGGACTATTCTATCGCAACTACAGGCCCAAGACATGTGGAACGAAGACTTACTGTCCTTGTCACGATAAAATATTCTGGCTATACTTTCTCCAAGACACATTTGCTTGTTCTTGTGGGGTCCTGTGATATTATCAATATTCTTTGCCAGCATTATACTTAAAATGCATACATTCTTCTTGTCTTTCTTCTTCAATGTCCAACTTTCACACCCATATGAAACAATTGAAAATGGACACACCTTTGTCGTCAAAGTAGCCTTCTTGTTAGCGAGAGGCAGAACTAGGTGTTATCACAGTACATGCCAAAGAGTCCTTAAAGTATAAAGAATGCTCCTTTTAGTAGCTTGGCATTTATTGGCCACAGTGCTCCAGGTATTCAAGAAAAAAGTTGCAGAAAGTATCGAGAGGCCTAGAGATGCTATAAGTCACACAATAGATTAAGATAATTCGCAAAGCTTATGCTTTTATTGACTCTGGCTAAGAAAACATCTGGAAAGAGATATAGCAGTAATAGATCAGGATCTAAGTTGAACAGAAATGAACTTGCCTTTTGTTTTTGAGAAGAAGAAGAAATTGGGCACAATGAGTGGTGAAGAGAAGGAAGGACCAAGAAGAGATAGAGAAATGCTGGGGGTAAGAGAAACAGGAAACAAGGGAGAAGATGAGGAATGAGCGAAATCCATTAAAGGGGATGTGATAAGATAATTCTTATCACTGTTAATCACCCATTTCGCTGGAATGAGAGGAGAATCTGTAGCCTTTTTATAATTGCTGAGGTGTCTTATGCATTTTAATCCATTTCTACAGTTCACAAATCATTTTTATGAAAAGTTAATATATATACACATATATACACATGTATATATACACACATATGTGTGTGTGTGTTCCTGGTACCACTGCCACAATTGATACGGCAATATCCCTGAAGATGTAATGGCTCCACAATGGATTGCAGACTGCAAGTTGCGTAGTTCAAAGCCACCAGCTTCTCTGGGAGAAAGACGAATCTTTCTACTCACCTAAACAATTACATCTCAGAAACCCACAGGGGCAGTTCTACCTTGTCCTATAGGGTAGCTGTGAGTCAGAACTGACTCCATGCTAGTGAGTCTGAGTTTACACTTGATCCATTGAAAGAAAAAAGAGAGAGGTACAACAGATAAATCACATAGGAATGGGCATCTAATTGACTAACACTACATTGCCTTAATCAATGGCTGCGCTTTGGAAAACTGTGACTGTAACCATTTTGAACAAGAATGTTTTCTGTTAGGCTGCTGTCAGTCCGGGCAGACTAGAGGAACAAATTTCATAGACAAGCAGATGGACATAAAGAAAAGGTTTATATACAAAGGAAGGGGACATTGAGCCCAGTCCAGTTCAAAGTCATAAGTCCGATATTAACCCATATGCCCAATATCAGTCTATAAAGTCTCCTTCTGACTCATGAAGTCACAGGTCAGTGGGTGCAGAATCCCAGCACTGGCAGGGGTCTCCACATGGCTCCTCACTTCCAAGGCGCAGAGTCCATCAACAGCATTCAGTGGTGGCAGAAGCAACTCATCGCTGGCAGAGGTCTCCATGCAGTCACCCCAGCTTCAGAGGTCTGGCTCCATCAGGGCAAAGTCATGCGGTCTCTCTACCGGCTCCTCCAGCTTCTCGGACACTGCCAACCTGTCCTGTCCATGATTCATCGTCTCTGAGACTAACTCCCAACAACTGGGGAAGATAGCTTCTCATTTTCACAAGGGAAATATCGTGAGATTTCCCAGAAGTCTCAGGAGAAAACCATGCCCACACAGAGGCCTCATTGGCTACTTAAAGGTTATCTCCAGATTAACAGGCTAGATTCCACTCCTACACTTCAATCATAAAATTAACATAAGCACATGACTGCCACAGCTGCTGTAACTTTTTAGACTATGACTGATTGTTCTTTGTGTGGCAGATTTTTACAGTTACTTTAATGCATTTGAGACAACTGTCCCAAAGTAGCTTTTCTGACAACTCCTATCCTTATAGCCCTTTTCTGGTGATTTTTTAAAACCTTCTCAGTCCCTGTCCAATCAAGCTGAGACATGATTGACAGGCTAAACTCCACCCACATTTGCCAACAGGAGCCATGTTCACACACACACACACACACACACGCATGCTATCACAGTACAGTCCACACCTTGTCAACATGGTATTTGTATACAATTCTTTACCCATATATAATTTCCAGACATTTATGAAGTCATACTTACACCTAGCATCATGTAGCTGGCATATATATGAATGGAGACACACTAAACGTTTTTGTATCTATAAATTATATGTTAACGAGGGAAAAATTTTCAATAAGTACCTATAAAGAACAAATACTGACAATCACAAACCATGCAATTGATTTCATGGCGGTAACTAATAGGTAGAACTTCATTCCTCCAAGGTTCCTTTACCCTGTTTGAAAGTATACTTGTGGGGCTGAGCCCTGGTGGTATAAGTGGTTGAATGCGGGACTGGGGCCTGCGGGCTTGGCAGTTTAAATCCAGTGGCGGCTCTCAGGAGCAGCACTGGGTAGCACCCACAACCACCAGAGGCAGTGATGCCCACAAAAAACAAAATAAAGTATACTTGTGATGAATTATTTTCTCTCCTTACATCTGTGCTATATAACTTTCACATGGCAGGGTAGGTAAAGCAGAAGTTCCTGCTGGAAGTTACTGCACATCATCTCCAGCCAGAGCACCAGCTGCTCCCCCGGCCCTTTAATAAAAGTGGAGGGGACTTTGTACCCTGCTCCTGATCACGAACACTCCATTACAGTGCTCCCTTAATAATACCTATTACAAAAACATGACTGATCACTCTGTGGTCGGCAGTCCTTATCTACAGGAGCAGACATGTTTCTATTGTTCTCCCCACTCAGAGAACAGTCAGCTTCCTTCCAGCGGGAGCCTTCAGAGTGACACTGCATACCTTGTTATATATGTGATTTGCTGTGATTGATGGGGATTGATAACCTCAAGACTACATACAGTGGGGCACCCCCAAATAAACAATTTTAAAACTATATATTAATTTCTTATTAAGAAAACTTACCCCCTTTGAAGTCCTCTCCATTGCACTTAATATATTTGTCAAATCTGCTATTGCATTCTTGGAAACAGTTTTCAAACTCACCTGTTTGAATGGCTAACAGCAACTCCCTCATTTTTTCTTCATCTCTTCTACGTTGTCAAATTGCTCTCCTTAAATGTCCATTCACAGAAACAAAAAGAAGTCCCACAGAGCAAGGTCAGGTGCATAAGGTGTGTGGGGCAACAGAGGCATGTTGTCTTTTGGGAAACGCTGGTTCATTGTGATGGCTGAGTGAGCGGGTGCATTCATTGTTGTGGTGGCAAAACCAGTCCTGTCTGCCACGAATCAGGTTTGCTTTATGTGGCATGCTGTTATGCAACCTTCTCAGATTCTCTAGATAGAAAGCTTGGTTAAGTCTGAACTCATGGAACGAGCTCCAAGTGCACTAGGAGCTGACTTTTTTGTCCTTTCAGGAAGTTGACAAATGTCCAGAATGAGATTTGTCATCAATCGACATTTCTTCTTTTTTGAAAAGAGAAAAACGACTCATATACTTAAGTTTTCCCCATAGTGCTGTCCTCGCAAGCTGTGTTCAACATCACAATATATTTCTGTGGCATTTATCCAGAAACAAAATTTCAGAGCCATACACCATTCTTTTAAATCTGTCATCACAAAAAGTAAGGTTTGAAGAAACTGCTTTTATGAGAAAATTCACTGTGACCAGAGAGAACTTCTCTTCTTTGGTGATTCCTCTTGGTGCACTGACTCAGAACCACTTGCTCGATGCTCGACTAGCAGGAAAAATGCATGCGATGAAAGCGACTCTGTCCAGTGCAATTCTGCTTTTTGGGGGTAGCCCCTTGTGTGTCTATTCCTCATCTGTCTCATTTCTTTGGGGTATATGCGCAGCAGTGGTATTGCTCGGCCACATGGTATTTCTACTGCCAGCTGTTTTAGGATTTTCCATATCGCATTCCATGTAATTCTATGTATTTACAAGCCCGGTAGCAACTAGCAACTTAGAAAAATCAATTAGTTATAATTTTTATCTTCAAATGGGAGAATATATAGTCAAGGTTATTTCATGTAATGTAGCTAGAAAAACATCCCTAGCAAAACATAGTTAGGTTAAGGTACTTTACCTAATGTGTTCTTAATGGAATTTTTATAACTCGTGACAATACTTAAAAGCAGGAAGCTTGAATGTGGCTGCCATCTAAAAGGAACTATTATTGATGAGAGTTTTCTGTTATTTTCTTGATGATTCTTGATTAAAAGTGTGACCCTCCTATCTAGTTGCTCAAAAAAGGCATCCTGAGACAGACTTAAGACTTAAAATATGGCATCTTATTCTGTTTGTTTGCTCATAGTCAAGAGTTTTCCCTCATGGCTACCCTGAAATTATCAAGTTAATGTAAAACATTGATACTCCCCAAGGTATAAATTCCAAAACCAAAGTTATCTTTCCTTTACATACTCTAATTTCCAACATGAACCCCAAAGAGTATACTTTTTCACTGTTGTGGTTGCTTCACCTTATAAATAAGAACTCACTTTTTTCTTCAGTTTTGATTTCTACTGGCATATTTCTTTTGAGTTGGGCTACGAACCACAAAGTCAGCAGTTGAAAGTATCAGTTGTCTTGGAAGGAAAAGCTATCAGAAACCAAAAGGAACAGTTCTACTCCATACTACAGGGTTTCTGTGAGCTGGAATTGACTTGATGTCAGTGAGTTTCATTTTTGTTGTTGTTTATTTTTCCTTCCTCTGATTTGCAGTGGATAAATTGACTGCACTGCTTTAGGGCAAAATGCCTGCATTTCAGGTCAGATCATTAGACTGTACAGGAGAATGTTAAAACATCATAAATGTTGAGATTGCTGTTTTGTTTTCATTCCATAATGAATGTACCTTGTGAAGGTCTTATAATAAGGGCTGGTTTTGATAGCTGCCTTGTTACTTGTGGACCTGTGTGTTTGCCTAAAGGCTTGATTGAGCTTTGCCTTTTGACTCGGTGCTTTTCCAGGTTAGTTTGTCTTCCTTAGCTTGAAATGTATCACATTCAATTATTACTGTGTGTGATAGTTACATAATCTGGTGTCCATTTGTGACTTGAGAGGATTAATTGAAGGTGTGGAGTCTTGTCAGCCAATGAAGCCTCCCTGTGGGCATGGTTTTCTCCCGAGACTTCTGGGAAATTTTATTTTTCCCTTCTTGAAGGCAGAAGATATACCCTCTCTTCCTTCACTCCCGTGGAGACTCTCTACTGGCGACGCTGAATCCCTTCCAGACATTCCTGAGGAGAAGCCACATGGACCTGCCCTGATGCAGCCCTGGGAGATGGAGAAGTCATATAGATCTATCCTGAGGCATCCAGAATCCGGGACATGGAAAAACTACATGGTGAACCCTGCCAGTGCTGAGATGCTTACAACCCCACTGGATCTGTGAGACGTCCCATCCACTGGTCTGTGATCTTCCTGCATTTGACATCATTGCATGTGTTTTGTGAGTCTGAAAACTTTATGGGTTGGTATTGGAAATATGGGTTAATATCAGATTTTTGGACTTGATCTGGGCTGGGCTGTGATGTTTTCTCAATATTCAACTGCTCTTGTATATAAACATCTTTCTTTATATTATGAGTGTCTATGATTTTGTTTCTCTTGTCATCAAGACTAACACATTGTGTAACATTTAAGGTGAGAAACTCACTAATGGAACTTCATATAACTTAGGATTAAGTACTGGAAGGAATAAAGAATAACTGATAAATGAATTTTGTATTTTGATTTGGGGGAAGGAAAAATAAAGTAGTCTTCTCTTGGAACAGAATATCTGGTTGTGCCATAATATGATAGTATAGTGTGATATGATCATATGACAGTAAAATAGTAGAAATCTGACTTGAAAATATATAGTAAATTGAAGAAAGTGGATGGAAGTTATCTTTGCTTGGGTATAGAAAATAAGAGGCAAGGAAAAAACAATAAAACTTCTGTGATATTGAGTGGTTCTTGGAATAAAGAAAATTTACCCATGGAATAAAAAAGCTGTGAATTACCACAAAATATTGCATGGGTGATTGAATGTTCTACTAGGAATGTAACTTATTATAAAAGGTATGTTAGTCAGTAGAAGTGAAGCTGAGAAAAGATTGCAAATTAATCATTCCAACAATTTCTCAGTCATGCAACTGAGAACTTGGTTACATTTGAAACTTTTGAACATGTGTTTTGAGATGCTTCCTTCCCTGAATCGACTTTGTTAGGTATACAGTAAAGTGTGGCTTTGCTGTTTATATGTTGCCTCGGGAGCCACATAATTGCCAGCTTGAAACAAGCAGCAGATTCAGAGGAGCAAGACTGGGTTTTCTATTTCTGCCTATAGTTATAGTGGCAGAAGCCCCCCGGGGGGGGGTCACTATGACTCAATGGCAGAAAGTTTGGTTTGATCTTTCAAAGATTATCTGAATTTGCCTCTTGTTTTCTATTTCACACAGCATTCCTCTAGTTCTTTACTACTTCCTCTCCCCACTATCATGACCCCAGTTCTACCTCACAAATCCTGCTAGACCAGAGTATGTACATTGGTACAGATCAGTTATTTTGATATACAGATTCCAGGACAGATAAACTCTTCAGAAACAGTAACAGGAGTAGCAATACCCTGAGGGTTCAGGGAGGTGAGGTTGGGGAGGGAGAAATGTGGTACTGACAGCAATAATGGATTGTAACCCCCACACCCCACCCCTGGGGACAAATAACAGAAATGTGGGTGAAGGGATGCAATGGATGGTATAAGATATGAATATATACATATAAATGTATAATTAAGGGTTCATGAGGATGGGAGTGTGGGGAAGGGAGGGGAGAAAAGAGCTGATAATCAAATGACTTAAGTAGAAAGACAATGCTTTGAAAATTATGATAGCAACATCTGTACAAGTTCACTTGATATATTTGATTTATGGCTTGTTATAATATCTGTAAGAGCCCCAATGAAATGATTAAAAAAAAAAAGATTAGTCTACCTTTACAGAAAAGATTAACTAGGCTTGTATAGGTTCCCAATGAGACATCTGCTGTTTCCAATCATGTACTTATGACATGATATGTTCCTGTTTTTAATTATCTAGACCTTATGCAGTTGATTGCTTGTGTTTTCAAATTCATTTTTTGATTGAAAAACATTATTCTACAGAACACATAATTACATATAAGAAAATTCTATCTCTATTTTATAAAAATTCTTTAGGGTTGTAGACCCAGAATTGATGTTTGTTCAGTAGACTATTGCAATGACACTAAAAATAGATTGAAACAAAGTGAGTGGCTGAATTAAACAAAATGACAATATAACTACTGTCATTACTCTTGCTGGGAATTTTAAGAAATATAAAGAGTGGCATATGAGTTTTAATATCATCAGACCTAATGTAGAAGAAATCTTTATTTTGATAGCCTACATTATTATCTCTACTTAAATGTTAAGACATTAAATGTTAAGACTTTGTAAAACATCCTTTACAAAGAATTAGGATTTGGGCAGTGCTAATTTTCCATTGTAGTCATTGAAAGCGGGAGTGAAAGATTAGTGTGCTATTAATAAAAATTCTAGAAATGTAACATAATTTAAGATTTAATTTATGGAAAATCAATTTGTAACTTCGCCCTTTCTTGTAGTAAAAATTCCTTTTAAGCTTAATCAGTAAGGATGTCATAACTCAGGTAGGCAGTAAGAAAGGCTATTAAGATAAATAATGGTATATGGGCTTCAGAAGCATCTCCATTTATATAAGCAATGGAATATGAAGTTCAGATGCTTTCTTTGTTAGGGTCAGCTAGAGCTTGAAGTTTCCATTCTAACAGAGCCCAGATTAGTCATCCCAACATCACCTCACATGAGCATGGGGAGCACAAGCCATCAATATTGTTCTGGACTAAGAACCCAACCAGGATGCAAGGATAAAGGCCAATAGGAAAGCAGGTCCCACTACCTGGTCCCTACAAATTGGACATCATACCCCTAGAATGAAATCTTTGTCAACTTATGAAGTGCCTCAATTTGTGATTGGAGTGTTCACACAGCTTCAAATCTGAGTTACATGCTATGGCTATGGGAATATGGGAAACTTGGTCTTGTACAGCATAAGTGCCACAAGGGAGGTCCCTCATGAGACACAAGGTTTAAGGGAAGCCTTCCTCCACCTGATTCCATTGTGGGAACCCAGGATAGCTGACTCATAAATGCTCTAAGCAAATCTTGGTGATGACTGAACCTATTGACAGATGAAGCTTAAGTTCCTTGACTCTTTTTTGACAACATCACTGACATCAAATTGCAGAAGCTATGGGCCTATTGGACATTGAGAATAAGTCCATTTGCTTTCTGCTGGACATTGTGGCTACTTATTCAATATTAACATCATTTGACAGTCTTTTTGTTTCCCAATGATTTTATTGGGAGCTCTAACAGCTCTTATAACATTCAATGCGTCATTTGTATCAAGCATATTTGCACACATGTTACCATCTTCATTTCCAAATATTGTCTACTTGAGCCCTTGATATAAGGTCATCCTTCCCCCTCCTTTTTTTAAAATAAATCATTTTACTGTCGGCTTATACAACTCCCATCATGATCCATACATACATCACTTGTATGCAGGCCACATTTGCACTCGTGTTGCCATCATCACTCTCAAAACATCCTCCCTCCACTTAGGCCCCCAGTACCAGCTCCCTCTATTTCACTTCCCCTTACCCACTCCCCCATGAACCCTAAATAATTTGCAAGTTGTGTTCACATTGTACACTGTCCAATGTGTCCCTTCAGTCACTTCCCTGTTGTCCATATTCCAGAAAAAAGGTTATAAGTAGATCCTTGATAACAGTTCCCCCTTTCTATTCCATCATTCCTCCACCCTCCCAGTATCATCTCTCCCACCACTAGTCCTAAGGGATCATCTATCTTAAATCCCCCATGTTTATGCCTCCAGTGTACATCCCCTGATCTAGATGGATTTGTCTGGCTGAATTGGGATCATGATAGTCGGTGGGAGGAAGCATTTGAGAACTAGAACAAAGTTGCATAATTCATTGTTACTACACTACACCTTAACTGGCTCATCTCCTCACTGGAACTCCTCTATAAGAGGATGTCGCTTCACTTATTGAAGGGCTTTGGGTCACCAATCTGCACTCCCCCTCTTTCACAAGGATATAATTTTTAGTTCTTTGATACCTGATATCAGATCCCTTTGACACCTCGTGGTCTCACAAGCTGGTGTGCTTCTTCCATTTGGGCTTCATTGCTTCTGAACTGGATGGCCGCTTGTTTACTTTTATGCTTTTCAGATCCCAGATGCTATCTCTTTTGATAGCTGGGCACCAAAAGCTTTCTTCACCACATTTGCTCATACACACATTTGTCATTAGCCATCATATCAAGAAAGTGAGCATGCAATGTTATGATTATTAGTTCTTGAAATCTGATAATTGATCCCTTTGGCACCTCATGGTTCCACAGACTGATGTGCTTCTTCGATGTGGGCTCTGTTGCCACTCAGCTGGAGGGCCACTTGTTTACTTTCAAGCTTTTAAGACCCCAGACACTCTATCTTTTGAGAGGCACCATCAGCTTTCTTCACCACACTTGCTTATGTACACATTTGTTTCCAGTGATCATGTCAGGAGGGTGCGCATCATGGAATGCCAATTTAGTAGAACAAAATGTTCTTGCACTGAGGAAGTACTTGAGTGGAGGTCCAATGCCCAGCTGCTGTATGTGCATATTGATCTATTGATCTATAGAAGTATATGCATATTGATCTATTCTGCCATCGAATACCAGATATAAATATATGCACCTATGTAAATGCCAGTATTTAAACCTCTATAAATGCCCTTGACTCCCTAGTTCATTCCTCTATTTCCTTACACTTCCTCTGGTCTCACTATCATGCTCAAACTCCATTTGGGTTTCAGTATTTTCTCTCTTACATTAATCTTGATCAACCCCAATCAGACCTCACACACCCACCTTGTCACTGATTTTGTATCACTTGTTGTTCCTTTATCCCTGGGCCGGTCAACACCACTTCCTTTTCCCCCTCCTCCCCTTCCTCCATGTCCACCCAGAACCATCAGTCCCATCATTTTCACCCCCAGACTGTTCATTCAACCTATTTTATCTAGATAGACCGGCAAAGAAAACAATATGTATAAAAAAAGCATTCTAAAACGAAGCAACCAAAGAAAATAGAACACTGATAACATGAACAACAACAACAACAAAAACCCAATATCCAATATGTATGTAAAAATATAAAAATAATAACACTATAAAAACCTGCAAATAGTTTAAGATCTGTTCATTGATCTCTAGGAATGACCCCTGGTTGAGTCTGATGGGGTGCCACATCCTGGCCCCAAAGTATATCCTTGACACTCTGTCTGGAACTCCAGTCTCTCTTTCATACCCTTAGTGTTTTGCCATGGTGTGGTTGGATCAGACAGGGTATAATCCTGACCCTGTTTCTCCATTAGTGACCCCGAAAGGCCTTGGTTCAGTGAGGGTAGTTGTATTTTATAGTGGGGCCAGCCATATGATCCTCTCTCTGCTTACTTCCAAGGCAAACTCCCCTGGAGAAGAGGCGGCTGCTCCTGTAGTTGGGATTGGGGCTGTGTTCTCGCACCTCTCCACTGGTTCTCCGTTCCATTGCATCATGCTGCATCCATATCCAGGAACACTGGATTTAAGTTTGGTCCCTTTTTCCCTATGGAAATATAAAAAATATGCTCCTCTTGGGCAGATTAGTACCCCATTCCCTCTCTACACATCACCATCTGCCCTTCCTGCCCCCACCCCTAGTTGGCTACCATATGTAGCCCTGGATTTGGTCTGGCTTCTGCTATACTACCTGGACCTTCACCAAGGATTTTCTCTATAGAGTAGCCTTTCCCTAACACCCCTTTTGCATTTTAAAAATTATTATTATGCTTACCTCAGCTGATTCATATTGTACATGTCCTTTTGCGCTTGGCTAACATCACTTAGCATAATTTCTCCAGTTCTTCCAATGCAGTGATGTGCTTCACGTGTTCATCACTGCTTTTCATCGATGCATAGTACTCCGTTGTATGTATGTACCACAGCTTTTTAATCCATTTGTCACTTGATGGAAATTTGGACAGCTTCCAACTCCTTGCAATTGTGAACTGTACTGCAATGAACATTGGGGCACAGATGTCTGGTCATGGATTGTTGCTTGCCTCTTATGGGTATATGCCCAATAAGGAGATTGCTGGGCCGTATTGTAGTTCAATTTCCCTCTGTTTTAGATATTACCAAATTGATTTCCATAGTGGCTGTACACACCAGCAGGTCCACCAGCCGTGGATGAGTCCCTATCTCCCCATAACCTCTCCAACATTTGTTGCTTTCTGATTTTTTGAAATGAGCTATTCTTGAGGGTGTTACGTGGCATCTCACTGTTGTTTTGATTTGCATTTCTCTTATGGCTAATGATCGGGGACATGTTCTCATATGTTTGTGGGCCATTCTGATTTATACCTCTGTGAAACTTCTGTTCAGGTCCTTTGCCCACCTCTTCAGTTTGTTTTGCTCTTTTTGGAAGTGATCAGGCAATTGTAGATTTTAGTTATAAGGCCTTTATCTGATGTGTCATTGCTAAAGATGTTTTCCCATTCTGTGGTCTTTTTTATTACTCCCTTGATGAATTCTTTCAATGTGCACAGGTATTTTATCTTTAGTATATCCCACTTGTCTATTTGTGCCTCCTGTGTTTGTGTCCTTGTCTATGTCTGATAGCCTATGTAATCCCTGTGCCAAAGTTCTTGGGTTGGTCCAAATTCCCTCACTGATGACCCAATAGTTTGGGGTTATACTTCGAGGTCTGTGATCCACCTTGGGTTTATTCACTTGACAGTCTCTTACCCTGCTCCTAGCTCTAGGTTGTGAGCATTGATGGGTTCTCAGCAAAACGATTCCGTATCCCATCCTTGCCTTGCACTTAGAAGGTTCTTTATTCTTCCACATATTGCTGGTGGTTCCTGAGTCTTTGGTCTCCATTTTAAGGAGGGACTTTTAAAAATTGAGACTGAGGGCACAATTAACTTTCACTTCTGAACCCACTGTGTTGTTAGCAAAAAAGAGTTACAGAGGGGCAGATCTCCAAGATGCCAACTCTCAAGTTTTGGAAGCTTGCAAAAGTCACCTATGTTAAGTCAGTAGCAATCAAATTGAAACAAGAGTTAGGCTAGCCCCAAAGATCCCATGATCATCTCTCACTGCAAGGAATTCAAGGTTTGGCCCTATTCATCCACCAGCTTAGAAAACTATCATGATTTAAGAAAGACCATCCCACTACAACATCCTAACAGGACAGTTAAAACTTGAATGGAAAATGGATATCAGTTCAGAACCTGAGAGCAATTGATAAGATCACGATCACCTTATAACTAATGACACCTAATTCTTGCACCTTGGTATCTCCAATTCCCCCAGGATCACCCAACTTCATGGTGATAGAGCTAAAGACTCCCCCTCTTTTCTTCTTCTTCTTCAATTCCTTTACATGAGGAATCACTCTGCTTTTGAATGGAGTGGTCTGCAAGCTGGGACAATTGCTCAATTTTAAGGGAAAGTGCTACCACAGAGTTTCTGGGACTCGCATTTTTGGAAATATTCTGGGGAAAACACTCTCACTCCTTTATTTACCATCTCCCAGCATTGTAGCTTTCTATTCCTATAAACAGTTAAAATCTCCAGAATCCATTGGGGCAATTCTATGCTGTACTATGGGGGTTACTATAAGCCAGAATCAACTTCAGGGCAGTGAGTGACTGATCTTTGTGATGCAATATATTGATAATCTTTTCTTTTATCTTCAGGCTCTCTATGAAAAAACAGAAGGATGGTGTGAACTTCCTAGGGAAGTGGGTTTTAAAGTGTCTGGACAGAAGGCAGAGATGTGTCCACTTTAGGTGCCCTCTCTGGGATTAGCACTAGCACCCACAGATAGGAGCGTGGCTTATGCTAAAATTCAAGCCACTTGTTCAATTTCTGGCCCAAGGACCAGAAGACAATGAAGGGATTTCCTGGAAATAGAAACTTATTGCAAGATTTGAATCCCAAACTTTTGGAGCACCACAAACTCCCTTTTATGAATCTCTAAAATGAGGGATTTCAAAATTTGAATGGAACAAGAACTGTGAGATGACTTTTAAAGCACTTTAACAAACTTTTATTAGGGCCCCTATATTAGGACTACTTGGCCTGTATGGGCCATTTCCTCTATAGGTGTCAGAAAAAGACAAAGCAATGAGTTCTGCTTTAAGTTTTAAGACCTGAATAACATTTCTGTCCCATATCTATAGTGGCTAGGTGGCCTCATTGCTCCAGAGTGGCAGCAACCGTTGCCACATTAGGAGAAGAGTCTCAAAAAGTAGCATTTACTAGGAAGATATTTCAGAGTCTCACATTTACTGAAACTCCTCTTTTTGAGCCAGAAAGTGACTTTGCAACTCAAAGATACTAAAGTAGCATTTAATTCTCTTGAAAAACACAGATACTTCCATAGAGGTTTATAGCAGTTTTATTTACGTGGCCACCCTGCTATGAAGCCCAGGGAGTGAGTACTTGGGAGCCTGCCTGGAGCATGACTTTGAGGAGGCCTTCAACTGACCTATGCAGAAAAAACCATACCTGATAGACTCCTTTAGAAGAGATGGAAGGCATTTGGTTTACTGATGGCAACAGTTATATTACACACAAACAGCCTAGCTATGGAGTAACGTCCCATTCAAGAGTCACAGAGAGCTCATCTCTGACCCCAGAAATGTCCATTCACATGGTAAAACTAATTGTTGCTACACTGACCCAAGAACTGGAAAAGAGAAAATACAGTCAAATTTATACAGGCAGCAAGTATTTATTTGAAACTGCTCTTATCCATAGCATACATAGAAAGAGAGGGGGTTTTATTAGGCAAAATATGTCCATTAACTATGGACCTGAAGTCAGGAGGCTTTTACAGGCTGTGCATCTCCCACCAAGATAGCAGTCACTCACTGTCAGAGACATCAAAGGCATGGACTACATACAGCAAAAGGCAGTCAAAAGGTTGACTTAGAGGCTAAATCAGCCAGTCAAGAGACCTTTGTTGAAAGGCTATTCTTTGCCCTCATTCTCTTGGTCCTATGCAGACAGTCCCTTACAACCTGACACAGGGCTGTTAGAGCAGGTTTCCTTTCCATTTTGGAAAGGGGAAATCCTAAATTCAACCATTTATTTATGATAGGACTAAATTATTGCCTCAGTAGTCAGAGTATCTTCTCCCTGTGTGGAAAAAAAAAAAACAAAATCCCAAACTCACGTTCATTGAGTTGATTTCAACTCACAGGGTCCTTATAGGACAGAGTAAACCAGGCCCAGTGGGTTTCTAAGACTGTAGCTATTTATAGTAGAAATTCTTTCTCCTAAAGAATTGTAAAGTAGTTTTGAATTGCTGACCTTTCAGCGAATAGTCGAACGAGTGGTATAAGTACCAACTGATACCTACCAGCTGGCTGGCTGGGAACCTGTACTCTAGTTTTTGTAGCCCCAGAGGTAGATATAAAACACAATACCCACTATTGTCTAGTATGTATTTAAGAGTCAAGAGGGTCATCAGTTCATCCCTCAGCTAAGGAATCACTACCAGAGTAGGTACTGGCACCAAGGACCTAGCCTCAGCCTCCTATTATTATCAGATTTTATCCAAAAGTTTGTCTGACAGTCTAGAGGACATTTCACAGAGCATAGGGGCTCTCCAAGACCAGATATATTCATTAGCAGCCATCAATTTTCAAAATTGATAAGGCCCAGACTTAGTAACTGCTGGAAATGAGGGACTGTGCTTATTAGTAGTAGTAGTAGTAATATTAGAGTGATTTTTTTAATGCTTATCACTCAGATATTGTGAGAGAGAAAGCCCTTAAACTTGCTGACAGGGCTTCATGGCAGTTACATAATCTTCTGTGAACTTGTGAAGGGGTGGAGTCTAGCCTGTCAATCAGGTCACAGCTTGATGACCTCATTTGGAGGCCTGAAGAGATAAATAGCTCACTGGAGGCCAGATACACTCACTCTCTGTGTGACCTTCCTGTTGACAAACCACATGGAGACCCATGCCAGTGCTGAGATACTTCCTATGCCACTGGATTTATAAGACTCTCCACCCACTGGCCTGTGATCGTCCTGTATTCAGCATTATAACATTGCTGCATGAGTCTAAAGAGGAATTTATGGACCAGTATTGGACATATTGACTAGTATTTGACTTATGGACTTTACCTGGACTGTGTTGGGATCTTTTTCAATATACTATTGCTCTTTTATATAAAGCTCTTTCATATAGACATATGACTGTTTATGGATTTGTTTCTCTAGTCGACCCAGACTAGCACAACCTTCAAAGTCTGCCACTTTTGTCAGAATCTTGAAGCTAGCAGTCGCAGGTTGGGAACTGGGCTTTTTGTCACTTCCCTTCCTTGGACCAATGGTAGCTATTAGCCGTCTGTTGTTATATGACTCATGCATCTCGAGCATGTTTGTCTGATTCCTTCTTTCAGGTTGCAGCAGTTTCATGTAAAAAAAGTTGGCAATGAGTGGGTGCAGTATCATATCAATTCAGCCTAGACTGGACAGCTCACAGATTTAGGACTAGTGAAAAGTGGACTCTGAAAGAATAGACTAGACTGCATCCCATCTCAACAGGAAGCAGCCAGATTAGTCGGTCACTGTCCAATATCCCAAATGAGTTCAGAGTTGGGTCCTCTTCAAGGGGAAATGGGAGATTGAGCTAGAAACTTCTATTCCCCCAGAAGCCCAGATGAATCAGACCAATAACATCTCACATTATGAGACCAATCATTTCACTGGAATGATGTACTTTCAATATTCTTCTCCAGCACCACGATTTGAATGCAACTGTCCCTCTTCAGTTTTCTTTATTCAATGTCCAACATTCACATGCATAAAAGACAATTGAAAATACGATAACTTGGTCAGATATACCTTATTCCCCAAAGTAACATTTTTGCTTTCAACAAAGAAGTCTTGTGCAGCAGCATTATCTAATGCAATATACCTTTTGATTTCTTGACTGCTGCTTCCATGAGCAGTGATTGTGGATGCAAGCAAGAAAAAAAATACTTGATAACTTCAATCTTTTCCTCATTTGTCATGATCTTCCTTATTGGTCCATTTGTAAGGATTTGTGGTTTCTTTCCACTGAGTTGTAATCCATACTGAAGGCTGCAATCCTTCATCTTCATCAGCAAGTTCTTCAAATTCTCCTCTCCTCACTTTCAACAAGCAGGATTGCCTCATCTGCATTCAGAAGATTGCTAAACTTTCCTGTAATCCTGAAACCCATTCTTCTTCATATAATGCAGCTTCTCCAGTCGAAATGGTGACATGTGTAAAGTTTATTAGCAGTAAGAATATTAGAGTAACATTATGTAACCCTAGTTATTTTGAATTCCCAAAGGGAATTGCTAGGATGTCATGGGTATTATTATTCAAGACTTTAGGAAATTTTCTAAATAATACATCCATTAGCAACTGCAATCTAAATATTCTTGCTGGTAATTTAATTGTCTTTCTATTTCAAAGAGGTACTAAATTAAAATTTTAGCATTTAAGATATAAGCAAAATAAGCAGAAATAATCCAAGATCATATTTTCAGTAAGATAACATTTGAAGTCCCTATTAATTTGGAAAGAGTAAAGTGATATGGTATTTTAGTATAATTCCATAGAGACACAAGATAATATATGAAATAATGAGAAATAAGAAAATACAGAAGATGCTGTGAGAGGATCTGACTAATTCCACACACAATCCATTTATCTATATGTCACTGCCACTCAGTCATTATCAATTCATTATGTCCACTACATAGCGGTCTGGGGTTGCAAATCTTAAAGTGAGCAGATAGCTTCAATTTTCTGCCAAGGATAGGTTGGTAGGGTTGAACCATTTTGCAGTTAGCCGTCCAACACCCACTCTACACCAACTGCAGATAAGTGGTTTTAAACCACCAGCTACTCTACAGGAGGCAGATAAAGCTTTCTACTCTTCTAAACAATCTTACAGACTTCTAAAACCCAAATGAGCAGTTCTGCCCTGTCGTTTAGGGTGTCTATGAGATGGAATAAACTCTGTGGCATTTTGTGAGTTTGCATTTTGATTTTCTTTTTAATTGGAGTGCCATACAACTGACATTGGGCAGGGAGATGTTGGTTACAATCAAGAGGCGCTACTAAATGAGCTTTAATAGGCACAGTTATTCTTTTTTAGGCTTTGAAGGTACCCAAGAAGGTGACACTTATTTCATAATCATGAGGAAAGGTGAAGCCATCACTGATAAATATTTTTTGCTTGCTGTCTATTCTTTTTGATTTTACTAACATGCCTACTTTTTTTAGTATTATTAGTGGAGTATTGGTCAATAAATACTGTCCTGCTGATCACACTCAGCTTTGAAGTCCACTTTGATATTTATATCTCTTCTTGATCTGTTTTGAATCATACTTAACATCAGTACTTGAACCTTGTCATTCTTTAAAGATGTGAACTTTTTATCATTGGCGAATCCTCCTTGGATTTTTTTTCAGACAACAAATTCACCAAAACAGATATTTTTTTGTAAACAGTTCAAGTTTGTTGCCTAAATTCATGAAGAATTATAACTGAACTAAGATGAAAGACTGTTTATAAGTGACAACACCCCATTTTAAACAAAATATAAATATGTAACCTATATTCATTTAAATATTATAATAGTTTTTTTTTTAATTTTAAGGATAATTTCCAGAGACCTGTCCTTGACAAATTCCTATGATAAAAAGCAACGGGGAGAGTATTTGCTTCTTAATGATGAAGGAAAATGTTATTCTCTTTGGAATCAGAACAATTATATGTTGTCCTTATTGCTTATCCTGTACAAGTTGAAGCTTTAGTAATTTCTGTTAACGAATGAATCATTGTGCTTGAAAGCCAATTTTTCTCAACTGTAAGTTGGCAAAAATGCTATTTTATTAAAATTTTTAAAATAGCAAATTTTACAACATTCTAGGAAGTACATAAATTAGCAAAACAAGCCAATAGTATTGATTTTTTAATATATGGTTGTTCTCATTCCAAAGAGAATAACATTTTCTTTCATCACCAAGGAACAAGTACTCTCTCTGTTGCTTCTTTTTGCTGCCCTTCTGGTTTGACTATGGTGGTGTAATCGTTACATGTTGGGCTACAATCCACAGGGTCAGTAGTTAGAAACCACCAAGAGCTCTCAGAGAGAAGGACTGCTAGTTCTACTTTCATGAAGAGTTACAGTGCAAGGAGCCCACAGGGCTCTCTAGGAGTCAGCATTGACTCCATGACAGTGAGATTGCTTTGATTTTCTACTTTAAGAAACACAATGCCCCTTTCCAGGACTGTTCCTGAAAACGTGTCCAAAGTATGTGAAAGAAGTCTTGCCATCTGTGGCAGTCATGTGCTTATGTGAATTTTATGATTGAAATGTAGGGATGGAGTCTAGCCTGTTAATCTGGACATAGCCATTGAGTAGCTGATGAGGCCTCTATGTGGGCATGGCTTTCACCTGAGACTCAAGGGAAATCTCGCGATATTTCCCTCGTGAAGATGAGAAGCTATCTTCCCCAGTTGTTGGGAGTTAGTTTCAGAGAGATGATTAACCACAGGCAACACAGGATGGTGGTGGCTGGGAGCCTGGAGCAGCTGGTGGAGAGAACACAGGGCTTTGCCCTGATGCAGCCAGACCTCTGAAGCTGGATTGGCATGCTGTTGATGGACGTGCGCCCTGGAAGCGAGGAGCCATGGGGAGACCCCTGCCAGCGCCAGAATTCTGCACCCACTGACCTGTGACTTCCTGAGTAGGAAGCAGACTTTATAGACTGATTTTGGGCATATGGGTTATTATTGGACTTATGACTTTGCACTGGATTGGATTGGGATGCCTTCTTAGGGTCACATTTCTTTTGTATATAAACCCTTTCCTTATACCTATATGCGTGTCTGAAATTTGTTCCTCTAGTCTATCTGGACTTACAAACCATCCCCACTTCTCAGGGGCATTCTGGCTTTTCTTTTTCCAAAGGGATGTACTTGGTGTTTTCGGCAATCTATCAAACTTACAATATTCTTCCTTAGTACTGCATTCAAATGCATGTATTTTTCTTAGGTCTTCCTTATTCAAAGTCCCACTTTCACATATGTATTGAAAGTGATTGAAAATACTAGCACACTTAATTCTGCAGTGATATCCTTGATCTTCAATACTTTAAGAGGGCTTGTGCACAGATTTACTCAAAGATATCATTTGATATCTTGACTTCTGCTTCCAAAGTATTGATTCAAAAACATTGGTTCTCTTGTTTATCATGAAGTTACTTATTTGTGTAGTTGTGAGGACCACTCAAACTCAAAGTCAGACTCACTGCCATTGAGTGGCTTCTCACTCATAGTGACCCTATGTGAAAGGGTAGGTCTCCCCTGGTGAGTTTCCAAGACTGTAACTATTTACAGAATTCAAAATCCTGAAGAGAAGCTGGTGGTTTCAAACTGGTGACCTTGAGGTTAACAGCCAAACAGGTAACAGCTACACCACCAGAACACCTGTGTGAGGGCCAATAGATGCTGGGAAACAGAGAGAGAGAGAGAGAGAACTTTATAGTATATGTAAAGGTATATATATTTTCCATATAAAGTGTGTGTATGTATTATTGTGGTAGTTACATAATTTCATGTCAACATGAAGACGTATAAAATGTAGGGGTGGAATTTAAACTGTCAATCAGGTTACAGCCTGATAAGGACTCCTGTGGGCATGACTTTTTCATAAGGGGGGTCATGAGAAAGTTCCCTCCTTTCTACCTTCACCATCCTACTGGTGACACTGGTTGCTGCCAGAGCTCTGGAGATGTGCCCACCTCCACTGGAGCCACTAGACTTTGCACCTTTTGGCCTGTGCTCTTCCTGAATCCTGCTTCATTGCGTATGGCTGTTTGAATCTGAAGAGGAACTTATGGACTGGTATCAAACTTATTGATTTGAATTGGCCTGGACTGAAATATGTTTGCAATATATAACTACTTCTTGATATAAGTCTATTTCTTACACATATTAGTGTCACTGGATTTGTTTCTCTAGTCAACCCAGCATATACACGTGTAAGTACAACTACATATATAGTCAATATACATATATAGCTATATGTAGTGTATAGAAAGTATACACGATATATACCATCTTTATATAATATGCAGTACAATTTACATATATTATAGATTTATATCTAAAGTATATACAATATACTATATCTGCAAATATAAAATATATACTTACTTTATAAGTAGTTATATAGTTTATATAGAACTCTATGTAGTTTTATAGTTCTATACATGGTAAATGATTGAGAAAACAAAATAATTACCACATTTGTAACTACTCTGACTAGATGGCTGTTGAATTTTTCAGATGAAGGAGATAAAGAAAATGAGTGCTGGAGGGTGAGAGAGGCAGTGGGTCAAGAGTCTTAAACAGGGTAGTCAGCTCTAGGTCATGGCCATACAGCCAGGTGGTCTTGGTGTCATTCCATGCCCTTGTCTTTTGCTTTCTTAGTGGCTGCTTATCAACCACCTTATAGTGACAGACAAAATTCCTATTGCATTGCCTTCAAGGAAATTCAAGTACATCGATTTTTTTTCAGTCTTCCTTAACTTAAAGTCCAGTTAAGGTGCACCATAGTCCTCAATATAACCTACTTGCTTTTCAATACTTTGAAGAGGTTTTGTGCAGCTCTCGTGCCCAATGAAATGTGTTGTTTGATCTCTGAAATGCTGCTTCCATGAACATTGATTGTTGGTCAAGCAAGACTAAATCCTTGGTAACTTTAATCTTTCATCATTATCATGATGTTATCAGTGGTGAGGATTTTGGTCTTCTTTATTTTAAGTTGTAATCTACAATGAAGGCTATGAAGTTGTATCATCTGAATATTGCAGGTTGTTGCTAAGACTTCCTTCAATCCTGGTTCAGGAGTATTCCTGAGGAAAGCTCAATCACTTTATAGAATGTACTTTGCTTTTTTCACGAGTCCTAGATTGCTCTCAAAGATGAGCAATTGTGATTACTTAACAGGAGGAAGTCTTTGCTTACTTTTGTACAACCAGAAAACCCAGGGTTACTTCAGTCTTGGTATTGCAAAGAGCTGTCTCACAAGTCTGTAAAGTAGGAAAGTTAGAGAATTGTTCGAGAAGCAATGAATTCCATTTTCCCTCTGTAGCACCAGAGTCCCTGTGCATTATTAGCTGAATCACAATGGGGGGTCTGTGCCATTATCATCTCTCTTTTTCTCACAGGACAAGTGTATTTCTAGGAAACTGAACAGAAAAGATAAATAATATACTTCAAAATTTAATTCTGTAACCAGGCTAAGGTTGAACTGTAAATTCAGGACCTAAATTTGCATGGTCAGGATTTCTACTTGCAAAGTCTACTAATTCTTTCCAAAAAGAGAAGAAAAAGCAGCTGAGCTGAATGGAACTCTAATTTTTCAAGAGGATTGCTTTACTAGCCGGAGTTTAGTACAATCATGTCTATTTACAGGGTCCAACACTTGGTTACCTCCCTTGTGACCTTGTGGAGCCTGAGGTAATGCATTCTGCATGGTAGCTGGGGTCTGAGAAGATTCTAAGAACTTGCTGACAATTGTGCATTGTATTTTCTGGTTTATCACGCTGGGGTAACGTGGATCTCTGTGATGTCTATTGCAGCCTGATCTGAGGTCCCTGTTCACAAGGGAAGTCATGAGGAACTCTATCCTCCTTTCAAAGCCTCCCTTTCCTTCTCTATTTTTATTTGATCCAGCAGTGGCTAATGTGCTCATGACCTCATATTGTCAATTTGGGACATTTTTTTCTGGAATTTTGGGATATTTGTTCTGGAAAACTTTAGCAAATTAAAAGCGCAACAAAACAACCAGAACTTTTTCTTTGAGGTAAATTGTATTTTACAAAAACCAGAAGCCTGCACATTTCTGGCATTGTAAATATATAAGACACATGATCTATTATGCTGTTTTGGAAAAAAGTAATTTTTCCTTGACCTGAGCAATGTCTATAGGGATGCTGCTACAATATTGTGCTTGTCATTTTAAGAAGTGAATGGGTGAAAGCAAAAATGTAGGACCTCTTAAGAACTGATCTCTCCTTTTTCTAGTGCATTTAAGACTACTCGAAATGAAAAGTTAGGCAAGAACTTTTGTTGTCTTAGGGATTCCCAAGTTACAGAAATAGATGGAGCTATTCTTTCTATTGACGTTAATTTGACCATTTTCATTGCCCCTTCAGTCAAGTCTGCACATGTCAGTCACAGATGCTTTTCCAAGTTCTCCAAAATCTTCCAGCAGCAAGGTAAAGCTGAGATATATTCCCACATCTAACTGGTCAGATAAATCGCAAATATATTTCTAATTCTTTGCTGTTATCTCTTATTCTCATCTTTCAGTCAGTTTCATGTTTACCCCAAATGCCATAGAATCAGATCTTTATAATTCACAAGGCTTTCTTAGTTGATTAAAACAATGTAGATGCAATGTGTACATAATTGATCAAGGATTCATGAGATTGGGAAGGTGGGGGAAAAAGAGGACCTGATAGCAAGGGCTCACATAGAAAGAAAATGCTATGAAAATGATGATGGCAACATATATACATGTGTGCTTGATGGAATTGATTTATGGATTGTTATAAGATATGTGAGTACCCACAAAATGGTTAATAAACAAAGTAGATGTCCAGGTCCATCTTCCCAGACTGTCTTATTCTGAAGGCACCATTGAAATCTGTTTAGCATCCAGTGGCCAGTTATGGCTGCACATGAGGTACATTCGTGGCACTCCACCTCAAAAAGCTGAGGACTCGTAGTGAAACTATTGCATAGCAGGCTCTAAGTTATCTGTCCTGATAAAATCTTTACTCACCTGCCTTCCCACCCTTCAGTATTCCAGCCACATAGACCTCATTGGAGATCTTGAGACCTGCCCAGTGTATCCCCTTCTCCCAACTTCCTGGACTGAAATGCTCTTCTCTGGATTCTTGCCCATCACTACTCCTCACTTCATTTAATATCTTTTCTTCAGAGGAGTTTTCCCTATTATGTTCCTAAAATAGCAAATACTGGTCCTACCCCTAATTCTCTAGTTCCTTATGCCAGTCTTTTTTTAGTTTTATTACTTTCTCATAATATGCTACCTGCTTATTAGTGTAACTCAGTAATGTAGCCCTAGTACCTAAAACAATATTGGACAAATAGTAGTCACTTGCAGACTAATCTGAGGATGAGTCAGTTCTAAGGAAAGTCATGAGGAACCCTGTTTTTCTTCCATCAATATTTGACAGTCAAGAATAAGAATATCCCTTCCTACACTGTAGTCGGAAAAGTGGGAAATCTTGGATAGATGATCCCTCAGGACTAGTGGTGGAATTGGTGACACTGGGAGGGTGGAGGGATGGTGGAATAGAAAGGGGGAACTAATTTCAGGGATCTGCATATAACCTTCTCTCTGGGGCACAGACAACAGGGAAGTGAGTGAAGGGACACATTGGACAGTGTACAATATGAAAAAGTAATAACAATTCCTAAATTATTAAAGGTTCTTGGGGGAGGGGGAGGGAAGGGAAATATGGGGAGCTGGTACTAGGGACATAAGTAGAGGGAGGATATTTTGAGAGTGATGATGGCAACAAGTGTGCAAATGTGGTCTGCATACGATTGATGTATATATGGATCATGATGGGAGTTGTATAGCCCCCAATAAAATGACTCATTAAAAAAAAGGGAGGGGGAAAGAGGAGTTTATACCAGGGTCTCAAGTAGAAAATATTTGGAAATTAATATGGCAACATGTGTACAAATATGCTTGATACAAATTATGTATGGAATGCTGTAAAACCCCAAATCCTACCCATTTCTGTGAAGCCAATTTCAATTCATAGTGATCCTATGAAGGACTACAAGACTGTAAATCTTTAAGGGAATGGACAGCCTCATCTTTCTTCCATGGAACTGATGAGGGGGCTAAACTACAGACCTTACGGTGAGCACCCAATGTAACACAATGCCACTAGCACTGTAACTACTATCACTGCCTTTAGGAGAGGGATAGGAAACTGATGTGAAGAAGATGGGATGGGGTGGGGATGGAGTTCTTAAATGAATGTGTTTAAAGTGTGACAGAGAGACAAGTATGACTACTAACAAGATGCCAATAGGAAAAGTGACTAGAATATCTAGTCTGGATTTTGTTTTTCCAATAGAATTGTCAATGTGAGATAGCAATAATAAATTAGTGGAAGGGAAAATAATATTATTTGATTTTAAAGGAATTTTGGTAATAATTCCTTTTTCTTAACTAAAGTTTCTTAAGATAAAATAAAGTATTCACCTTTATTGCAAATAATGCACATTTAAAAGTTAGTAAAAATGTTCACTGGAATAGTTGGAAATCAATAAAATATATCAAAGATATTACTGATCATTTTTGTAATTTGACTAATTTTACATAAATAGAACAGTTCTGCACATGGGGACATATCTGATAGTTTGTGCCATCTTTGAGGAACAGTTTCAGAAAACTAATCTTCTGAAAAATAGTTCAAAAAATTATCATGGAAAAATATTTGTTTGGATCAAAGTTAAAATTATTAGGGAAAAGGTAATACTAAAAATAAAAGGATAATATCCATTTATTGTATTTTTAGACAAATGTCGTACAACTTCTACATTTGTCTCTATGACTCAGAATTGATTGCATGCTTCCTTCTTCCTGGGAGATATTTTCATAGGCACCACTGTGCCTTTTCCCCCGCCGCCTCCTTCCAATTGTTCCTGTAAAAACCAAATCTTTCCATATATTAGGAGTTGAGTGTGTTTGATGAGCTCAAGGTTAAATAGTTTCTCAGAGCTTTTAATGTCATGTGTTTTGCAACTTTTCCAGATTCATTCAGCATGGGAAGCTTCAAGACAGTGTAAGGATACAGGGAATTTTTTGAGAGCTGCATCTGAGGAAACAGTGGCTATAAAAAACACTCTGAAAAATGTTCTAAAAAGAAAGGTAACTTTGGTGAAGGGAAGTTTATTACAAGGACTATTCATATGATATAGTTATAGGAAATCTCTAATAATAGACTTTGTCAGGATTATAGAAGAAATTTGTGCACAGATATCAAATTATACTACAATATCCATCAGAATATAAAACCATTGAACAATGTAAAGATATAGCAGAGACTTGATTGAACTCCCACTCGCCACTTGTGTTACTTTGGGTAAGGTACAGCTCCTCTTTGAGATATAGTTTCTATAAAATTTGAATAATATTAGCACTTATCTAATAAGATGGATATAAGACAAATGAATTTTGATTTCTTAAATGATCAGTAAAATGATTCTCAAAAGTAAATGATATATGTCTATTAAAATAATATTAATGAACAATTTTGGAAAATTTTGTGTTAATTAAATATTTGTGGATGTATGTGTATAACATGCATGCATGTATAACATGCATCCACAAATGATAGCATGATTAGACCTTTTTACAAAGACAGAAGCACATCCTTATGTTGTGGTGACATCCAGCAGGTTCCCGCCCACAGCAATCTTCAGCATAACAGAAAGAAACACGACGTGGTCTGGTGCCAATCTCACAATTTTTTCATGGCCGGAGGCCCATTGATATCAGCATTATGTCAAACCATATCGTTGAGGACCTTCCACTTTTTCATTGTTTTTCCACTTTGCTGAAAATAATGTCCTTCTCCAGGGACTGGTCTCTCCTGGCAATATGTCCAAAGCATGTAAGATGAAGTGTTGCTATTCTTGTTTCAAGAAGAGCTCTCACTTTACTTTTTCCAGTACAGATTGGTATACCCTTTTACCAATCCATGGTAATTTCCATATTGTTCTCCAGAATCACAATTCAAATGCATCTATTCTTGTCTGGTTTTCTTTACTTGATGTCCAACTTTCACGTCCATATGATGCAATGGAGAATATCATGGCTTGAGTCAGGTGGGCTTCAGTCCTCAAAGTAGCATCCTTGCTCTTCAGTGCTCTAAAGAAGTTTGTGCAGGAGATTTACATAATGCAATGTAACTTTTCATCTCTTGACTTCTGCTTCCATGAGCATTGATTGTGGATCCAAGTAAAATAAAATCCTTGACAACTTCAAACTTTTCTTCACTGATCATGATAGTAACTATTGATCCTGCTGTAGGAATTTTGGTCTTCCTTATATTGAGTTGGAATCCTTACAATTAAGGCTACAATCTTTAATCTCCATCAATAAATACTTCAGGTCTTCTTCACTTTCAGCAAGCAAGGTTGTGTCAGCTGCATACCACAAGTTGTTAATTAGCCTTCTTCCACATCTTTTGCCATACTCTTCTTCATAAAATCCAACTTCTGAGGTGATTTGCTCAGCACACTGATTGAACAAGTATAGTGAGGGGATTCAACCATGACGTATACCTTTCCTGATTTTAGACCATGTTGTGTTTGGTGGCATGCCTTTTGATTCATACACAAGTTCCAAATAAGCTCAATGAAATCTTTTGGAATTCCCATTCTTTTCAAGGTTATCCACAGGTTATTATGGTCCACAATGACAAATGCCTTTGCATAGAAAATGAAGCACATCTTTCTGGTATTCTGAGTTAAGCCAAGATCCATCTGGCATCAGCCATGATATTTCTTGTTCCACATTCTCTTCTGAATTTGGCCTGAACTTCTGTCATTTTCCTGTTAATGTACTGCTGCAAACATGTTAGGATTTTACTTGTGTATGAGATCAATGATGGTGTTCTATGATCTGAGCATTCTGGTGGGTCACCTTTGCATTATAGGCACAAGTATAGATATCTTCCACTCAGTTGCCCAAGTAGCAGTCTTATAAATTTCCTGGCATGGACTTGTGGATGCTATCAGTGTTTCCTCAGCTTGATGCTCCTGCTTGCTGAAATATTTCAGTGAATGTTACATTAATTCCGTGAGCCTTGTCTTTAGCTAACGCATACAGTGCAGTTTGAACTTATTCCTTCAGCTCCATTGTTCTGTGCTCACGTGCTACTGCTTAAATGGTGGCATGGGACTGGTTCTTCTTGATACAGTGACTCTGTTTACTTCCCTTCTTCTCTTGTTGCCTCCTGCATCATTCAATATTTTGCTTATAGAATCTTTTAAAGTTGCAACTTGAGGTTTAATTTTTTTCTTGAGTTCTTCTAGGTTAAGATATGTTGGCTATATCCCTTTTGGTTTTCTAATTCAATCCCCTTGCACATTTCATTATAACATTTGGCTTTGTCTTCTCAAGTTGTTTGTTGAAATTTTCTATTTAGTTCCTTGACTTCATCTTTTTTCCCATTTGTTTTAGTTACTCTGTGATTGAGAGAAGTTTCAGATCTCCGCTGACATCCACTTTGATCTCTTCTTTCTTTCCTGTTTTGCAGTTGGTTTCTTTATTTTCCATTTTTATGTCCCTTTTCTTTATTTTTAAAGCTAAAATTAGCATGTCACACGATTCAGAATGTAATTGGTTTCTTTGGTTTAATGCTTGTCTGGTTCATTCAAGTTGCTGTATCTCTCAGCAGTATCTTCATTTTCATGTACTACTGATAGTGTGTGTATAGCAAACCATGCTTATCCTCCATTACATTCGGACTCACTGCAACTCTACAGACTTGCCCCATAGAGTTTTGAGGGTCATAAATATGGATGGGAACAATGTACTTTATCTTTCCCAGAACAGCTGGTAGACTTGCATTGCTGATCATTTGGTTAGCAGTCTGTTACTTTAGTTACAGCAGAATTAGGACTTTATATAATTTATATAGCATTAATGGTGATCTGAGCTATTTCCAAATTGTGGGAACACTGAATTATTGTAGAATCATTCTTATTCATGTCATCTTGTAAACGTTTTATTTTTCTGAAAGTATTGCAGATATTATTGACAACAAAGCAACAATAGGAGAGTGGTAAATAAACCCAATGATTGATACAGCAACAAATAATAAGAAATAGTACAAATAAAAATAATTACAATGCATTTCTCTGGGTTATGTGCCTTGGAGTAAATGTTGAGTTTGGCAATGTATGCACTTTCAGTTTAAATAGATTACAATTGTTGTTATTGTAAATCACCCAAATCTTTTCATTTATTTCCATCCAGACTTACATACGTGTAGATTTTGAGAACATTGAATGATGCAGAATTAAAGATGCTGTAGGGTAATCACAACAATAAAGCAATGTCTATACTTGGTTCATGGCTTAATTATCATCTGCCTCTAGTCTTCTTGCCACCAGGTAGATAACATTTGAGGGACACTTTTTATTCTACAGAAGTTAACAGTATACAAGAAAAAATAATAGCAGTACAAGGTAAAAAGCTTTAATAGAGTGATGTGATATAGTAGATGGCTTGAAATGACCTCCTAGTTTTTTGTAACTCCCACCAAATGACTGGGTGAAACATGTAAGCAAGATGTATGGGAATCTAAGGAGGACAGTTTACTGTCCCTTTATGTTTAAAATGAGCTATCTCACACAAGAAGAAAGGGATTTCACTACCATCAATAAAGAAGCCAATATATTTTCTTTGACCACTGTGATCTCTGTGCACTGAATTTCCTCATTCCAGGTGGCAGAAAGCTATGAATAAGAGGCTGGGTGTAGAAGTGGTGGTAACAAATGAAGCAGTTGTAAGCGTGCAAAACACAGTAGTGGACTGCCTGGCCTACGGAGCAAAGAAAATGAGGAACTTGAGGTAGAATGCTTAATGGCAGAATGGTGCTTTAATGATTTCCAGGCACTTAATGTTTGGTAGAGGTGGTGTGTGTGTGTGTGTGTGTGTGTTGTGAGATGTTTCCTATTCATGGACCTAGAACTGAAGTCTGTCCAGCTGAGATTTAAGGTGGAGTTGTGTGTCTTTTGGAGCTTTGTTTTAAAGAGAAAGGAGGTTTATCAACATTTTCCAGAACCAGGCAGAGGTCACTGAACTGTGCTGCTGAGAAGTCAAGGAACAGAGAGAAGGGTCCGATAAAGGCACGCCTGCAGACACAGCTGGAAAGAGATGCTACTAATCAGAGAAATGTATTCTAAGCATTTTGAGTCTGAGTATCATACCTAAAAACTCCATAATCATGACTATTATCTGTGAGTTCTGTGTGATTATTGCAATGTATTATTGAACCCAGCAGAAAAGCATAGAATGGTTGGTGGGACGGTTGGCATCACATTTGATAAAGATGTTTGGATGGTGGTAGCATGTCTTACCTCCACTTCATAGGATGTGGCCTCGGCCTAATGAGTTTTATTCTCCTTTCCTCTATGCAGTCCGAGCAACCCCATCCCTCTCCACACACACACCCCATTATTGCAAATAGTTAGAAAGTAGTAAATAAAAGATGAGTTCCTACAGAGTTAAAAATGATTCTGAAGAGTTATCACCATAACCACAGATATGATATTGGGAAGCATACTAGAAATAGCACAATCACTTCATAAAGGAACAATAAAAACCAACCGGGAGATGAAAAACATGGCAGAGTAGTTGGAGGCTTCATAAAACTCTCCCCAAACAAAACTGGACAGGGAGCGAGTATAGAAAAGAAAGAATCCTGAATTCCAAACTTCCCTTGAAGGCGAGAAACTTGTAATTCAGCGTGAGGAGACCAGCACAAGGAACCATAATAAAAAATGTGGTGCTTTGTGGTTGCCCCAACAACCCATTCCTGGAGCTTCTCCCTCACCGCAAAGGCTATAGATGTTAGCAGAAAGAAAGGGGGAAAGGTGAACTAACGCTTGGTATCCCCCTCACTTCTGCACCAACACCACAGAGTACAGAAGCACTTATCCTCTAAGATACTTCTGGCTGGGGGGTCAGGTGCGTGGAGCGAATCTGTATGGGGGAGGGGCCAACATGACTGAATTCAAGTGGGAAAATTCACTAGACTCAAGAGCCACTTGGCCCCCACACATATATGAGTGATTTAAATCAGGTAAAACCTCATCCTCAATGCCATTCTCCATTTTTAAGACTGGATCTTATCCCACAAAGGACCGTGGCAATTCTTCCCCAGCATACTGGGGATGGGGTACAAACTATAGAGATGATACCTTCTGGGGTATGGCAAGATTCGGTGCAATAATGGGGCAGGTGGGATGTGGGGTGGAGGTTTGTGGAATGAGCATAGGAGTCCATTTGAACCCCATCTTTCCCAAGACTTGAGACGTAGTCTGTCTGTCAGTTCAAGCTTAGAGGAAATTAATTTAAAGAGACCATGAGACCTCCTGTGCTATATAAAGTTTGTCAATGTGGGTCAGGTGGGCAGGCAAAGTATCTTGAATACTGTCTTCTTATCCCCTTTCAGATAGTTATATTGGTCATTAGCTTTTGCTCCTTGAGAAAACCATGAGCTGATCTTAAGACTATGACCTTGACAGGGGCAGTGTTTAGCTTCTATTAATTCATATACAGTATAGTGCCACAAGACCTAGCCATTATTGCCACTTCAGGAACTACAACAGTTGTGCAAGGAGTTCTGCTCATTTAAGAGACACATGTAATTACAAAAAAGCAAAGATAATTTTGACAGGAAATCTTTAAACATATGGAAATCAGCACAGGAGTTTGTGATCAACCTAATAGTATAAAATGCATATAGAAAAATGACAGTAATCTATCAGCAATATTTAGCCCATTGAATTTAAATGGATTTAATTATTTCATTAAGAGACAGAGACTACCATAATGAGTGAGAAAACATAAACTCTCAATATGCAGCTTACAACAAAGAGCCAAAAATAAAGACAAAATCAGACTAAAATAGAAGGATGGAGAAAATACATCAAGCTAATTGTAGTTAAAAGAAATCAGGAGTAGTAATATTAATTTCTGAAAAAACTGGCATTGAAGCAAAAGCCATTATGAAAAAGAAAGTCACATATTATGATGAATACCATAGTTAAACAAGAAGACATAGCCATAATAAACATTTATGATCCTTAAAATTTATTAATCAAACTCTTAGAGTCATAAACAGACAGACCAAAATACAATAAATGTAGAAGATTTAAATACACCACTTTTGAGCAAAAACAGATCAACTAGAAAGAATATCAACAAAGATGGGAAAGAATTAAATAAAAGAATCAACTTTATTTCTTGACATAGACTTACTACTTCACTCAAGAACAGCAAAACTTACCTCCTCCCCCCTTCATCCCAGTGCTTATGGACTGTATCATATGTTAAGCACAAAGCAAACATCAAAACATTGAGATACTACAAAAGTTCTTTTCAGATCACAGCTCTATAATTTAGAAAGAAATAATAGGAAGCTCAAGTAAAAAAAATCAATTATATTAAAATTTAAAAATATTTTACTTAAAAGTCACTGGGTAGTTGAAGAAATAAAGAGAGCAATTTAAAAATTCCTTGAGCTGTGAGAACCTCCAATAAAATTTATACATATAATAAGTATATATCTATGAAATAAATGAGAATGACATCATACCAAATCTTTGCAATACAGCAAAAGCAATCTTCAAAGGATAATTTATAACAAAAAGTGCACACATGAAATGACGAAAAAACTGAAATAAATACCTGAATACAAAACATGCAACAAGTAGACAAGATGTGACTGTATGGGCTGAGCCCCATGGCGTAGTGGTTGAGTGCAGGACTGCAGCCCACTGGCTTGGCGGTTCAAATCCAGAGCAGCTATTTAGGAGCAAGGCTGGACCTCCCACTCCCACCTGAGGGCAGTGATGCCTCCTCCCCCCCAAAAGAAGATGAGGTTGTAATCCTTGATCTTCATCAGCAGGTGCTCCAGGTCCTGCTCACTTATAGCAAGCAAGTTGGTGCCATCTGGCTAGTGAAGGTTGTTAACAAGCTTTCCTCCAATTTGCTACTGCATTCTTCCTTATTTAAACCATTTTCAAAAGATATTTGTTCATCATACACATTAAAAAAAATATGATGAGAAGATACATTTGACCATATGCCTTTTCTGATTTTAAACCATGCACTACAGGCTGAGCCCCAGTGGCGTAGTGGTTGTGCACGGGACTGCGGCGCACTGGGACGGAGGTTCAATTCCCGCTCACAGGAGCAAAGGCTGAGCCTCTTAATCCCATCACCAGGGCAGTGATGCCTAAAAAAACAAACAAACAAAAAAAAACAAATAAACCATGCAGTACCTCTTCTTCTGTTTGCATAACTGCCTCATGCCATGTGCAAGTTCTACTGGAGTACAATGAAATGTCCTAGAGTTCCCATACTTCTTAATGCTTTCATAGTTTATCATCCACACATTTTTACACCTTTACATAGTCAATAAAAACACAAGTAAACATCTTTTTCTGCTTTTATCCAAGGTCCACCTGACGCCAGAATGATAACCGTTGTTCTATGTCCTTTTCTAAAACTGGTCTTAATTTTTGACAGCTTCCTGTCAATATACTACTGCAACAGTTGTTGGATGATATTAGAGCTAAATTTTACCTGCATGTAATATTAGTGATATTGCTTTATAATTTTAACATCCTATTGGATCACCCTTCTCTTTGGAATGTGTACAAATATGGATCTCTTCCAGTCAGTTAGATAACTAGTTGTCTTCCAAAATTTCTAGCATAGAAAATCGAGTATTTCTAAGGATTCATCAGCTGGCTGAAACATTTCTATTGGTATTTCATTGATACTTAGAGCCTTGTTTTTGGTTAATAGCGTCAGTGTAGCTTGGACTTCTTCCTTCTGAACCATTGTTCCTTGTTAACACTACCTCTTGAAATGACTAAATATTAACTAGGTCTTTTTGTTAGAGTGACTTGTGCATTCTATCCATCTGTTTTTGATACTTCATGCCTTGTTCAATATTTTGACCATCAAATCCTAAATATTTCACTGAGGCTTGAATTTTTTCCTTTAATTCTTCAGTTAAAGATATGCTGAGCATGTTATTCTTTTTTGGCTTTCTAACTCTAAGTTCTGGAAGATTTCATTATGATATTTTACTTTGTTTAGCTGCTTTTTGATACTTTCTGTTAATCTCTTTTACTTATTACCTTCCATGTGCCTTATCTACTTTATGATTAGGAGCAAGTTTCAGAGTCTCCTCCAACAGCTATTTTGATCTATTCTTTCTTTCTAAGACCTTTTGCTTTGTTGACATATGATGTTTTTTGTTGTTGTTGCTGTTGTTCTGTGGCATAAATCTTTTTTTTTATTTTATAGGGGGCTTAAAAAACTCTTATCACAATTCATCCATTTATCAATTGTGTTAAGCACATTTGTACATTTGTTGCCATAATCATTTGTGAGCCATTTTCTTTCTACTTCAGCACTTTGGTATTGGCTCCTCATTTTTTCTCTCCCACCCCCCTCAAAAACGCTTGATAATTTATAAGTTGTTGTTTTTTCATGTCTTACACTGTCTGATGTCTCCCTTCATCCACGTTTCTGTTGTCCATCCCCCAGGGAGGGGGTTATATATGGATCATTGTGATGATCTTTATCCTCCTACCTTGCTCTTACCCTCCTGGTATTACTACTCTCATTATTGGTCCTGAGGGTTTTTTCTATCTTGTGTTGCTTTTTTGTTTTGCTCTGCCTTGTTTTTGTGCTCATTATTGCCTCAGCTTGTCTATCTCTATAAGATAGTTGGGATAAGCAAAAACAATGGGATTGATGGTTTGGGAAGAACAAGAGAGAGGAGGCGGAAGTAGGAGAATGCAAGTAGATGTTAACGAATACAGGGACAATGGAACAACAATTGAGCTATAATCAATGGCAAGGAAGGCATAGGATACCTGGTAGGGCTTAATTGAAGGCAACATAACCAAGAGGGATTACTGAAACTCAAATGAAGGCTGAAGATGATAGTGGGACAAGAGGAAAGTAAAAGGAAATAGAGGAAAGAACTAGGAGGCAAAGACTTTTGTAGAGGTCTAAATACAGGCATTCACATATGTAAATGTATTTATATATAATTATAGGTAAATAGATATATGTACATACATATGATTATATATTAGGTATTAAGGTTGCAGACAAGATATTGGTCTTCTACTCAAGGACTCCCTCAAAGCAAGAACACTTTGTTATAACATCTGGCATTCTGTGATACTCACCTTCCCAACACAATCACTGAAGATAAAATGGGTACATAAGAAAATGTGGGGAAGAAAGCTGATGGTGCCTGGCTATCAAAGGATATAGCATCTAGGATCTCAAAAGTTTGAAGATAAATAAGCAGCCATCTAGCTGAGAAGCAACAAAGTTCACATGGCAAAAGCACACCAGCTTGTGTGATCATGAGTTGTCAATGGGATCAGGTATCAAGCTTCAAAGACCCAGAACAACAACAACAACAAAAATATATAGATGTGAATGAGGGGGAGTGCAGAGCAGAGACTCAAAGACCATCTGTAGGCAATTTCACATTCCCTTACAGAAGATCCCAAGACACAGATGAGTCAGTCAGTGTGCTGTATAGCACTGATGAAATGTACAAATTCCCTCTAGTTTCTTAATGGTCCCCTCACCCCAGCCCCACTATTATGATCCCAATTCCACTTTACAAATCCAGCTAGACCAGAGCACATTCATTGGTACAGATATAAGACATTCTTAATGTAACCCCACAGTTTACCAAGTCTTCTGTCATTAATGCTCTATGTGTCAGATTTGTTCTTGAGGATATGTTCAAGGTTGTATTTTGGTTTTCATAGATTTATGTTAATTTTCTTATGCTTCATCCTGAACTTGCCTGAGAGCAATTGATGGTCTGTTCCATAGTTAGCCCTGTCCTAGTTTTAGACATTGGTATTGAGCTTCTCCACTATGTCTTCCTACAGATGTAATCAGTTTGATTTCTGGGTATACCATGTTGAGCAGTCCATGTGTTTAATCAACTTTTATGTTGAAAAAGGTATTTACAAGTAGGAAGTTATTGGTCTTGCAAATTTCTATCATGTAATATCAATCTTCATTTCTGTTCTCAAGATAATTACTTTCCAGTTCTTACTTTCCAGCTTCCCATTTTCTTTCCAGTGTTTGCATTTCAATTACCAATAATTATTAATGTATTTCAATTGCATGCTTTATCAATCTCAGATTGAAGATATTGGTAGAATTCTTCAATTTCTTCATCACACACTTTTGTGGTTGGTGCATAGGTTTTAATAATAGTTTTATGACTGCTAGCATTGTTCTTAAAGAGAGATCTTTGTGTCCTTTTTGATAATGGATATAAAATCAATTTTATTGAATCTCTCATCCTTGGCATAGTAAACCATATGATTTTTCTAATCAAAATGACCAATACCAGTCCATTTCAGTTCACTTAGATGTAGAATATAAATCTTTTTGCATTCCATTTTATCTCACACAACTTCCAATTTTCCTAGATTCACACTTCTTACATTACAAATTCTAATTAATTGATACTTGTATCTGTTTCTTCCTCTTTTGAGTTGTGGATTTTTCAGCAAATGAAGGTCCTGCAGACATTGATCTCACAGGAGGCTTTGCTCCAATCACTATTTATGTTTGACTCTTCTTTGAGAAGGCAGTTCTTCTTCAGTCATATTTTGAGTGCCCTCAGTTCTGAGGGGCTCATCTCTTGCATTATATTTAATAATGTCATTTTGCTGATTTTCAAGAGGTTTTCAGTGTCTGACAATGTTTTGATGCAATTCATGTTTTCAGTGGATAATTCCTCATAATGGGCAGATCATTCCTCTTTGGGATAGTCTGTTCCTTGTCTGGAAGCTCTGCTGAAACCTGTGCACTTTGAGTGACCTGCCAGAATCTGAAAATACAAGGAACACAACTAGTAACACAGCATTGTAGCAAAACATAAGCCACAACATTAAACAAAGAAAGTTTGCTGATTTAAATCAGTTTGCTGATCCTTACTCACATTGTCAGTATAATTATGCTCTATATGCTTTTTAAGGATTTAATTTCAAAAGCCAATCACCAGGTCCTTCTTCTGAAGCACTTCTAGGTGGACTCAAATTGCCACCCTTTCTGTTAGAATCTGAATAATAAGTAGTTAATAGTTGCATCATTGAGGGAGCTAGATGTTTTCCAAGGCTCCTCTTTTGCTCCAGTGGGTCACATACAAATTTTAACTCTTCATTTTAATAATCTCCATAACGTTTATTTAGAATTTTATTATAATATCTTCATATTGTGTCAATATAGATTATTTAATAAATAATTATGGATCATTTAGAATTAAGCATTTAAATAGATGTACAGTGAATAAGACCCAACCAGGTAAAAATCATTATACTCACAATGTCTTATAACCTAGGGGAAAAATCAGACAATTCACTGAAATTATAGGATACTCAGACATAGTCTATGTAAAAGAGAAGTCATGGAAGCCCCAAAGAGGACTGGAGAATGGAAGTTTTCAAAATTTGAAAATACCAGTGACATAATTTTCAGCATTACAGAAGCACACAAACCACAGTGGTATGAGAGCAAACTGATAGACAAGAGAGAAAAATATTAATATACCATGCAAGTAAAATTTTCTGAAGATCATCTGACAGCAGTTGCAGTGTACATGGAGAGGGAACTGCCAGGTTGAATATAAGCATATGCATATGGAGCAAGGATTATCATTGTTGTTATCAGGTGGATCTTGGGTGAAAGCAGATAATGACAGAAAGTTTTCTTCCTGAGTTTTTGTTGATTAAGCAGAGGCATTCAACTATGTGAACAATAACAAATGATGGAATGTGATCTTTAGAAATTATAATTCAAAGCCCATAACTCCCTTCCTCAAAGACTTTCCTCCATCCCTGCCCCTCCTCCACTATCATGACCCCAATTCTACCTTACAAGTCGGGATAGACCAGAGCACATGCATGGGTACAGATAAGAGCTGGAAACACAGAAGATCTGGGACAGATAAACCCCTTATGACCAACAATGGGAGTAGAACTACAAGGAGGGGAAGGAGAAGGTGGGGGCAAAAGGGGGAACTAATCACAATGATCCACATATAACCCCCCTTCCAGGGGGGTGGACAGAAGAAATATGGGGGAAGGGAGACATTGGTCAGTGTAGGACTTGAAATATAACAATAATTTATAAATTATTAAGAGTTCATGAGGGAATGAGCATAGGGGAAGGAAGGGAAAAAATAAGGAGGAGCCGATACCAAGGGTTCAAGCAGAAAGAAAATTTTTTGAGAATGTTGATGGCAACAAATGTACAAATGTGCTTGACAAAATGGATGGTTGAATTGTGATAAGCATTGTATGAGCCCCCAATAAAATGATAAAAAGCAAACAAACAGACCATGAAGTATTACTATTCACACAACTGCCTCTTGATCCAGGTACAGATATTCTTCTCAAGACTATCTACAGTTTGTTAGGATCTGCACACTTGAATGTCTTTGCATACTCAACAAAACACAAGAAAAATCTTCCTGGCATCCCCTGCTTTCAGCCAAAATCCATCTTACATCAAAGACGATATCCCTTTTTCCATGTCCTCTTCTGGAGCTGGTCATTCTCTGTCATTGTACTGCTGCTACTACTGTTGAATGACCTTCAGAAAAATTTTACATGTGATATTAATACATGCCATTTTTCTGTAATTAGAGTCTTCTTTTGGGTCACCTTTCTTTATAATGGGTACCAGTACAGATATTTTCCAGTCATTTGGCTGTCTTCCAGACAAGTGAGTGTTTCCAGTGTTTCATTAGCTTGTTGAAACATTTCTGTTGACTTTGCATCAATTCCTGGAATCTTGTTTTTAAATAATACTTTCAGTACAGCTTGAACTCCTTCTTTTAAGACCACTGGTTCTTGCTACCTCTTAAAATGATTGAATGTTAAATAGTTCTTTTTTTCTCAGTGACATTGTATTCCTTCCTGCATTATTTTTATGCTTCCTGCATTATTCACTATTTTTCCTGTGCACTCTTTCAATATTGGACTTCCAGGCTTGAATTTCTTCTCTAGGTCTTTCAGTTTAATATTTACTGATTGTATTCTTTCTTTTTGGTTTTTAATTTTAAAAACTTGCATATTTCAGGAGAATATTTTCCTTTTTCCCCTTGAGCTGCTCTTTGATATTTTTTGTTCAGCTCTTTGATTTAATCAGGTCTTCCATCTAACTTTGCTGGGCTGTAATTAAGAGCAAGTTTCAGATATCTTTTCTTATTTCCTGTCTTTTTAATTGACCTTTTGCTTTCTTCATGTAAAAGATTCTTCCTTTCATCTCATAGCTTATCACATCATCTGTCATTAGTGTTCCATGTGTCTTCTGTTCTTGAGATGTTCTCGCAATTCAGGTGAGATATATTTAAGGTAACATTTTGATTCTCATTGTTTTATTTAAATTTTCTTTGGCTTCAACCTGAACTTACATATGAGCAATTGATTTTTCCACCATAGTCCTAACCTGGTTTTAGCTGTTGATATTGAGCTTCTCTACTCTGTCTTCCAACAGATGTAGTCAATTTGATTCCAGTGTATTCCATATGGAGAAGTCCATGGATATAATAATTTTTGTTTTATTTTGTTTTTAGTTGAAAAAAGATTTTCATGTTGAAAAGAAATAATTTGTTGTATGCTACTGAGTCAGTTCTGACCCACAGTGACCCTATGCACAACAGAGTGAAACTTTTTATGGTCTTGTGAAATTCTCTCATATGATTTCCAACTTTGTTTCTATTACAAAGACCATTTTGCAACTAATGGTGGTTTTTCTTTACTTGCATAATTCTTATTTCAATGACCAATAATTATCAATGCATCTTCATCATATATTTAGTCAATTTCAGACTGAAGACATTGGTAGAATGTAATTTCTGCATCACTAGTCTTAGTGATTGATGAATGAGCTTTAATGATAGTTATATTTACTGGATTCCTTTGTATGCAGTTAGATATTATTCTATCACAGTCAACATTGTACTGTAGGATAGATCTTGAAATGTCTTTTTTGACAACGAATGTGGCGCCATTCTTCTTTTATCTGTTATTCCCAGCAGAGTAAACCATATAATTTTCTGACTCAAAATGGCCAATGTCAGTCCATTTCAGTTCACTTACACCTAGAATATTGAGTTTTATATGTTCCATTTCATTTTTGACTGGCCCAATTTTCCTAGATTTATACTTTATACATTCCAAGTTCTGATTATTAGTAGACTTTTGCGTCTATTTCTTCTCCTTGTGAGTTGTGATCCATCAGCAAATGGAGGTTATACTGCTACAGACTTTACTCCATCCATGCCATTATGATCAACTGTACTTTGAGAAGACAGCTCTTGCTCAGTCATGTTTTGAGTGCCTCTTACCTGAGGGGCTCATCTTCTGGCACTCTCTCTGATAATGTTGTTACTAATCTTCATGAGGTTTTCACTATCTGACAATGTTTCAATGCTATCTTTAAGAGCTTCCATGTCTAATTCCTCTGAATGGAAAATCCCATTCCTTCTTTATAGTCTTTCCTTTGTCTTGATGCTTCACTGATACCTCTTTTTTAGCTGACCCTGCTGGTATTGGAAATACTAGTGACACAGCTTTCAGCATCATAGCAACACACAAAACATCACATCATGGCATACTGACAGGCAATTGATGGTGGTGAATTATTGTTCCTCATTAGATCACTTTGAAAATAAAGAAACTGAAGTCCTGAGAAATCAAGTGCTTTTCTCACATTTAATAAATATTATAATACTATTAGCTACATGATTTGTTGACATTTGTATTATAATCCTTAATGTTTTTCAGCTTTATTCATCTTGTAAATCAGTTGGAAAACTAGAAAAGTAATGCTGAGAAATAGCTGGAGCAATGTATGTTAGAGGCCAGAAACCAAAGGTATATTACTATCTCTGAGCCAGAAAATGGAGAAGGCAAGAAGTGTATGAATATATAATAGAAAAATATGTGGACATGTTTAATTTTCAGTTGCTGTCATGGCTTCTCACCTGCACATTGAAGGCTGTGTGCATCTGTGCACAGAGACTTTTGTGGGGCTGTCCTGAACCCAAAAATGGTTGTCAGGTTTGCAGCAACTGCTGTTGCCACCCGCCACCTTCCCTGACAGCAGGTCACTTCTGATAGTAGCATCCAGTTGGGAAATGGTTGTACTTTTTATATCCAGTCCAAGTCATTAGGGCCCTGTTAGATGTAAAAAGTACCACAACCCTGATTGCTTTTGTAAAGAGCACTTTATTTCTTTACATCAAAAAACATGTGAGTGTCTGAGGGCACACTGAGAAGTAAAAGAATGGCAGCAGTGCTCTGGAGGAAACAGGTTAAATAGGATTCACAACCCACTAAATTCCTTCTGATTCCTTCTCCACCTAGAATGGTGAGGGTGACCTGCCGCAGATAGTCTAGTCTGTGGTTGATAACACATTCTGAAGCCCTCCAGCATTGAAACACCTTTAGCGTCACAGGTGGAGAATGGCATTTGCAGAGGGACATATGAAAGCAGAATTCTCGGAAGATGAAGTTCCAGTAGTCAGGAAATAGAGAGAGGTTGGAATGAAGATGTACATCTATTCTTCTAGGAGTGTGGAGGCCCAGAAACTGCTTGGGCATTGAAGGTACTATTCTTGAGCATTTTGATGGTCACTTTGACACTAAAATTAGACACATGTTGGAGAGTGAGTTATTGAAAGATTACAAACAACATTGGGTGCTCAACAAGCTCCTGTTTCAGACAGATATTCCTATAGAGGCCAGTAATGACAAGAAAGCAGAGAACACAAAGGTCTGGTGATGAGGCCAGTAATATGTGATTAACTCATGAGGCAAAGACTGACTATTGTCTCATCAGACCAATCAATGAACTCTACCTGCCTGCCTCCATGTAGAAAATTTCTTTGAAGAGTTGTTCAAGTTGAAATCATATGGATGACTGGGCCCTTAACCAGAGAATTGACTAAGTAAGATATAGAGACTGAAGGTGATTAATCGGTGGAAAAAGGAAACATTTCAGGTGAAATGTTTCATGAGAAGGAGAGCATGAACCATTAGATAATAAAGCTATCTCATTCTAAATAGAGCTAGAGATTGAAGAAGAAATGCTCCGGAGAAGGAGGCTGCATGAAAAAGTAAAGGTCAAAATACGGTTTGCAATGTTAGGGAGTTTTAATTTTACCCTCAGGAAAATGTGATAAAATCGTTGAAGAGTTTTAAGCATATCATGATGGAATTTTCTTTTCTTTTTTTGTTTGTTTTGTTTTGTTTGGGCATCACTGCCTCTGGTGGCTGTGGGTGCTACCCATTCCTGCTCCTGAGAGCCACCACTGGATTTGAACTTGCAAGCCCGCGGGCAGCAGTGCCGCACTCAACCACTTATGCCACCATGAGTGGCTCAGCCCGAATTTTATTTTCTAAAGACGTCCTTAATCATTTTATTGGGGGCTCACACATCTCTTATCACAATCCATACATCCATCCATTGTGTCAAGCACGTTTGTACATTTGTTGCCATCAACATTTTCAAAACATTTTCTTTTCATTTGAGCCCTGGTATCGGATCCTCATTTTTTCCCTCCTTCCCCCATGCTCCCTCCTTCATGAACCCTTGATAATTTGTAATTTATTATTATATTTCATGTCCTACACTGACTGATGTCTCCCTTCACCCATATTTCTGTTGTATTTTATTTCATTTTCTTTTATTTGAGCCCTTGTAAATATGAGCTCCTGTAAATATTAGCTTCTCATTTTTTCTCCTCTGTCCCTGCTCCCCCCTCTCTCATGAACTCTTGATAATTTATAAATTATTATTATTTTCACTTATCTGACTCTGTCCGATGTCTACCATTATTAACTTTTCTGTTGTCCATCCACCAGAGAGGAAGTTATATGTAAATCCTTGTAATTGGTTCCCCCTTTCTGCCCCATCTTCACTCCACCTCCTCAGTATCACCACTCTCACCACCGGACTTGAAGGATTCATCTGTCCTAGATTCCCTGTATTACGAATTCCTATCTGCACCAGTGTACATCCTCTGATCTAGCTGGATTTGTAAGGTAGAATTGGGATAATGATAGTGGTGGTGGGGTGGGGGACGAGGAAGCATTTAAGAACTAGAGGAAAGTTGTATGTTTTACTATCACTATACAATATTTTGATTGACTCATCTCCTCCACGAGACCCTAAGGGGATGTCCAGTTGCTTACAGAAAAGTTTTGGATCTCCAGTCCACATTCCCCCTCATCACAATGATATGATTTTTCGTTCCTTGTGGCCTGGTACCCGATCCCTTCAACACCTTATGGTCACACAGATTGTGTGCTTCTTCCATGTGGGTTTTGTTGCTTGATGGCTGCTTATTTACCTTCAGGTGCTTAAGACCCCAGATGCCATATCTTTTGATAGCAGAGCATCATCAATTTTCTTCATCACATTGACCTATGCATCCATTTGTCTTCACTGATCGTTAGGAAAGATGAACATCATGGAATGCCAGTTTAATAGAACAAAGTATTTTTGCATTGAGGGAATACTTGAGTGGAGGCCCAATGCCCATCCGCTACATTAATACTAAACCTGTAAATATATGCACAAAGATCATTACCATAAATAAGTAAATATACACATGTCCATTCCTGTATTTAGACTTCTATAAATGCCTTCTATCTCCTAGTTCTTTCCTCTATTTCCTTTTCCTATCCTATTGTCCCACTATTATGCTCAGCCTTCCTTTTGGTTTCAGTATTTCCCCTCAATTACATTACCTTTGCTCAAGCCCCCTCAGACCTCTTACACCCTCCTTGCCACTGATTTTGGATCACTTGTTGTTCCCTTATCCCTGAGTTTGTTAACACCACTTCCTTTCTTTCACTCAACAGCTCCTTTCCTAGATCATGCCAAAAATATCTATCATGTTGCTTTCTTCCCTCACCCCCCAGGTTATTTATCCAGGTACCTTCCCTTTTGAGGGGTACAGCCAGTGCTGCTCCCTCACCATGTGATCCCAGAAATGTCGTCAGAGTCTGCTCCAGTAAGGGAGCATGACACCTGATGTGCCACTGTGGGGTCCAGTCTGTCTCTCTTTCTCGTCCTCCCTCCTTGCCTGCCTGCATGTGAGTGTGGCATGCTGGCCACTCGCCCCAGCCTGTAGGTTCATTTCTGTTCTCCACCACACCCACTTCCAGGGAGGGAGTTAGTTTGCGTCTGGTTGGGGCCAGCTCTGTAGCTCTCTCTTTTCATACATTCTTCCATGTGACCATACTGTCCTCATGATTTTGTGCATTTTGGTAGGGTCTGCATGCCCACTCCAGATTTTGTGGCGACAAGACCAGTACTCTCCCACTGGAAGGATTAGTGCCCTGCTCCCTGCATTAACATTTAACTTTCAACCTCCCCTTTCTCCCTCCTTCTCCCTCATTTTCTCATTATTGTGTTGAACCAACATGTACATCTTTGGGTTTGGTCCAACCTCCTCCCAATTCCCAATATCTCAACCAAAATGTTATGATATAGGTGGCTTCTCTTCTATACCTACCATGTTGATTTAACATACCTCAGGGAACTCATGCCCTAATTCTCCTTTTGTGATTGGCTGACTTTGCTTAGCCTAATTTCTTCCAACTCTTCCCATGAAGAGATGTATTTCATGTGCTCATCAGTGCTTTTTAGTGATACATAGTACTCCATTGTGTGTATGTGCCAGAGTTTACTGATTCATTTGTCTACCGATGGAAATTTAGATCATTTCCAACTCTTTGTGATTGTGAATTGTGCTGCAATAAACATTGGAGTGCATACAACTGGTCATAGTTTCTTTCTTACCTCTTCTGGTTATATACCCTGTAGAGAGGTAGCTGGTCATATAATGGCTAAGTTTCCATCTTTTTTAAGTATCGCCAGATCACTTTCTATAGTGGCTGTACACATTTACAAGACCACCATAATATAGGAGAGTTCCTATCTCACCACATCCCCTTTAACATTTAATGCTCTCTGGTTTTCTGATTTGGGCTAGCTTCAAAGGTGTTAGATGGTATCTCCTGGTTGATTTGCATTTTTCTTATGACTAATGATCGGAAGCATTTTTTCATATGTTTATTGGTCATATGGGTCTCCTCCCTAGTGAAACTTCTCTTCTTTTCTTTTTCCCACTTCTTCAGGGTTAACTGTTTTCCTCTTTTAGCAAACAAAGAGCATATTGTAGATTTTCATAATAATCCCTTTGTCTGTTGTGCTGTTGCTAAAAATGTTCTCTCAGTCTGTGGGTTGTCTTGTTACCCTCGATAAAGTCTTTTGACACACACACAGGTGTTTTTTCCTTAGTAAATCACATTTGTCATTTTCAATTCCCCTATGTGTGTACCCTGCCCTATTGCAGTTAGCCTTTTTATTCCTTGGGCCAAGGTTCTTAGGTTTGTCCTGATTTCTTCACTAATGGTCCTAAGGTTTGGGGTTTTACTTTTAGGATTGTGAACCAATTTGAGTTTATTCTTGTGCATGGGGTGAGGTAGACATCTCATTTCATTTTTCTATGTGAGAATTTCCATTGCTTCCAGCACTACTTGTTAAATAGGGCATAACACTCCCATTTGATGCTTTTGGGGTCCTTATTGGAGATCAGTTGCCTATATGCTGATGATTTTACTTCTGGGCTATCTGTTCTTTTCTGTTGGTCTGTGTATCTGTCATTATGCCAGTACCACACTGTTTTGACCTCTGTAGCTTTGTAGTAGGTGTGAAATTCAGATAAAGTAAGCCGTCCAACTATGTCCTTCTTCTTGAGCAGTTTGCTGCCAATTCTGAGCTTCTTCCCTCTCCATATGAAACTGGTGGTCAGTTTTTAACAATTCTTTGAAGAAGGTTATTGATATTTGCATCTACAGATTTTATCATGTGGTTCTTATACTTCTTATCAATGTTGTTTATAATATTGATGGATTTTCAGGTGCTAAACCATCCCTACATCCCTGGGATGAATCCAACCTGATCCTGATGGATGGTACATTTTATGTACTTTTGTCTTCTATTGGCCAAAATCTTGTTGAAGACTTTTGCATCCATGTTCATTAGAGATATTGGGTTATAGTTCTCTATTCCTGTGGGTTCCTTGCCTTGTTTGGGTACCAAACTTATACTGGCTTCGTAAATTGAGTTTGGGAGCTTGCTATCCTATTCTACTCTCTGAAATACTTTGTGGAGCTCTTCTGTGAATGCCTTGTAGAATTCTCCAGTGAAGTCATCTGGTCTGGGAGAATTTTTTGTTGATAGCTTCTTGATAACCATTCTGTTTTCCTTTGCGACAGGTTTATTTAGGTTCTTGAACTATTTGGGAGAGTCTAGGGAGTCGTTGTTTTTCCAAATATTTTTTCATGTCTTCCACCTTGTTGAACTCATTAGAGTACAGACTTTCCTATTACTTTGTTATTATCCCTTCAATCTCATTAGGTTCTGTTGGGATTACTCCTGTTTCATTCCTCATCCTGCCTATCGTTGCTTACTCTTTCCTTCCTTTGGTTAGGTTTGCCAGTAGCCTGTCTATTCTGTCGATCCTTTCAAAGAATCAGCTTTTTGCTGCATTAATCTTCTGAATTGTTCTTTTGTCTTCTCAGCTCATACCCTGATTATTAGTTGTTCTTTTCTTTTGCTGTCAGAGAGATAGCTCTATTGATTTTGTTCTAATTGGTGGAGATTTTGTCAGAGTGTATCTGTCAAACACCTCTCTTCCTTTTTCATACATGCTTCTATTGTAATCAAGCTACCTCTGATGACTGCTTTTGCCATATCCCATAGATTTTGATAAGAAATATTCTCATTCTCATTAGCTTCCAGAAACTTTTTTACCTCCCCTCTAATCTGGTTTAGTACCCAGTAATATCACAAGTGATCATTATAAATCCTCCAATTGTTTGCCATTGTTTTCCTGGTCATCTTTTTATTGATCTCCAGCTTTATGGCATGGTGATCTGAGAAAGACATCTGTATTATCTCTATGTGTTTGAATTTACTTAGGCTTAACTTGTACCCCAGTATGTGGCCTATTTCCTAAAATGTGCCATGTGTGCTTGAGAAGAATGTATATTTTTTTTGCATTTGGGTGGAAAGCTCTCCATATATCTATCAGATCCAGTTGCCTAATTGTAGTGTTTAGCTCTGTAGTCTCTTTGCTGAGCTTCCTTCCTAATAATCTATCTTTCTCTGAAAACAGTGTAATCAAGTCCCCTACTATAATTATTGAGTCGGTGATAGCTTTTTTCATGTTCTGAATAGTTTGCTTGACAAATTTTGAAGGTCTCTCATTTGATACATGTATTTTATTGTGCTCATAGGTTCCTGGTAATGTGATCCTTTGAGCATTATAAAGTGCACCTCCTTATTATGTTTTGAACCTTGAGATCAGTTTTGTCTGAGATAAGCATTGAGACTCCTGTTTCTTAAAATTGCCATTTGCCTGGTCTATCTTCTGCCAGCCTTTTGTTCTTAGTTTATTTTTGTCTGTGAGTTTATGATGTTTTTTCTGCAGGCAACAGATTGATGGGTTATGTTTCCAAGCCAGCCTGAAAGTTTTTTTTTTATTTTACTATAGGAGTTAAGGCCATTGACATTCAGAGTTATCACAATTTATGGGTTCATTGCTGACATCTCATTCCTTTTGATTTGGGTGTTTTCCTATCACTCTTCTTATCACTGTAGTGTGTCTTTCTGGGGGGCTTCCTTTATTGCCTTATTTTCCCTCTGTGGCTATGTTATTTTGGCAATTGGTATCGGCTTGTTGGATTTTGGTTGGAGTTGGGCTTTATGGTGTTCTTAGGTTTGTGCTTGGTGGATGTTAGTCTTCTCGCTATAGTGAGTCAGCAAGGATCTTCCTCGGGGTTCAGTGTTTTGCAGCATATTCTTTAAGTCTTTCTTTGTTCTGGAAAACCCTATGTCTCCTTCTATCTTAATAATTTGACAGGGTAAAGGATTCTATGGGAGGTGTTGGTTACTTTCAGTTTTCAAGAGATATTATCCCACTCTGTCTTCCTTTTCATGGTTTCTGTTGTTAGGTCTTAGCATTTTCTTACCTTAGACTCACTGTATGCGGCTATCTTCCTTTTTCTCGCTACTCTTAAGATTTTCCTTTATTTCCTTGAAGTTAGATAGTTTAACTGTTACATGCTTTGGTAAGCTCCTTTCGTGGTTTAGCCCACTTGGTGACCTCTTTGCTTCCAATATGAGTGACTGATTCTCATTCTTCAGGGTGGGGACATTTTCTTTCAGAAATTCCCTTGTTAATTTAGCTGTTGACTTCTTTGCTGTGTCTTCTTCTGGTAGGCCAATAATTTAGATGTTGTTCCTTCTCATAGTCATTGATTTCAGATTTTCTTACATCTCTATTATTATCTTGTTTGATTGTCTTTCAGTTTACTGAGGTCTGCCTGATTTTCTTTGAGATCACTGATACAGTTCTCAGCCTCCTCTAGTTTATTTTTATTTTTTATTTATTTATTTTTGGGTGGGGCATCACTGATCTCCGGTGGTGGGAGTAGGAGGCCCAGCCCCACTGCTGGAATTGAACCTCTGTCCCAGTGGGCCGCAGTCCCACGCACAACCACTACCTCTCACCAGAACACATCCACTTGACCCCCTGGATCATACTCACTAGAACTACTTGTATGGGCTGCTTACCTTGGGGCCGTATTGATTGAAACCTCCTAATTTATAATTTAAAAACTGGAAAGATTTGCATCAGGATTGCATCCTCTTAATAAATACTTCTTTATTGAATCTTTATGTTGAGCAAATAATCAGAGAAGTGGATTTATATGTAGTCGAATGTGATGTCAGGAATGGCTTGTTAAAAGCTTTCTGTGGATCCACAACCCATGATCATTGGAGCAGCAGTCCAGAGATCAAATGAAACATTGCATTGGGTCAATCAGCTGCATAAGATCTCTTTAAAGTATTGAAAACCAAAGAGAACCTGACCCAAGCCACAGTATTTTTAATTGCTTCAGTATTTTTAATGATCTCTTATGTATATGAGAGCTACACTAAGTAAGGAAGATCACTGAAGAACTGATGCATTTGAATTATGGTGCTGGAAAAGAATATTAAAAGTGCCATGGACTCTCATGAGAGCAAACAAATCTGTGTTGAAAGAAGTACAGTTAGAATGTTCATTAGAAGCAAAAATAGTGAGACTTCATATTGTGTACTCTGGACATGATGTCAGGAGAGACTAAGCCCTTAAGAAGGACATGGTGCTTGGTAAAATAGAAGGGCTGAGGAAAAGACAAAGACCTTTGACCAGATAGATTGTCATAGTGGCTGAAATAGTGAGCTGAAACATAAGAACAATTGTGAGGATGGTGCACCTTGAGGCACTGTTTCTTTTTTATTCCTCATCAATTTTTTGTGAAAGCAAAGTGTGTCAAATAATGCAAATTCTTAGAATTATGTTTGACGTATAATAAATCCTTCATAAACATTTGCAATTGTTATTATCACTCTTTTTATTGTTCTTGTTGTTTTTAATTTGACAAGCCCTAATGTGAGAGGCAGGATTCCTGGTGACATGAAGGTTACACATCGGGCTTCTGATTGAAAAGCCAGTAGTTCGAAACCACCCATTGTTTAACAGGAGTCAGAAGAGGCCTTCTATTCCTGTACAGAGTTACAGTCTGGAAACCCACAGTCACAGTCTTACCCTGTGCTAAAGGGGCTCTCTGAATCAGAATTGATACTGAGACAGTGAATTTCTTCAGAAAGTGTGAGGCAGAGAGGTTCCTGTTGTCTTTGGCAACACATATCTACCAGCTACCATGCAGGAGATGGATAGGAATGCTCACTCCAATAAAGATTTACAGCGCCAGACACACTATATAGGTTTACAAGGAGTTCAAATGGACATCAGGCGAATGGCTTTGGTTTAAAGCAAGGAAACTTGGTGATGCAGACAATTAATTGTTGGGCTGCTAATGAAAACGTAGGTGCTTCAAGTCCATCAGGTGCTCAAAGGCGAAAGATGAGTCATTCTGCTTGCCTACAGATTTATAGCCTCAGTTTATCCTTCAGGGTCACTAAGTCAGGATTGATTTCACTGCTGTGGCTATAGATGAGATGAGAGGTTTATTGTGGTGAATCTACAGATGTAGGATGTGCTCTGAGATGTCTCCCAAAGTTGAACATTAGGGCTATCTTTAAGAGTCCTGAAGTAGAATTTCTGCAGTGTAGTCTCACAATACACATCAGCTTACAATACAAAACCTTATTCTTTGCAACCAAGCATCCTTTATTTGTAACTAAGCAACTTACATTTAAAATGCAAACTAAGGGAAGGTTATATTTTAAAGTCATAATGGGAGCTCTTTTTTGGGAAGAGTACCTATTTGGACTTCTTTGCTCACAAGGGTCAACTGAGAATTGTGGCACACTTCCGTTCTCTGGGTATCATTGACATCCTCTGTGCTCTTTGGGATGCTGCTGGAACAGGCTCCCCATTAGAAGCAGGCTTGGATAATATAAGCATGACAGGTAGAAAATCTGATTTCATATGTTGGTAGGCATGGACTCAACTCACCACCAGCAGTACTTATTAGGGAAGTTCCCAGTGAAAGAGAAAAGTTGTAGCAATGGTCCAGAATGCCATCAATCCTGGACATGGGTTCTTCAATGAAGCTTCTAAAGGCTGGGAAGATATAGAATAAGTGCTCCTTGTCTGTATACTGAATGACACCCCTCTATTGTTGTGGCTGTTAGGTGCCCTCCAGTTGGTTTCAACTCATAGGGACCATATATATATAACAGAAGTAAATACAGTTGCTACTATGTTTGAGCCAATTGTTGCATGCACTGTGTCAATCCATCTTCTCGAGGATATGCTATGTTAAACAGAGAACTCTAGAGAAGCAAAACTAGAACAATTGTGATTTTATATTTATTTTGATAGATGATAGAGAGATAGATAGATAACATAAGAAATAAGCAGCTAACTACAGAACAGAACAAATGACTCAGTGCAACCCACTTCCATGAGACAGCTAATACAGTAGTCCTTCAAGTCTTGAGGAAAGGTTGGGAGCAATTCAAAGAAGCAGACAGCTGACTCCTCTGTAGGGCAATTCAGACTATCTGGACATAGGCAGCAGCCAACAAGGCAGGTCTCCAGCAGTCAGTCAATGACAGGGTCTGAGAGTCCCCAGTTCAGGTGATGTATATTCCAGTAGCATGGCAAATCAGGTCTTGAAGGAACTTCAAACTACAGTGACACAGTCCTCAGACTAGGTGTCCCACAGGTAGTATAGCTTTCAAATTGAGGTAGAGAACAAGCTAAGGCAGTCATACACTGACCTGATCACCAAAGAACAAGAGCCAAAAAAAGTGAGGCTAGTGGAGCCATTCTCTCTTCAATTAATCCCACATGTGTTCATTGGTCAGGCTGGCACAATAAACCTACCTGTCACATCCTCCTTTTACTGACCCGCTACTTTATTAACCATCATGTTCTTTTTCAGTGACTGATCTCCCCTGAAAACATGGCAAAGGTAATGAGACAAAGCCTCACCATCCTTGCTTCTGAAGAGCATTCTGACTGTAATTACTCCAGCACACATTTATTTATTCCTTTGCAAGTCTGATACACTCAATATTCTTTACCAACACCATACTGCAAAATGCACCTATTCTTCTATGATCTTCTATATTTGTTGTTCAACGTTCACATACATACGAGGAGAAGGGATAAACTGTGGGTTTTGTCATGGGCACCTTATACTTCAAAGTGAAATCCTAGCTGTTGGCTACTTGAAATATATGTGTAGATTTTCCCAAGGCAATGCACCACTCGATTTCTTAGCTACTGCTTCCAGAAACAATGATTATGGATCTTAGTATGATAAAGATCCTTGAGAAATTCAACCTTTTCTCCATTTGCCATGATAGTGTCTACTGGTCTAGTTGAGAGGATTTTTGTTCTCTCACATCGAGTTCCAAACCATATCGAAGTATTTCTCAGTTTCAGCAAGCAAGGCTGTGTTATTTACATGCCCCACGTGGTTAATAAATATTTCTACAATACTGATGCCGATTTCTTCTTCTACCAATGTCTCATATTACCCACTCAGCATACAGATTTAATTCAACCTACAATTTCAATTCTTAAAAATCCTATGTGAACAAGCAACTTGATAAGGTTGGCTGGGATCTTTATGGAAGCAGATAAACATATCTGCACCCACCCACTGGCAGCCTTTCAGTTGGCAACCAACAGCTTAGTTTTGGAGCCACTAGGGATCCTTAACATCACTTCAAGCCCTTGGTTTTCATCCTCTTTGCACCTCTCAGAATATGTGAAAAAGATTGCAGTTCTTCCTGGAAACTAATTAGACTTGCACATCGGGATAATGATACTTTGTGAAAATCTGCCAACAGTTAATCTTGAATGGGTTAACATATATTTTCATTAGAATTATTAAAGATACTGATTATTGTAAATCATGTTTTCATATAACTAACTAGAAGTAATTATATTTTATTTAGCATCAGAAGCCAAGTACATATTGAAATAGAACGCTTGGTATTTAAGACATTACCATATATACTCGAGTTATAAGCTGACCTGAATATCAGCTGAGGCACCTAATTTTATCACAAACGCTGCATTAAAAATGTGCTAAAAGACTTCCCCTTTGACGCCCCAAGTTGGCTTCGGGCGTTCGATGCCTTGTGTGAACAGAGCGGGCCGCCGCCACACCGTCATTGTTGTCTAATGCCAGCGCCGCCTCCAGCTCTCCGAGCTTGAAGGCTAAGTGAGGAGTCGCCACCACCATGGCTCGTACCGAGCAGACTGCCCGCAAACCAAAAGCCGTTCACAAAAGTGCGTTCATTACTGGCGGGGTGAAGAAACCATCATTACAGACCTGAGACTGTGGCACTTTGAGAAATTAGACGTTATCAGAAGTCCACCGAGCTTCTGATTCGCAAACTCCCCTTCTGGTGTCTGGTGAGAGAAATTGCTCAGGACTTCGAAGCAGATCGGTGCTTCCAGAGCGCAGCTATTGGTGCTTTGCAGGAAGCAGTGAGGCCTGTCTGATTCGCTCTTTTGAAGACACCAACATGTGTGCTCTTCATCCCAAACCTGTAGCAATTATGCCAAAAGCTAGCACATCGCATACATGGAGAGTGTGCTTAAGAATCCACTATGTTGGGAAACATTTCATTCTTAAAAAAAATTATTTTTTTCTTCTTCCTGTTACTGGTAGTCTGAACGTTAGGTTTATCGATTTTTTTTCCCATGGGGTCAAAAGGTATCTAAGTATATGATTGCGAATGGGAAAAATAGGGGACAGAAATCAGGCATTGGCAGTTTTTCATTTTCATATGTGTGTGAATTTTTAATATAAGGCAGGGACATAAAGCATTAATGCAAGTCAAAATGTTTCAGGGAACATGTTTCAACAGCTCAACTTCATAACAATTATAAATAATCCTCTTAAAATTTTCTGGACAATGCCAGCATTTGGATTTTTAAAAAACAAGTAAATTTGTTACTGACAACAAAAATATGCTAAAAACCCCTCAGATTATACACAGGTACATACAGAGCTGAGAAGAGAATAGAGGCAAACTAAGTGTGCATCAATAATTGGATAGAATTCATTTATCTTGGGCCCACAACCAACACCCATGGAAACAACTATCAAAAAAAATCAAAAGAAATGTTGAACCAGGACAATATTCTGCATAAGACATCTTTTGAGTATTAATAAGCAGAGTTATAATTTAAAAGATTAAAAGGTGCCTAGACAAAGCCATTGCATTGTCAATCACTTGAGTGATGTACAGTGAATAATGAAGATTGCTGAAAAATGATGAGTTTGAATTATGGTGTTAGCAATGTATATTTTCATATGAACTTCCAGAAGCACAGGCAGATCTGTTCTTCCTATGTGCTTAGGGCACATTATCAGCCTCAGGAAAAGGACTTCACACTTGGTAAAATGGAAGGTCAAAAAAATGGAGAAAGACCTTCATCAAGATGCATTGACGAAGGAACAGCAATGGACTCTCACATAATAATTGTGAGGATGATGCAGAATTGGGCAGTGTTTTGTTGTTTTACACAGTGTCACTGTGAAGCAGAAGCAGTTCTAATGCACCTAACAATAACACATGTAGCCATTTATTTATGTATCTATACCTCTCTCTCTCTCTCTCTCTCTCTCTCTCTCTCTATATATATATATATATATATATATATATGGGAAAGAAACATAGTATTGAAAGGAATTAATAGAAATCATTATTAAATGATTTTAAAGAGAAAAAAACATGAGTTACTTTAAATAAACTTGGGCATACATGAAATGAGGCCCTGGAATGAATATTTTTATTTGTATGCTTATATATATTTTACTTGTGCACACATGCACGCACACACCACTTTAATTTTGTTTCTGTTGGCGCTATTTAGCTTGCAGACCGAGTAAGAACCCCCCAAGTCTGCGCCATCCTCACAGCTGTTGTTTGAGCCCTTTGTTGAAACCACTGTTTCAGTTCATCTCCTGGAGAATCTCTCTCATCCCTGACCCATACTTTTCCAGACATGACGTCTTTGGGGGGACTGGTATTTCTAACAAAGTACATGAATCAAAATCTGACTGTCCTTCCTTCTAAGGAGCATTCCGTTTGTGCTTCCTCCAATAGAAATTGCTTATTCTTTTGGCAGGTCATTGTACTTTCAATACTCTTTGCCAGCACTATACTATGAGCATGTCAATTAATTCTTCTTTCTTCTTTGTTCAAAGTTTACATGCATATGAGACAATTATTGGGTCGGGTGTACAATTAGTCCTTACGGTTACATTCTTGCTTTTAAATACTTGAAAGGGGCTTCTTTAAATTTGCTAAATGCAATGAGTCACGTAATTTCTTGATTGTGGTGTCCATTAGCATTGATTGTGGATCCAGGCAAGAAGAAATTCTTGCCAAAGTCAACCAATATTTCTTAATATTTAGTTGTAATCCATAAGACAGAATGCATTCCTTGATCTTCATCAGCAAGTGATTCACTTTCAGCAAACACAGCTGTATCATCTGCATATCCAAGACTGTGATTTAAATCTTCTCCCAATCTTGAGGCTGCGTTTTTCCTCATAGAGTTCAACTTTCCAGATTGTTTGCTCATCATACAGATTGAATCACTATAGAGAAAGGATATAACCCTAAGGTACTCTTTTCCTGATTTTAAACCACATGATATTCACTGGATATGTGCAGATTACTGCCTTTCTGACTATGTATTCAGGTTCAGCACAATGAAATGTTAAGCACAATGAAATGTTCTTGAATTCATAACATTTTGGCACAGATGTGTTCATCTCTCTCTAATTTGAAGCAGAAAGGAATAATAAAAACAAGCATAGCTTTATTTGGATTATATTTAATCTAGATGATTAAGTTCTATTCATTTTTATGGACATAAAGTACCTCAAATGTTACTAAAATCAAGCTTCTATATTTAAAGTGCTAAGAGACATAATGCTATTGTACCCATGTTCTTCTTCCATGGTGGTCTAAGGAAGTCATTGGTCCTGATAATTGCTGACAGAAGGTATTTCTGTTTTGTGAGAAACCACAGTTACTCACTAATTTGGGCTACCAGCGCTCCTATTTTCCTCCTCATCACCAAGACCGAGCTAGGATTCCACATATTTTGGGTTTGTTGTTGTTTGTATGTTTGACTCCACCAATAGTTTTGGAATGTATTCTGAGATGAGGAAAAGTGCAGAGCTTTCTTCTGTGGATCAATGAATATTAATAAAAACAAATCATTTTAAAGTCTAGATCAGCAAAGGAATAAGTAACTCAGCACAGGAGAAAGAAAAGCAAACTGTGGGACCTTGAAATGAATTTAATCATCAAAATATGGCATTTTCTTATTGTTTTAAAACACAATATTTCCAAACTCACAACCCTTACAATCCAATTATAAAATTTTAAAAATTGAAAATAATGCAAATATTAATTTGTGTTACTCAAAGCCTATAGGACAAAGTAAGCTGCTCCTGTGGTTTTCTGAGACTATAATTGTTTAAGAGAGTAAAAAACTTCACTTTTCTCCCAAGAATGGGAAAGGAAACAACTAAAACAATTAAAGACTAAGTTATACATACCAACACATTGATTGATAATATCTGTGCTTAATTGGCTAGCCTCTTTATGCTTGTTCTCTTCTCAGTAAATGCAACAATCACTGGCGCCTATCCTACACATGGAGTTGCTTGCAGTTTGCTGAGTTAATAAGGTGAAGTCCTTAGAGCAAGAGCATAATGATATGCAATAAAGTTAAAACATCATTACTTTATTTCACTGTATAAGATGTATTGATAAATGTTGGAGTTGAGGACACAAAGAACACATTGCTCGCACATTGCACAAAGTGAAACATTCTCCTGATTACTTTGTCCAAGCTCATTGGTGCATTGTTTGATACCTTCCTCAGTCACAATTTAGAATAATTGTATTTCTATTCTTTGAAAGTTTTATTACAAAATAAGAGTAATATCTACTTATCAATTTGGCAAGCAAATGTAAATCTCTTAGAATTTTGTTAATTTTACTCTAAAAAAATCATTTAACTTTTTTAAAACACTTTGTCTCACACAAGATGGGTTTTTTTTTTTTTTGCTATTTTGGTTATTGTTTGAAAAAGGACCACTATTGTCCAGGACTTAAAAATGACATTCCATGAGGAAGGAACCAAAGAAAATCTATTGATGGGACTACATATATCATACAAACCCAAACTACACCCAGTGCCAGGGAGTCAATTCCAACCACTAAGTCCCCTGTTGGAGAGAGGAGAACTACTCCTTCAAGGAGTCTGACACAGCCAACCATCCCATGAGCAGATGACGGATGGGGTTCAACTCTGACTTGGTGGCTAGTAGACCAAGCTTCAGCCAACACACCACCAGTAATCTGTGTAGATATGATAATTGTAAAACAAAACAGAAAGTCATTCACATGAAGTACAATTCATAATGAAATATGGAACAGAAGAAATTGCTCTTTAAGGATTTCAGAGACTGTAAATCTTTAAAGGAACAGAAACCCTCACATCCCTTTGGTGGAACGACTGGTAGGTTTGAACTACTGACCTTATGGTTTTCAGCACGTAGTACGGTTTGATACCACCTGAGCTCCTCACACAGATGATCAGTGGAAGGAAAATCTGAGTATGTCTAATTTTATCAATGATAAATCTTTGCGCTTTTACTGTTTTATCTTTCATTTTTATTGAGATTTATTGTTTTACCAACAATAAATCTATAAGTTTGTTTGGGGGCTAGGTCTAAAGAATGCTCATCAAAATATTCTTGCTTAGCTGAAAGTTCCTCTAGTTAGAGTAATGGCTCTCAAACTACGGGTCGCAGCCCCATTGGTAGTCAAATGACCCTTTCACAGGAGTCATCCAATTCATAACAGTAGCAAATTACAGTTATGAAGTAGCAATGAAAACAAGTTTACGGTTGGGGAGCATCACAACATGAGGAACTGTATTAAAGGGCCACGGCATGAGGCATGTTACGAATTACTGAGCTGGAGAGTCATTGCCTCTAATTTGGAATTGACCAGGTACCCAGTTAGTTTCCTGCCTAAGAGATTTCTGTTATTTTATGAAGTAAATGACAGCTTCCATTCAATTTAGTTTGTGATTAAAATCTAACCTGTGGAAACAAAGAGCAGCTTTCTTACTAGATCATTTATGGTAAGATTTTCAAGTTGCATCTGCTGCAGAATATTTAACTTGTGAAATTTTTTCCTCTTTCCTCCGATAGAGTATAAATAAACCTTTCCTGTGTGACTCTGCGGTTTTCTTCACAATACTATTTTAGGCTATATTTATCATACCCATATTCTCCATTTGAAAGAAAAGATGCACATACTTCTCAATTTAACAGAACATTTTTGTACAGACACAATGCAGGTTTTAAGTACAAAAATGACAAACCAATTCCCCCAAAGAAAACCAATATTCTTAGGATGAGAGACCGTTCCACATAGTGTTTGATAATAAAAAGATTCCTAGTGTAATGATATTTTTAGCATATCTAGAATATCAACTACATCTACATTTCTGTAACATATTGTTCTGTATTATTGTGCCAACATTCTAGAATTGATTCTTTACCTAAAGTAACAAATGGAAGTTACTTAAGATTTTGTTCTCTCACCATAAAGAGAAAATGAAGCTCTTATTAGTACATTAATTTTTATGCTTCTTCATTAATGGCACAGAAGTTTTAGACTCTAATGAAAATGATCACTCTAATGAAAATGAGAGATTAGCTATGCTCTATGAATTGTATAACTTATTTTCTACTATAGTGTCAGTGTGTTTACATTGCATGTTTGTTTATGTCTACAGTTTGAATATGGTGTCTAAAGAAAAACTTAGAAGCCTGTGGATCACTTTGCTACATCTATTTTTCAATAGGCAGTTGACTCAACTTATACCCTATTTATTCATCTAGAATTGCATAAAAGACGATATACTGTTTTTATTTTCAATAGAACTGTGGCAGTCATGTGCTTATGTTAATTTTATGATTGAAATGTAGGGGTGGAGTCTAGCCTGTTAATCTGGAGATAGCCATTGAGTAGCCAATGAGGCTTCTAGGTGGGCATGGCTTTCTCCTGAGACTTCTGGGAAATCTCGTGATATTTCCCTTGTGACAATGAGGAGCTATCTTCTCCAGTTGTTGGGAGTTAGTCTGAGAGACAATGAATCACGGACAAGCCAAGATGACAGTGTCTGAGAAGCTGGAGGAACCGAGGAGAAGCCACAAAGCTTTGCCCTGATGGAGCCAGAACTCTGAAGTTGGGGCGGCCACATGGAGACCTCTGCAAGTGATGAGTTGCTTCTGCTGTTGATGGACCCTGTGCCCTGGAAGCGAGGAGCCATGGGGAGGCCCCTGCCACCACTGGGCTTCTGCACCCACTGATCTGTGACTTCGTGAGTCGGAAGGAGACTTTATAGACTGATTTTGGGCATATGGGTTAACATCGGACTTAAGACTTTTAACTGGACTGGGCTTAATGTCCTGTTCCTCTTGTATATAAACCTTTCCCTTATATCTATATGTGTGTCTATGAAATTTGTTCCTCTAGTCTACCCCGACTAACACAAGAACAGAAATTCAAATAAAGAAATACTGTTACTAGAGTTATGTGTCACCCAGCCAATTCCAATTCAGCTTTCCTATGTATGACTACAACATTGCCCGGTCCTGTGCCATTGTAACAAACATAGTTAACTCCTGAGGGTATTCCTCTTTTTCACTGATTATTTTCTTACCCAGGATGGTGTCCTTCTCTAGAGACTGTACCCTCCTGAAGATATATCCAAAGTACAGAAGATGAAGACTTTCCATGCTTTATTCAAGAAGACATTTGGGCTCATTTCCCCCCCAAAACAGGTTTCTTCTGGAAGTCCATGGTATATTGAGTATTCTTCCCTAATAATGAAATTCAAGGCATTAATTTTTCAGTTTTACTTATTCATTGTCCAGTTTTTGCAGGAATTTTAAGCCATTGAAATTATCATCATTGCTACATTGACTGAGAGGAAGTACCAAAACCCTAAAGAAGGGTGAATATAATACTGGGATGAGATAAGTAAAAGAAAATAGAGGAAAGAACTAGGAGGAAAAGGACATTTATGGAATTCTAAATATAAGCATGCATATATGTAAATAAAGTTATATATAACAACAGGGAAATAGATCTACATACATATATTTATGTATTAAGTATTAAGACAGCAGATGGGCATTGGGCCTCAACTCAAATATTCCCTCAATAAAAAAACACTTTGTTCTAATAACCCAGAATTCTGTGATGCTCATCTTTCCTAACACAATCACTGCAGACAAAATGGGTACATAAGCAAATGTGGTGATGAAAGCTGATGGTGCCTGGTTATCAAAAGATATAACATCTGGGGGTCTTAAAGACTTAAAGATAAACAAGTAGCCATCTAGCTGAGAAGAAACAAAGTCCACATGGAAGAAGCACACCAGCCTGTATGAACATGAGGTGACAATGGATCAGGTATCAGGCATAAAAGACCCAGAATAAAAGCTCATATCAATGTGAATGAGGGGGAGTTTGAAGTGAAGACTCAAAGCCCCTCTGTAGACAATTGGAAATCCCCTTACAGAACTGTCACAAGAAAAAAAATAAGCCACTCATGGTGCAGTATACCACTGACAAAACATATAATTTTCTTCTAGTTCTTTAATGCTTCCTTCTCCACCCCATTGCACCCTACTATCATGATCCCAATTCTACCTTACAAATATGGCTAGATCAAAACAGGTACACTGGTACAGATAAGAACTCAAAACACAATTAAAATCAGATAGATAATACAATATAATAATGAGTAGAAACACCAGGAGGAGAGGTAGGGTAGGGGAGGAGAAACAGGGAACTGATCACAATGATCTGCATATGTCCCCCCCCTCCCAGGGGGTCGGGCAACAGAAAAATGTGTGAAGGGAAACAGCGGTTAGTCTAAGACATGAAATAAATAATAATTTATAAATTATCAAGGGTTAATGAGGAAGGACAGTGATGGTGGATGGGGGAAATGAGCTGATACCAAGGGTTAAAGTAGAAAGAAAATGTTTTGAAAATGATGATGGAAACATATGTACAAAGGTGCTTGACAAAATAGATGTATGTATGGATTATTATAAGAGCTGTGAGAGTCCCCAATAAGATGATTAAAAAAGAAAAGAAAATCCCATCACTTGGGTCAGGCACACCTTATTCCTCAAGGTGACATTTTATCTTTATATAACCTATTAAGTAGAAATTTGTGCAAAACATAATCTGATTACCATATGATTTTTATTTAATATGGGTTTGACAAACCCGTGAAACATTTCATTTTGCAACATTCCACTGCGTGTTTGTATCAAAGTTTATTTATCCATAAACAAAGATAACAAATCTACAGGCTGGTAGTATAACTGGAAGCAAATATATCTTCCTTTCCCATTGGAGTATTGCAATTTTATATGGATTTTAGAGATTAGTTCCTTGTCTGTTATGTAATTGCTAAATTTTTTTCTCACTTCATGTGTTCCCTTTTTACTATTTTGATGGATTTTTTTGATGCACGGACATATCTTATTTTTAGTAGATTCTAGTCATCTATTTTGTATTCTACCATGTGTGATTCCTTCCTTATGTTTAATATTATGTCTATATCTTACAATCAGGTCCTTAAATTTGTCCTTGTTTTCTCATTGATGATCTTTATAGCTCTGGGATTTACATCTATTCCATCTTGAGACCCTTTTTGTACATGGGTGATGTATGGATCCTGTACATTCTTCTGCAAATGGAGATCGAGCTTTTCAAGTACTGTTCATTAAAGTGACTGTCTCCCATTTTATATTTTTGACCCTTTTTTGAAGATCAGCTAGCTGTAGGTGGATAAAGTTATTTCTGTAATTTTCTATCTTTTCCATTGCTCTATGCACCTATCATTGTACCAAGAATTTTTTTTGAGAATTTTTGCATCTATGGTCACAAGTGATATTAGTCTGCACTTTATTTTCTTGGTAGTGTCTTTGCTTTGGTATCAAGATTATGTTTCATGAAATGAATTTCAGAGTTTCTAGATTGTGGTATAGTTAGTGTATAATTGGTATCAGCTCTTCTCTGAATGTTTTTTAGAATTTCCTGGTGAAGTCATCTGGCCCTGGATTTCCTTTGGCTTAAAGTTTTAAATGACAAAATCTAGTTCTTCTACTTCTATTTAAAATGTATCTGTTGATATTTTCTATGTCAGTCTGTGTTAATTTGGGTAGATGGAGTGTTTCTAGAAAATTTCTCATTTTATCTAGGTTTTCTAATTTGTTGGAGTATAGTCTTTTGTAGCAATGTGTTACTCTCTTTTCATTTGGTTCTCTTGTGATGTCACCATTTTAATTTCTTACTCTCATTATTTGCTTCTTATCTTTCTTTTACTTTGTCAAAATCTCCAGTGGTTTCTCTAACTTGTTAATCCTTCCAAGGAACCAGCTTGTTGCCTTATTTTTTCTATTATCTTTTGTTGGCTAATTATCTTTTATATTAGCTTTCATTCCCATTTTTTGAGGAAATTTTAAATTGAATTCATTTATGTGTTGTTTAATTCTTCGATGCTTTTATTGAGTTTCTTTGGCAATATGTCCTTCCTCCTAAGTGGTGTATTGAATACTCCCTCTGTATTATCATTCTCATTTCAGTTTACTAATTTGATTAATGTACTTTGAGGATCTTTCATTAGGTTGTATGCATTTACTATAGTTTATGTATATGCTTATGTCACAGGAGCCTAGTGGTGCAGTCCTTACATATTGGGATGTGAGTCCCATATTCAGCATTTTGAAACCACCAGTCACTTCGCAGGAGAAAGACTGGGTTTTCTGCTCCCCTAAACAGTAGCAGTCTCAGGAACCCACAGAGGCTCACTGTAAGTCATCATTGACTTGATGTCAGTGAATTTTTTAAAAATATATTTATATATGTTTGTTATACTTTATTGCACAGTTCCCTTTCGTATCTCTCACAATGAATTTTTTGTTGTTTTGTTTTTGTTTTGGGGCATCACTGCCTCTGATAGTCATGGGCGCTATCCAGTGCTGCTCCTGAGAGCTGCCCCTGGATTTGAACTGCCAAACCTGTGGGCCACAGTCCCGCACTCAACCACTTACGCCACGGGGGCTCAACCCATCTCTCACAATTAATTTTATTGGAGATTTTATTTCGTTGGAGATTAGTATTGCCACTCGTGTATTTTTATTTTATTGTCATTCATCTGATGTATTTCTCATGCTTTAAATTTGAGCCTATTTTGTCTTAGTAACTAAGATATATTTCTTGTCTACAGAATATTGTTGAATTTTCTGTGCTCTCTGATTTTCTACTGCTGTATTTAGTCCATTACTATTCTTTGTTATTATTGATATATGTAAGTTTGATGCTATTATTTTGAAGCTTTGTGTGTAAGAGAGAAGAAAATATCATATGACATTCATTAGTACTTCACAGGAAGTGAATATTAAAAGGAAAAGCTGAGTATACCCCTGAGAAAACTCAGATGGAGCAGTGTCCTAAAAGTTAGTAGGACAATAATGTGGAAGTAAATGAAAAGAAAGTTGATTACAGATGTCCTCAATGCAGGATGAGCTGTTGTTGAAGAAGGAATAGTTCTTGGAGGAGGCTATACTCATTTTCAGTGAATTCTGCCCTTGGATTTACTAACCCAAGCAAATTAATATTTTTTGAGAGTTGGTATCAAAAGTATTAAAAGAATACTCAAAATCCCTGCGATGATAATTGCTTAGAATGCAAGTGTCCAAGGGTCACTGTTAATTGGAAACATTATATAAAGTGTTTTAGAAGTATGTTAGGATGATATCTTTGGAGATACCATGTTTGTGGTTGGAAAACAAACCATTGTTTTAAGCAAAATTGTAATAACTGCTTGTTGAATGCTGCTGAAGTGGCCTCTCTGTTAATCATAGCAGATGTTACAGAAATACCTAAAAAAGACAAGGACCCTGCCATTGATGCAAAGAGTAGAAGGGGGGGTGTGTGACATGGGAGGGGGCATGTTCTATTTCCTAGAATAGTGCATCACCTTTTATTGATGAACTATAGCAGAGAAATCCAGATAGTGGTCCCCAGCAGAAGTTTCCCAATAAATCAGTTCAAAAGAAGAAAATGACTAAAAAGAAATCTGAGTAATGTTCTAAGAAAATCACTTTAACAATCAGTTACTGGTTTCAGTTAAAAATGAACTGGTTTAATGCTGTCATTTTCCATGTGTGCAGATAATTTACTGTGTATTTGTGAGTAAAATAAATTTGTAAATTGCTGAAATGTGGTAAAAGAGCCATTACCAATGTACTGTTTTCACTTTAAACCACGGAGGCATTTTTACTTCTCTTCTGTTAAAATCAAGATTTTAGAGCATGCCATTATTAGATGAGAAGCTAAGAAGCATCCTTTCTCTGGAGGGATAATGTGTAGAAAGAAGAGAAACAGCCAATCACATTATGATCTTTTTGTTAAAAAAAAAAAAACCTGTTTAAAGTTGAAAAACAAAAGCATCACTGTCTCATTGATTCTGGTTTACAAGGACTCTTTATGGCAGGACATGTCTATTTCCACAGGGTTTCTAGGGCTGTAAGTTTTTAAAATCATTTTATTGGGGGTGTATACAACTTATCATAATCAATACACACATCCATTGTGTCAAGCAGATTTGTGCATTTGTTTGCCATCATCATTCTCAAATCATTTTCTTTCTTCTTTAGTCCTTGATATCAGATCCTCATTTTTCCCCTCCCTGCCCTACTCCCAACGATCCTTGATAATTTATAAATTACCATTATTTTGTCATGTCTTACCCTATCCAACATCTGTCTCCTTTCACCCACTGTTCTGTTGTCTATCTCCCAGGGAGGAGCTTATATATAGACCCTCTTATTTGCTTTCCCCTTTCTACTTCACCTTCCCTCTACCCTCCTGGTATTGCCACTCTCAGCACTGGTTCTGAGGGATTCATCTGTCTGGAATTCCCTGTTTCCAGTTCCTATTTGTACCAGTGTACATCCTCTGATCTATCTGGATTTGTAAGGTAGAATTCAGATCATGATAGTAGGAGGTGGGGAAGTATTTAGGAACTAGAGGAAAGTTGTATGTTTCATTGTTGCTACACTTAACCCTGACTGGCTCATCTCCTCCCCCCAACCCAGGGGATACCCAGTTGCTTACAGATGGGCTTTGAGTACCCACTCTCCATTCCCCATCATTCACATGGGTATGATTTTTTGTTCTTTGATGTCTCATCCCTCATCCCTTTGACATTTTGGGGTCACACAGGTTAATGTGCTTTCTCCATGTGGGTTTTATTGCTTCTGAGATAGATGACTGCTTGTTTATCTTCAAGGCTTTAGCACCCCAGACACTATATCATTTGATAGCCTGGCACCATCAGCTTTCTTCCCCACATTTACTTATGTTCCTGCTGTCATCAGTGTTCCTGTCAGCAAGGTTAACATCATGGAGTGCCCGTATAATAGAACAAAGTGTTCTTGCATTGAGGGACTATTTGAGTGAATGCCCAAGGTCCATCCGCTACCTTAATATTAACCCTATCAATGTAAACACATAGACCTATTTCCCCATCATCATATAAAATATATTTACATACTTACATGCCTGTATTCAGACCTCTATAAATGCCATTTTCCACCTAGTTCTTTCCTCTATTTTATTTTACTTACTTCTTGTCCCACTATCATGCCTCAGTCTTCCTTATGGTTTCAGTATAGCTACATTGTGTGCTAGTTCAAGTAGACTAGAGAAACAAATTCATAAGGGCACATATGGATATAAGGGAAAGGTTTATATACCAGAGGAATGGAACATTGAGAAAGAATTCCAACCCAGTCCAGTCCAAGGTCATAATTCTGAGATTAGTCCATATATCTGATACCAGTCTATCAAGTCTCCTTCTGACTCATGAAACAAGTGCAATGACAACAGGACAATCAAAGACCAGGGAATGCAGAGTCTTGTGTATCCATTGATGGTAGAATCATCTCAGCAGTGGCAGGAGTCTACACATGGCTTCTCTGGACCCAGAGATTTGGTTCCATCATGGTAAGCACATGTGACTTCTTCTTCGGCTCCACCAGTCTCCAGGAATAGGGATCTACCAGCATGCTGTCATCTCATCTTGTCTGTAGTGCATCTCCAAGAGACTGAATCAAGTCTCTCTCCTCCTATTGGGAAATTGGACTTCCTAGAATTCTCAGGATAAAGCCATGTCCACACAGTGGCCTCATTGGCTATCTCCAGATTGACAAACTAGACTCCACCCCTACATCCCCAGTGCTGAAAATGACACAGATGGTGACTGCCATACTTTGTCCTTGTTCTAGCCCTACCAGACTTCTTACACCCTCCCCACCACTCTATTTGGATCATTTGTTGTTCCTTTGTCCATGATTTTGATAACACCACTTCCTTTCCCCCACTTCGTCCTATCTCATGACGCCCCAGAACCATTGGTTCTGTTCTTTTTTCCTCCAGATTGTTTATCCAAAGGCTGTGAATTTGTACAGAACCTGACTGATATGTCTTTATGCCCTAGATAGGCTATTGGGTTTGAATGGTCTGTCTTTCAACACTGGGCTGCCACTACTTTCATGTTAACATATGCTGCTGTTAGGAGCCTTTAGTGGTCTTTGACTCACACAAATTCTAAGGACCACAGAACCAAACACTGCTTGGTCCTGTGCTATCCTCACCATCATTATTATGTGTTGTACCATGTTGCAACTGTGCCAACTCATCTCATTGAGGATTTTTCTCTTTTTTAATGACCCTCTACTTCACCAAGTGTGATGTCCTTGTCCAGGGGCTTCTCTTTCCTGTTAACATGTTCAAAGTCCCTGAGATGAAGTCCTGACATCCTCAAGTCTAAGGAGCATTCTGACTGGAGTTCCTCCAAAACACGTTTACTTGTTCTTCTGCAGTTCATGGCATTTTCAATTTTCTGCACAAGTAAACTGACACATAGAACCAGACAACAAAATACTTTTTTCTAAATTAAGTGTTTAAAGAGTAAATAAGTTGCAATAAAAATCATTGAACAGAAATTTTTTAAATTGACATTCTCAGTTGCATTATTTTTCATTCTAAAATGGTTGAACAACTGACTTTAAAAAATAAAAACTTCATAATATTATAAAGAAACATGTTTTCTAAAATAAAATCTAGACCAACAGGAAATTACTTTTTAAAAATGAAATTCAATTTATTTTAAAAACACATATGCTTTTCATTAAGGGTTAAGTATAGCCCTATGAAATATCTCTTTCTCTCAAATATTCAGAGTACATTTTTAGCACATTTTCCTAATACTTAAATGCCAGTGGTTCATTGTTTTTAAAAACACAATCGCTTTTAGTATGTAAGTAATATTGAAATAGAGATTTCATTCTTTTCTAGGACCTCAGTTACATATTTCAGGAGTGAGAGTATTTCTTCACTGCTAGGAAGATTTTGAATGTTCCTCAGGAAATTTTGGGTCGCATAAGGAAGTAGCAGGTATTGTTATTGTTACTGTTGATTTTTGTCAATTTGAGAAGTGTTCTTTAAGAGTAAGATATTTTTAACTGCTATTATTTCTTAAAATATTTTTCTTATGTTCTGTTTATCATATTATTTCCTGCTCGTCCAGGATTGAAAAACCTTTGTCTGCATAATTTCTTTATTTTCTTTGGCTTCACAGAAAATGCTGTAATATTGTCATATTAAAGTTAAAAGAATGCCAAAGCACCAAAATGGATGGTTGCATCATGTACATATTTTGTTGCCTTATCAGTTGTTTTCAATCATAAACAGGACACGGGGAGAGAAGATCAGCAGTACCCGTCTGTCAGAGTCCTTGCTTAGAGTTAGGAAAACATCCTGGCATGTAAATTGGTTTCCTGCACTAAGATTAGGGATTAAGAAAAGAGGCATGTGTGGAATCTCTTCCTGAAGATTGTAAAACAGGGAGTCAAAGAAGTAAGACAATAGGTTCTCATCCCATAGCAAGAACATAAAATGAGTAATTAGTAATTAGAAAACTGTCTCTAATATTAGTCATTCCCTTGAGCAGTGTAGCTACACCTAATATATTTTATTTTCCAAGGTTAGGCTGTATCTGTTTTGAGAGTAATAAGGAAATTGCTGTAGATATACATATTTTCTCAACTCTATAAGTATTAGAAATATTGAGAAATAAGTTACATTTGATCCATACCATGGTAATTGCAATTGCCCCATATACATGTGAAAGTTGGGTGATTGATAAGGAAAGTCAATGCATTTGAATGATGGTGCTGGAAAGGAATATTGAAAATGCCATGGACCTGGCAAAAGAACAAATAAATCTATCTTGTAAGAGGTATGGACAGAATACTCCTTACAGGCAAGGATGGCAAGACTTCATCTTCGATACTTTGGAGAAGTTGTCAGGAGAGAGCTGTCCTTGGTGAAAGGCATGCTTGGTAAAGTAGAAGGAGAGCACAAAGAGGAAGGCCCTCAATTACATGGATCAGCACAGTGTTCGCAGCAAAATGCACGCAAGCACAGAGCATTAAGAGGAGGGAGCAGGGCGTGGCAGTGTTTCGTTTGTTACACACAGGCTCACTGGGCGTTGAACCAACTAGACGGCACCTCAGGAAAGTGGATGTTAGATGACAAGAATAGCTACATAGAGCGAGTCCAACAACATTCTAGTGATGTAGGCTTCAGTGAGCTTCTAATAAAATGGCAGTAGTTCAGATTCACAACTGCTTCAAAGGGGAAAAATCTGGCAGTCTGCATCTATAATATAAATACAGCTCTATGGGTTAGTTCAACTGTGTCCTATAAATTCCTTATGCATTGGAATAAACTTGAAGGTAAAGGTTCAATTTGGGGGTAGGTAGTCAGAGAATCTAGGGATAGTTAGCCCCTTCTCTATTGCTAGATAATCTGTAGAGAAAGGTGAGCTTTAAAATTTCTTCAGGGCTGAGCCCCGGTGGCGTAGTGGTTGTGTGTGGGACTGCAGCCCACTGGCTTGGCGGTTCAAATCCAGCAGTAGCTCTCCAGGAGCAAGGCTGGGACTCCCACTCCCACCAGAGGGCAGTGATGCCCCCCCAAAAAAATAAAATAAAATTTCTTCAACAGCAATTACATTATGATCAACTTGTGGATTAAACCAGAATGAGGGCTAAGGCTAAGGATTTCTTTAGCTAAATCGCTTTAGAAATCTGTTTTTATCACAGAAGCATCAGGAAAGAAATGAAATCAGTCAGAAGCTATAGTTATTCAATTAAATGATAAAAAGGTACATAGATAATGTACTAGACTAGGATAGCTGTTGTAGGATAGTTAAAAAATCTCTGATAGCCTCACATGTCTCTTATTTACTTTTGATAACTTGGAATCCAAAATAAAAATACCCATAACTTGAGGAAAATACAGCAGGGTTTTTAGAATCCAGACAGAGAGGGTCTAACCTTCATTACCCTAGGTTTGATCTAAGACCACCTCTAAGGAGCATAGTTATCCCTCACATGTAACATGACTGTGACAGGAGGTGTAATTATGTTTAACATATATTGCCATGGGTTCAGGATAGAACTAGTATTATTGAGCATCATGCAAGGTTGAACCCAATGTCAACACTCCAAAATGTAAATACTTTCAATTTGTAATAGATTTTGAATATGTGTTATAGTGTGCCAGAAAATGAACTGCAACTCACAGCAACCATATAATACGGAGTAGAACTATCTCAGAGAGTTTCTTAATCTGTATCATTTCTGCAAATTGATTGACAAGACTTTCCTCCCTCTGAGTGACTATTACAAAGGGCCTAATTTTTGTACAGCAGCTAAGAGCTTAACCATTGCTTATCAGAGATCTCTCTCTTTACACACACACACACACACACACACACACACACACAAATGTTGCTTTGAGAAACTTTCTTTAATATGTTTTTTTCATATTTTTATCTCATGTCCAAACATCGTATTTTCCATTTTCTAAGATAATATGTTTCTGGATTTTTAAAAAGATTATGTCAGTTTCACAAAATAAGCCTAACTTTTCACTTTTTTATGTTCTAAAATGTAGAGAAATAGGGCTGTGTGCTTCTTGCAAAATTAAAGCTATTCCATTTCAGTCTCTTATGAATGCAATACTTCTTTTGGCGGGGCGGGGGGTTGTAATTTTCTCAATACCTGGTTGCAAGTGTTCACATTTTATAAGATTGTTGCCTAGAGTTTAATCATTAATATCCCCTTTTGCATATTATAAAATTTTATACTTGGGAAATAGAATGTCAGTGTTTGAAATTACCTTATAATTTCTTTATGTTTCTCTTTATCTGCTTTAATTCTTTCTCATTTATAATTTTGGTATGTGATGACACTTTCTAGCCAGATTCTTAAAGTGATACACTGTATTTGTCAGACCATAAGACTCACTCCCTGACTCACCCTGGCCACAAGTGGGGGAAAAATGAGGGTGCATCTTATGGTCCAAAGGTGTGGTACCCGAAAACATTTGTTTATAATTCCATGCGCTGGCTTACTGTCCTCTGCTCTTTGCATCCTGTGGATTGCTGTCTGTTCGGGCCAAATCCCACCTCCTGGAGTCTCAGTGTCACATGATCACATGATCAGCAAAGGCGCACGCCTTCCCTCAGTTGTTAATGAAAGTGATGATGGTTCTTAACATCACTGTTGAGTTTTATGTTATTAAATATTGCCATATTTTGCTTAATTTTAACGAAGATTTTAGTATACCAGTACTATTTGTTTCAGAATATCTTTTTCTTGGTTTTGTGCTCTAAAAACTGGGTGTGTCTTATGGTCAGGTATGTCTTATGATCCAAAAAATATGTATATTAAAGTGACCAGATTTAAGCGGGACACTATTGACTGGGTGGGTGGGGGGGTGTTCTTGATTAAAAATTTGGTCTATATGGAGCAAGAAAATTTTTCATATAATGCAAAAATAGTATTGTAATATATTTATTTTAATTTAAAAACACCATGGGACATTATTAAATTGTTAAAAAGTGGGACGTCTGGTCACTTTAAACATATACATTATATCCAAATGTACCCTTATATGCACAATGTATATTTATACAATACATACATATTCCTTGACATCACTTGACTGTCAGTTTGTTGTATCTTGGTCACTTGTGTGTTGCTGGAATGATGGAAATTATGCCATGATATTCAAATGTCATATAATCACTGAAAGTGAACAGGTTTCATTCAAGCTTCTAGACTAAGAGAAAGTGTCCACTGAAAATCTCATGTGTAATTTTGAAACAATATCAACTATTAGTGATCTAATGAAAGGAAGCAGAACATTGTCAGAAATAGATAGGGAAATAGACCATAGATAGGGTCATAAGGCACCATAGTAAGTTGAATGGAACAAAGCCTGTGAGAGTTGAAACTTTGTGGACTTTATTTCTTTATGGAATAAAACTCAAGGTGAGAAGAAACAGCCATAAAAATCTACTAATAATCAGAAATTTGAATTCATTTTTCTAAGTAAGAACATAGAAAAAATTGAAGCTAACAAAAATGAATGGGACACAAAAAGTTCAACATTCTAGCCATTAGAGATTGGAAATGGACTAACATTGGTCATTTTGGATCAGAAATTCATATGGTTTACTATGCTGGGAATGAAACAATAAAACAGAATGATGTTGTATCCACCATCAAAAATACTTTCTTGATGAGGAATGCTGTCTGTAACGGGATTATAGCTATCTGCCTTCAAGGAAGCCCAATCAATACAATATTATTCAAATTTATGCACAAACATCAAAGCTTATGATGAAGAAGTTGAAGAATTTTACCAATGTCTTCAGTCAGAAACTGGTCAAGTATGCTATCAAAATGCTATCATAGTTATCTGTGTTTGAACTGCAAGAAAGGAGCAGTAGTTGAAAAATATTTTCTTGGTGAAAGAAAGCAAACTGGAGATCTCATGATGGAATTTTTCAAGGCAAACAACTTGCTCATCTCAAATAGTTTTTACAATACATATAATGACTACAGATAAAGGAAATTTGTAGAATAATGGAATTGGACCAAAATCTCAGGAATGAAAGCACTTGCCTACAGACCACTGATTTTCAACAAAAGATCAAGAAATATGCAATGGGAATAGGATGCCCACTTCAACAAATAATGCTTGAGAAACTGGATATCCATCTTCAGGAGGATGAAACAGTACCCATTCCTTATCCCATGCACAAAAATGTACTCCAGGTTAATCAAGTGCCTAAATATAAAACACAGAGTTATCAAGATCAAGAAACCCCAAATTGGGACAAACTTAAGGGCTCTACTGCAAGGTCTACATCAACTAACAGATATAGCAAGGGAAGCACACACAGTGGAAAGCAAAGTATATGACTGGAACCTACTAAAAACAAAAGACTTATGTGCTTCAAGAGATTTTATCGAGTAACATGAGAGTTCACAATGTGGGGAAAGATATTGATCAAGGACATATGGACAGGACTCTGTGCAAATCGACAGACATCACCACAATAAGAAAAAAAATTTTTTTAAGTTGGAAAAAGACTTGAATAGGCCAGGCACACAAGATAGCACTTGAATGGTTAACAAGCACATGGTGCAATGCTCTCACTAGCCATCTGGGAAGTACAATTAAAACAACAATGAATTATCATATTGCAACCACCAATTTTGAAACCAACAAACAAGCAACAAAGCAGAGAATAATAACAAAGCTAGAGAGAATGTAGAGAGATTGGAATTCTTATAGAGTACTAGAGGTTTGTAAATACATATAACCTTTGTGAAAAGTGATTTGACAATTCCTAAGACAATTGGAAATAGAAATATCATACAATCCAGCATTGCTGGGTATATACCCTAAATAAATCAGGACAGATCATGGACAGATGTTTGCTCTCCCCCCTCCCCCCATTTAATGCAGCACAGTTCACAATAAAAAAAAAGTTGAAAACAGCCCAAATCTGCATCAGAAGAATTTTTTAAAAAGACCACTTTGATGTATGTATACCTAATGAAATGCTAGCACATCCCTAACAAACAGTGATGAAGCCATGAAACCATTACATACAAGGATATGGAAATCATCATACCAAATGAAGTTTGTCAATCACTAAAAGGCAAATATTGCATGAGACCATTGTTATAAGGAAAAACACCAAGATGAAGGCAAACTCATGCTTTCATGACATGCAATATGCTACACAATCCATCCAGAGACACAGAAAAGAGCCTGATTAATGTCCATGAACCACACACCATCCTCTCTACATGAATGTTTAGAAAACCACTTTGACAGATGAAACCTCACTTCAACCAGGATCAGATTTTCAAGATCAGGGAAAATAAAGATGACTATTTCATGGGTACCATACAAAAATGTCCTAAGGTCACCTCAAACCAACAGACATGCTTCCTAGAGCGAGAAGTGCTACTGATGAGGGAAGCAAGTCAAGAGGAAGGAAGTGGCACATATATGTCTTAGAGTTGACAGGAGCACTTCTGTTGGTAGAAAAACGGGGAGGAACAACCTGGTAGAAGAAAAAATGACAACATGGAGCCCCAGAGGTGTACCTAAATAGGAGATATTTTGCTCTTTATGACAAACTGAACTCTAGGACATAATATCATCTTTGTGTGATTTCATCATTAGATATTTCCAACTGGCAAGATATATTTCCTTTGTTTATATTTGTCTACATTTCAATATGCACAATGAATTTCTTAAGTCTTAGCTTTAAGTAGAGAAGGTATTTTGGCAAATGAACTATAGGAAAGGAGATGCATCTGACAACTAGGAAAAATTGGTTTAAATTGTATTCAAGGCATTAACCAAATAACAGTAATATGCGTGCTAGACAAGATAAAATATATTTGCTAATTTACACATGATGAGTTTTGATTTTTTTCCATAAAAGCCACAATATCACTGGCAAAATTTCAGAGCTAGAGGAGACAATAATAGCATAATAATGATTACTTCTAAAATGAATATCCTTTCTTCCCATATTATCATTAAATTTAAATAATTAAATTTAGTACGAGAAAAACAAGGCCCCAGGATTAAAATGAAATGTTAACATCAGATATTTTGAATCAATCATCATCCCAGTTCACTGCATGGATATTCTCAATGCTTTTTAGGTTTGTTGGCAAATGGTTAGGAGACATAATCTGTTTCTCTATTTATCTTCCCATCTAATATTAAAGATTCTGTATCTTTTTGTGGATTTTTTCAGTTTATTATATGAAGGAGTTACACTAGTCCAAGTCAAAAGTGGACCCCAAGTGACTATATTATTCAAGAGTAAGACGATGAGTATTGCTATGCAACCACGGAAACTTATGAAATGAAAATATCAAAAGATGAAGTTACTGTTTCTGGATGGATCCTGCATCTAGGACTATACGTTAAAAAAAATCTATACACTTTTGAAGGTGTATATCTCTAACCCTTCCCCGCAGAACTCTTTCTCTGATTTACACCATATCAAAAATAGAATGTTTTTCCTCATTGAAGGACTCAAAATAATGTTCATTTTAAAAGTTCTAACCCATTCCATGAATCATCTTCAATAGCTTTAGGTTTGTTATTTAGCTTACAATGAAAACTGAGAAAGTCATGAGGTTGGAAACCCCTAGAGTGGTCGATGGGAAATTTAGTCTGCTCATCTGCCACCCTCCAGAAGTGTCAGTTTTTCCTTTGTGGAGGTTGATGGTCTTGCCTTCTTGGGCTCATCTTTGAGGTCTTCCTGACTCTCGCTGAAATGCTTGGTCAATTTAGAAACAGTTGTTTTAGATGGGGCTGCAGTCCTGTAACCTTGTTGCCTAGCTTCCTTGATTTGGGGGAGATGTCCTCTTGAGTTTTGTTAAAAATTTGATATTAGCCCTAACCTCAAAGTTTATTTTTTTCCATAATACAAAAAGTCTTTCTCTCTCTCTTTCTTTAAGCACCACCAGACTATCACAAGTGAATCACTGCGGGGTCTTATCTGTAGCCTCTCTCTAGGAATGGGAGCTTTACTGCAAAATCTTTTGACTTATTCCTTCTACAAGCTCTGTGGTTTTAAACGTGCCACAAGGGATAGAGAAATTTTTTTTTACTGGCTTCAAGGAAATCCTCTCACATTAAAGACCAGATTTTTTTTTTTAATCAACTTACCCAAGTGTTTCTGCTGTTAGTTTTTGTGTGTTTTCTGCATTAAATCATAAACACAAGTAAATGTTGGATCCATCCAAGCTTCTGTGACCCATAAGCACCTTCTAACCATTAACCTTCAGCTGGCCGTCCTCAGCCAGGCCATTCTCTGCAAGGAACTGGCCTATGTGCTTGTGCTGGTCACCCTGGAGCTAAATTCCTCCTCCATGGTCTGGAAGTTCAATCACAGTTCCATTGCAGGCACATTTCTCCTTCTTTTTTTTTGTTTGTTTGTTTTTCTTTGGAGGGGGCATCACTGCCCTCTGGTGGTGGGAGTAGGAGGCCCAGCCTTTGCTCCTGTGGAGCTGGAATTGAACCTCCATCCCAGTAGGCTGCACAGTCCCGTGCACAACCACTACGCCACTGAAGCACAGCCCCAGGCAAATTTCTTAAGAACCTTCTTTTTGTCGCTATCACCAGCGATCCCTTGGACAGTGGTAAGGTTCTTCCTGCTATGGCATTGTGGAATTCTTATATGGATATAACCCTCCATCCCCGCAGAAAGCATCAACAAAGAGGTTGAAAGACTGGAGATTCTGGACAGCGGACATACGATTCGATTCCTTATTCTTGTGGACTGAGGAAGACAGCGGCCAGAGAAGTTGTAGTCAGGAGAGGGGTACAAGGTCCCAGGGAGCCAGTTGCACGTTGGTAACTGGCGATCCCTGTGTCTTAAAATAGCTCCATTAGGGAGGAATTCTTTGAGCTGAGCTGGAGTAAATCCATGGGCTAACTTCATATATTTTTCCATGTTGAGCAGTTTGGTTTCTAGGAAAAGAAACCCAACTGAATAATGTGTGGGAAGAATGTGAGTAACAGATGATTAGAAAATTTTGCATTTATTTGTTATTTTTCCTTCTGCCATTGAAGTGGAAGTAATATTTAAGAAAAAATTCAAATTAGCATAGCTCTTTAAAAGTACAACCCACTAGAAGAATGGCAGTGAAAATGAGGGGGGCCCTGGACTTGATGAATTGCAACCATGGACTAAACATAGCAGCAGTTGTGAGGATGGCAAAGGAACAGGCAGTGTTTCACTCTGTCTTAGGTAAGACCATTAAAAGTGGGGACCAACTCAATGGTACCTGATAACGTTATCCTGAAAGCAAATCCATCAATGGCTACAAATGGTCAGCTAGAAACAAAATCAGACTAATCAAGAGAAAAGTTTGGGCAACAACTTTTCAGGACACTTAAGTACTTTGCTAATTGACTTTCTGAATGTCCTAAGAATGATGATATCTTTACTATAAGGCCATTTTGATAGTGTTAGCCAAAACTTTCGGAAAAAAGTGCCTGGGAAAACTTAACCTCAGACTTTTTCTCCACCATGAAAACACTTTAGTGCTCAAACAAAGACAATTTTTCAAGAATATTCCAAGGGAATCATTAGCCATCACCTTACTATACTGACTTTTGCTTACTAATCTTGAAAAAAAATCCTAAATGTCACCCATTTTTTATATTTGAGGATTGAGAGTATAGGGGTGGAATCTGGCCTGTCAATCAGTATATAGCCAATTGGGTCTCTGTGCGGGCATGGCCTTCTCTTAAAAATAATTCTGGAAACTCAGGTATTGTGTCCTTGGAGGCAGGATATTCTCTCTCTCTCTCTCTCTCTCTCTCTCTCTCTCTCTCTCACTCTGCTTACTCTCTGTGAGATGCTCTACTGACAAGACGCATGACATTACGCTGATAGATCCTATACTCTGAGAACTGGAGGAGCCACATGGAGATCTTGCTAGCGCAGAGATGCTTCTACTGCCACTGGATCCACTAGACTTTGCACCACTGTCCTGTGGTCTTCCTGCATTCAGCGTCATCTCATGTGCTTTGTGAGTATGAAGAGGACTTTTTGATTATTGTTGGATATATGAGCTTGTATAGAACTAATGGACTTGATCTGGACTGAGATAGGATGTTATTTTCAATGTTCATTTTTATCTTGTATATAAAGTTCTTCTTTATACAGTGTCCATGAATTTTTTTCTCTAGGTTACCCAGACTGACACAATTAGCAATGTAAAAGAGAATGCATTTGCATGGGGAAATTGTTATGACCCATGAAATTCCATGAATACCCATTTTTTAAGATGAAATAAATGGCTAGTATTATTACTTGCAAAAGGGTCTTGAGTGTCATGGAGTTTACATTGAGATATGAAGACTATTTTTTTTTCATTTTTTTATTCATTTTACACACACTTTGTTAACTTAGTCTGGATAAACTAGAACAAATTTCATAGACTCGCATGTAGATATAAGGAAATGGTTTATATACAAAAAGAATGGAACACTGAGAAAACATCCCAACTCAGTCCAGTTCAAGGTCATAAGTCTATAATGTCTCCTTCCAACTCACGAAGTTACAGGTCAGTGGGTGCAGAATCCCAGCACTGGCAGGAGTCTTCCCATTGCTCCTTGTTTCCAGGGCTCAGGATCCATCAGCAGCATCCAGTGGTGGCAGAAGCAACTCATCGCTGGCAGGGTTCTCCACATGGCCTATCCAGCTTCAGTGGTCTGGCTCCATTAGAGCAAAGCCATGTGGCTTCTCCTCAGGCTCCTCAAATGCTGCCATCTTGTCTTGTCCATGATTCATTATCTCTTGTCTCTGAGACTAACTCTCAACAACTGGGGAGGATAGCTTCTCATCTTCATGAGAGAAATATCGCAAGATTTCCCAGAAGTCTCAGGAGAAAGCCATGCCCACACAGAAGCCTCATTGGCTACTCAATGGTTATCTCCAGATTAACAGGCTAGACTCTACCCCTACATCTCAATCATGAAATTAACATAAGCACATGACTGCCACACACTTTTTGTAGACTTCCTGTGTTATACATTTCACTAAATGCATACATGATCTCATTTAATATAATGTGGAAGAGACTACAATTATTACCATTTTATATATGAGGAAGTCATGAATTAAAAAGAAAAGGAATGTTTTCCAAAATTATTCATGAAAGAAAATGAGGTATCAATATGTGAACATGGCTATTTGATTCTGAGAACACAATATCTCTCACGTGGTCAATATTATTTTAGAAGAGATGCTTAATATTACTCTTAGCTTTATTTAATTTTTTAAAAATTGCATTATGGAAGGCATGATTCAATCATACAATAATATAATCATATAATTTGAACCTATTGATGTACAATTGAAGAATCCTAGTAGTGTATGGCTGGTAAAGTGTCAGGCGGTTGATCCCAAAGTGGGCAGGGTTTTGAGGAACTTTTGGCTTACCACAGTGAAGCCTGGCTAGGGTTTGACCCTAGCCCTGCCATTGTCTGCCACTGTCTCAGTCAGAGCCACAGTTGGAAAAATTGCAGCCAGCACAGGGGCTTTATCTCATCACAGCCACAGCTTGCCACCAGCCTGGGGCAGAGTTTGAACCCTCGCAGCCCCACTCTCAGGGATCAGGGACAGCTGTGTAATGACTTTGGTTTTCCTTGTTTTTCTCTATCCACCCACTGTTTCAGCAGGGTTGGTTTCTTGGTATTCTTCCCTCCTGGTTTTTTGGCCCACATGTCGTTGTGGGCCTCCAGACCACTCCCCTTAGCCTAGGGCAATTACACCAACTACATTCAACTAGGAGAGCCCCCCCAGTACAGTGGAGCCTGAGGCTGGAGAAGCCAACTAAACCTCCACCTGGGTATTTTCTGCTCAATTTCTGACAGGCGAATTCCAGCCTGTGTGGGTAGGAGAACTCTTCTATGTTCTTTGTACTTCCAACAGACCAAGGTAACTTCCTCTCCCCTGCCTTTGTGCCCCGGGAAGCCCCGGATTATTCCACCAGTGCTGGCTAGAGTTTGGTACTACAGGAATCACTGCCCAGCCTCCACTTAGGTCGACTAAATCTAGGCGGTTCCTCCTACCCTTCAGGGTACTCTACTCAGGAGCAGTAACACACTAGCATTATCTTGCACACCCCTTGCAGCAGGCATCTCCAGCAGTGTCCCAGGCATCTCCAGCAGTGCCTCAGGCTGCCATGAACTGCACCATCTTGTCTTCTTGTGGGATCCGGCATTGCAGTGCCAACCTTGTAGGTCCACAACAATCTGACCAGTGGTCCCTAAGAGGACCATCTAACTTGCCTTTCAAATAACACAATACTGTTTCACTAAGAAAAGAGTGAAGTCATTAGAGGATAAAGTGTTAGGCTATTTCCATAGTGAAATTAGTCACAGGAAGATCAAAGACACATTCCTACAAGTCTCCCACAGACGGCCAGTGCTCTTCGAGTCCTGGTAAAAGGGCACCTGATTCCTCTAAATCTATGTAACAAAGATAGCAATCGGCCCCAACAACCTCAATGGAAAAACAGGAGAAAGAAAAGGCTACAGCAGAAGATGTCAATGAACCTAATGGCATGCAAAGAAGCAGACATTGATATGCAACAGAAAGAAAATTTCAGAATGCTGCTTGGAGTCCTACAGGATATAAGGGAAACAATGCAGAAAAAGGATGAAATGATAGATGAGATAAAGACCACACACCAAAGAGAGCTACAAGAGCTTAGGGATGAGATAATGAAAACCAACAGCAGACACACAGACTTCTTGAGGCAACTGGAGGACACTGAAAACTGAATGAGCAACCTAGAGAATAGTTAAGCAGACTTTAGAAAAGGCGAACAAAAATCTGAGAAGATCATCAGAGAAACTGAAGAAAATGTAAGAGCTATGACTCATGGTATGAAGAGGAAAAATCTCAGAATTATTGGTATATTGAGGAAGACATAACAAAGAAGTTTTCTGCAACAATCGTCAGAGAATTCTTGGAGGAAAACTTCCCCAACTTAATGAATGAAAACTGGGCAACCATTCAGGAGACTGAAAGAACATCACCTGGACGGAATCCCAAGAAGTCACTAAGGCACACAATAATTAAACCATACAACTTTGAGGAAAAGGAGTTAGGGAAAACAGCAATCACATATCAAGTTTACCAAATAAGAATATGGTAAGCCCTATCAGTGGACACATGAAGAAGAGGAGACTGGAACAATATATTCTAAAAATGGTAGGAAAATGACACCAACACAAGAATACTTTACCCAGTCAAATTATCTATCAAGATAGATGGAGAAGAAAGAGTTCTCCCAAAAAAGGAAAAAGTCAAAGAATACGTTAGAAGAAACTCAGCCCTACAAAAGATACTTGCTGACCCAGTATGCATGTCTCTGAAATTTGTTCCTCTAGTCTATCCGGACTAACTAAGGGAGCATATTGTTTATATCTCCACAGGAAAAATGGAACCAAACAAACTAAGTATTCCAGGATATGGATGCAGTGTGATGACATGGAGCAGGGAACCAGTGGAGGAGTCTGAGCACCCAACCCTAATCCCAACTACCTGGACAACCACCTCTCCCCACCAGGGTAGTTGCTTTGGAGGGCAGCACTGAGCCTGTAGCATGGGGAGTGGGATATGCCTGACCAGGGCACATGAGAACAAATGAATGGGGAGTAAGAGAGAATGGAGTGCATCCTAGCTCACTGAGCCTTGGGGACAATATTCTCACTCAGAACAACCAATGCATAGAAAGGATCATGTGGGTGGCCCCACCATGAAACATACTGTCAGTGACCTAAGGCCATATAGACACCACAATGAAGAAACAGGGTTAGAATTGTACTCTATCTGACCCCATGGAAAAACACTAAGGGTGTGCAACAAAGCATGGAGTTACTGGGGTAGTATCAAGGGTGTGCTTTGCAACCAGTGTTGACACTCTGACTCAACAAACAGACCTTGAACTATTCACAGGTTTTTATTTTATTATTATTATTTTTCCTTATATATATATAGCTTTTGGATATTAGATTTTTTGTTATTGTTGTTATCCTCGTTTTATTTTTTTGGTCCCTTCATCCTAGGATGCCTTAGGGGGTTTTGTACATGTTTTTACCTCTGCAGGTCTATCTAGATAAGATAGATTTGATGAACTCTCTGTTGGAGAAAACAGTGGGACTGATGGATCCAGAGGGGACATGGGAGATGGGGAGGAGGGGGGAAGGCGGTGGTGTTGACCAACCCAGGGATAAGGGAGCAAGTGATTCAAAACCAGTGACAAGATGGCTGTGAGAGGCCTGAGAGGGATTGATCAAGAGTAATGTAACAGAGAGAAAATACTGAAACTCAAATGGAGGCTGAATATGATGGTGGGACAAGAGAAAAGTAAAGGAAATAGAGGAAAGAACTGGGGGGTAAAGGGCATTTATAAAAGTCTAAATAAAGACATGTACAAGGTGAATTTATTCATATATGATGAGGAGGAAATAGATCTACATGCATATGGTTATTAATAAGACAACAGATGGGCATAGGACCTCCACTCAAATACTTCCTCAGTGCAAGAATATTATGTTCTATTAAATTGGCATTCCATGATGCTCACCTTTCCGACAAGATCACTGAAGACAAATGTGTGCATAAGCAAAAGTGGTGAAGAAAGCTGATGGTGCTCAGTGATCAAAAGATGTAGCATCTGGGGTCCTACAGGCTTGAAAGTAAAGAAGTGACCATCTAGTTCAGAAGTAACAAAGGCCACATGGAAGAAGCACACCAGCCTATGTGACAATGAGGTTTTGGAAGAATCACGTATCAGGTATTAAAGAACTAAAAATTATGTCATTATAGATGAGGGGGAGTACAGATTGGTGACCCAAAGCACATCAACAGGTGAGGCGACATCCCCTTACAGAGGGGTCACAGGGTGGAGAGGAGGCTGTCAAGGTAGAGTTGGAAGCAATGAAATATGCAACTTTTCTCTATTTCTTAAATGCTTCCTCTCACCCACTATCATGATTCCAATTCTACCTTACAAATTCAGGTAAGAACAGGAGATGTACACTGGAACGGGAAACATGGGGAATTCAGGGCAGGTGATTCCTTCAGCCAGAGGTGAAAATGCTGATGCTAAGAAGGTGGAGGGAAGGTGAAGTAGAAAGGGGGAACCAATTGCAGGGATCTACATATATCCTCCTCCCTGGGATATGGACAACAGTGAAGTGTGTGAAGGGACACATCGGACAATGTATGATATGACAAAATAATGATAATTTGTAAATTATTAAGGCTTTATGGGGGAGGGGGAGTGGGGAGTGAGGGGACAAATGGGGAGCTGATACGTGAGGCCTAAATAGAAGGAGGATGTTTTGAGAATGCTGATGGCAACAAATGTGCAAATGTGGTCTACATGCAATTGATGTATGTATTAATCATAATACAAGTTGTATAATCCCCCAAGAAAATGATTTCATTTAAAAAAGCAAAGAAATAAAATGAACCAAAAATTCTGGGGGTGAGAATGTTTTCAAATATTTTTAAAATTTTCAATTGGAATATGGATAGACCCTGTGTATAAAAGATAAAGTTATTATTAATAAAGGTGGCTAAAGCATTTTATTTTAACAAGGAAAAGCTAGATTCAACAACTTTTTTCAAGATGATAGGGACTGCTTCTTTAGGAGGTGATTGTTTAACCCTATAATTTTTAAAGTCGATGTAGACCAAATAAATGTCAGATATTTGATAAATGAGTCCAAGTTCTATCATCCCTGAAATAACCTATAGTTTGAGGGTTTTTCCTGTAGGGTAGAAAGGTCAATAATTTGGGGGGGGGGCGGGCATCACTGTCCTCTGGTGGGAGTGGGAGGCCTAGACTTGCTCTTGGAGAGCTGCTGCTGGATTTGAACCGCCTCGCCTGTGGGCTGCAGTCCCGCACTCAACCACAACTCCACCGGGATTCAGCTTGAAAGGTCAATAATTTTAGAGATGATCTTAAAGACCAAAAAGGCAGACCTGCTCCTCTGGGAATTTCAGAACTCCTCAGTGCACTTTAAGGAAGCAGAAGGAATCCTAGTGGCACCATCGTTGAACACTTGGCTGCTAGGTGAAAGATTGTGTGTGTGAACCCACTCAGTGGCTTCAAAGAAGAAAGATCTGACATTCGGTGTCTACAGATGGTCAATATCTTAACACCATCATGTTGATACCTATCCTATACATAGGACAGAGTAGAATTGTCGCCACGTTTCCAAAACTGTTCATCTTTCTGGAACCAAAAAGTCTCATCTTTCTCCCTCAGAACAGCTATTGGGTTTGATCTACTCATCTTGTGGTTATTTGCCCCATTGGTCCCAGTCACTATTTTGAGCATAGAGTCAGAATAAACTTAGTGGGGTACAGCAATAGTGACAAAACAGACCGCATATTTTAAAAGGGGCTTTATAAATAGTTGTACAAAATAATTAGATTCTGTGCTAATGAATGTTTTCCAAATTTTATTTAAACAGCAAAAAAAAAAAAAAGAGCAGGTGATTTGGTAAAAGATACTTCAACATAAGAATATATATTTCATCTCTCCCAGCCTCTATCAGATCTCCCTTTCTTTTGCCTCCCTCTTTCCCCACAACTTCTCTCATTTCCTTCCTTCCTTCCTCCCTTTTTTCCTTCTATTTTTAATGCAAATGAATCAGGAGCAGTAAACAGTGCCAAAAGAGGAATTTGTAGAAACCATTGTGGTCCTTTCACTACAAAATAAGTAAAATAAAAATAAATAAAATTAATATGTGAAATCTATTAAAGTGCACGAAAACAATGTTTTTATGGTACTATTAATAGGAGAATGGTTCCTACCCAGTTGGGTTTGAATCCTCCTCTTCAGGTAGCATATGTTGCAGTTATACTTTGGAGAAAGTATCAAAAACTAGTTTTTAACTTTCCCTCTGCCCCTGCCAACCACAGTCATCTCCCTCCTGCTAGATTCTGTGACTTGAATATGTATGTGCAGTTCACTGTCTACAGAATAATTACATCCTCATTTGACTTGTTGAACAGCCAGATAACAAGAGCCCTGGCTGTCAGCAGGGGTCAGAGGGCAGCGATTCCTCCATGGGCTGCAGAGGGCTGCGTTGGGACCCTGAGGGAGATCCTTCCAAGCTATGAAGCTATCTATTTGCCTCCAGATGACTCCACGTTGGAAAACATGATCTGCTTTAAAGACTCAACACATTAGCATGCAGTTTGGCTCATTGCATTCTTATCAAAGGCATAGTAATTATTCTGAAAAGATTTGAGCTATTTCTTGTGCATTTTATAAAAATATCCCAGTGCAATATGTACAAACCAAAATACACACACATAAAAACACAAAAACAACCCAAACTCACTATCACCAAATTGATCCCAAAATAAATCAAGATAAACATGTTACAACTATATCCATTTTTGTACTTAATATTTTAATATGAGTTTTTTAATGTTAAGCCAGTATGCTGTGTTAGGAAGAGAACTATTGAATGTTAAGTAGGACAATAACTTGAATGTAAACAAAAGAATTCTTTCCCAGAAAATACAGAATTAAAAAAATTATCATGCAAAAATTAAAGAACACATTTTATGTTGTTTTACAGTTTTATAGGTAATAAAAGAAGAGTCCTTGAACAATTTTTCTTGGGTTTGCCTAGTCTAGATTTAAGTATCAGATAGGAAACAAATTCAAATAGAATACTGCAGGGTGAATATTTTACATTTATTGAAAAAATCTCCATTTTATTTTCAAATATATGAAGTGTTTTGCATAATTAATCTTCTCCAGGGTCTAGGTAGATATATTAGCTATTTCAATGAGTAAAATGAATAAATGTAATTAAGAAATTACTTCTAATGTTTGCAGATACTACTGGCTTAAATAACAGTGGCAATGTTTTGCAGATCAAAATTAATACACCACAAGATGACCTAAGAAAATGGATTTATCTATAAAAAATGATATTTGCTATGGACCAGCACAAGCTGGATTTCAATAACCATTCTTTTATTTATTATTTCTGTCTTATTTTTTATTTGAAATAAATCAAGGACATTAAGCATCATGAAAACTTGTAGGGAATTCATTATTGCCAAGTCAATTCTGATTCCTAGCCACCCTGTGGGATCAAGTGGGTCTCCTCCGTAACATTTTCCAGGTGGTGGTTTACCCGCAATTAGGGGTTCCTCTGGGCCCCTAATTGTATTGTATGTAAGCCATGATTGGAAATATATTCTTGCTGTCTATGTGGATCTGACTGCTGAGATCATGGTCGTCCAGGCAGTTAAGAACCCATTTTGATGATGGCAACACTACTGGCTTCAGCATGAAGGACCACTCCTTGGATGATGTTGAGAAATTTATGAACTAGTATTGGACATTTGGACATTGGACAGACTTATGGGGTTGATCTTGACTGGGCTGGGATGTCTTCTCACTATACAACTGCTCTTTTTATATAAAGCTCTTTCTTACACACACACACACACACACACACACACACACACAAGCTTTAATCTTTACCAAAGCAGACTACCAATGCTTTAACCAATGAGTGGCTAGTAGATTTGAACTGCCAATCTTTAGATTCACAGCTAAGTGCTCAACCACTATGCCTCTATGGATCCTATATGGCTGGTGTTAAAGGTGACTTTGAATTGGTTTTGATTCAAGTGATTATAAGTAGAACAGAACAAAATACTGCCAATTCCCATGTCATCCTCGCAATTGTTATGTTTGAGCATATTGTTGCAGCTGTTGTGCCAGTACATCTCCTTGAGGGTCTTCCACATTTTTGACTTTATCAAAAAATGATGTCCTTCTCCAGAAACTAGTCTCTCTTGATAACATGGCCAAAGTAGGAGACTCAGTCTCACCATCCTCCCTTCTGAAGAACACTCACTTCTTTCAAGATAGTTTTGTTCATTTGTACAAGAAAGTATTGAGGTTCATGAAACCATGGGAGGTACAGTTAAAACAGCAGAACAGTTTTAGATCTAGTGCTGGAAGATGAGGCTCTCAGGTCAGAAGACAATCTGCCTTCTCAAAATAAAATTGACACAATGACATGACAGTGACTTCATTTGCTGGTGGGGTGTGATTCAAAATGAGAAGAAACAGTTGCAAACATTTTAAATGATCAGAATGTGGAATGCATAGACTATGAATCTAGGAAATTCAGAAGCAATTGAAAGTGAAATTGAAATCATATAAATTGATATCTAGGAATTAGAGAACTGAAATGTAATGATATTAGCCATTTAACTCAGGCAATCATATGTTTTAACTATGCCACGAATGACCTAGAAAAAAACACATATTAAGATCCCTCTAGAAGTACAATTTGTATAATTATACTCATACAAGGCAATCCAGTCTCAAACTTATGCACCAACAACCAACATTAGTAATGAAAAAAATTAAAGAGTTCTACTAACTTCTTCAGTGTGATAAACTGATCAAGTATATAATTAAGATGCATTAAGAATAATAGACAATTGAAATGTGAGAGTTGGAAACACAGATCTGTGATCCACCTTGAGCTTATCCCAGTGCATAGAGTGAGGTAAGGATCTTGCTTCATTTTCTTATAGGTAGATATCCATTTTTTCCACCACCACTTGTTGAAAAGAGCATCTGCTTCCAATTTAAGATTTTTGGGGGCCCTTATCAAAGATCAGTTGTCTGTATGCTGATGTTTTATTTCTGGGTTTTCCGTTCATTTCCATTGGTCTGAATATCTATCTTTATGCTAATATCATGCTGTTATGACCACTGTGGTTGTATAGTAAGTGCTAAAGTCAGGTAAAGCAAGCCCTCCCATGGTGTCTTTCTTCTTGAGAAGTTCTTTGCTAATTCTGGGCTTCTTTCTTCTCCATATGAAGTTGGTAATCATTTTTTCCATTTCTTTGAAGAAAGATGAGGGTAATTGTATCAGAATTACATTAAACTTGTGTAGTGCCTTGAGTAGAACTAACAACTTTACTATGTTGAGTCTTCTGATCCATGAACACAGGGTATTCTTCCATTTGTTGAAGTCACTCTAGATTTCTTGTAATAGTGTTCTGTAATTTTCATCATATAGATCTTTTGTTCTATTAGTCAGGCATATTCCAAGATATTTCAATTTGTGAAGGGTATCTCTTTTTTTTTTATCTCCTCTTCTGTGGTCTTATTTGATGTGTATAGCATCTGATTGTTGATCATGTAACCTGCCACTCTGCCATACTCTTCTATTGTTTCCAATATTCCCCTAGTGGAGCTTTTGGGGTTTTCCATATATAAAATCATATCACAGGCCTGAGCCCCGGTGGTGTAGTGGTTGAGTGTGAGACTGCGCCCCACTGGCTTGGCAGTTCAAATCCAGCAGCAGCAAGGCTGGGTAGCTCCCACGACCACCAGAGGGCCGTGATGCCCCCCCAAAAAATGATGTCACCTGCAAATAATGATAATTTAACCTTTTCTCCCCCAGGAAAATACCTTTGATGTATATTCTTTGCCTTATGCTGTTAGCTGAAACCTCCAGTATGATATTGAATAATAGTGGGGACAAGAGATATCCTTGTCTGGTCCACTTTTTCAGTGGGACTGTGTTCATCTTTTTTTCATTGACTATTGGTTTTTCATATATAGCTCTATTGACTTGAGGAATTGCCCTTCTATTCCTATCTTCTCAAATGTCTTAAACAGGAATTGGTGTTGGATGTTGTCAAACGATTTTCCGCATCTATTGATATTATCATGTGGGTCTTATAATTTTTCATATCATTGTGGCAAAGGTCTTTCATGTTGCACCAGCCTTGCATCCCAGGTATGAACCCAACTTGGTCATGGTGAATTATTTGTTTTATATACTTTTGTATTCTATTGGCCAGTATTTTATTAAGGATTTTTGCATCAATGTTCATTAGGGATATTGGTCTGTAGTTCTCAATCCTTGAGGGATTCTTACTCAGTTTCAGTATCAGTGTTATACTAACTTCATAGAAGAATTTTGGAAGTCTGCCATGTTTTTCTATGTTTTGAAAGAGTTTGTGTAAGATTGGTGTCAGTTCTTCTCTGAATGTTTGGTAAAATTCTCTTGTAAAGCCATCATCATGGAGGCACAAATAGACAAGTGGGATATACTGAAGATAAAACACCTGTGTACATTGAAAGAATTCACCAACAGAGTAATAAGAGAGCCAACAGACTGGGGAATCATCTTTAACAATGACAAATCAGATGAAGGACTTATTACTAAAATCTAAAATACCCTGATAGCCTCCAAAAGGAGCAAAACTAACTTCCCACTAAGGAGGTGGGCAAAGGACCTGAACAAAAGTTTCACAGCAGCAGAAATCTGAATGACCAAAAAACATATGAGAAAAATATGTGCAATCATTAGCTATAAGAGAAATGCAAATTAAAAAAAGCACCTTCAAGGATGGTCCAATTAAAAAAAAATCAGACAACGGTAAGTGTTGGAGAGACTGTGAGGAGATAGGAACTCTTAGCCCCTGCTGGTGGACCTGTAGGTATATACAGCCACTATGGAAATCAATTTGGCGATATCTAAAACAGATGAAAATTGAGCTACCATATAACCCAGCAATCCCCCGATTGGGGATATACCCACTAGAGGCAAGCAACAAACCACGACCAGACATCTGTGCTCCAATGTTCATCACTGCATAGTTCACAGTTGCAAGGAGTTGGAAACAGCCCAAATTTCCATCAACTGATGAATGGATTAAAAACTGCGGTACATACATACAATTGATTGCATTGCTGAAAATCAGTGATGAATACATGAAGCACCTCATTGCATGGGAAGAACTGGAGGAAATTATGCTAAGTGAAGTAAGCCAAGCACAAAAGAACATGTACAACATGAGTCTACTGAGGTAAGCTTAATTTAAAAAAATGCAAAAGGGGCATATGGAACAAGCTACTGTATACAGAAATTCCTGCAGGAACGTCCAGGTAGTATGGCAGGGGCCAGACCAAATCCAGGGCTACATATGGTAGCCAACTATGGTGAGGTGGTGGTGGGGATATGGCGATGTGTATAGAAGGAATTGGGAACTAACCTCCCCCCCCCCCCAAGGGGAGCATATTGTTTGTATCTGCACAGGGAAAGAGGGACCAAACTTAAACCCAGTTTTTCAGGATGTGAGTGCAGCCTGATGCCATGGAGCGGGGGGAGCCAGTGGAGGGGTCTGAGGGCTCAACCCCAATCCCAACTATGTGGACAGCCACCTCTTTCCCAGGGGAGTTTGCTTTTGAGGACAGCACGATGACACAGCTTGGGGAGTGGGTGCCAGACCAGTGCAAAAGAGAACAACTGAAGAAGGAGGAAGAGAGAATGGCGTGTGTATTAGCACATTGAGCTTTGAGGATGATATCCCCACTCACAAAATCCAATGCACACAGAGGACCATATGGATGTCCCCACTATGAAACACAGCATCCCTCACTGAATCTAGGCCCTACGGAGACAACAATGGAGATGCAGGGTCAGGATTTTACCCTCTCTGATTCCACCACAACATGGCAAAGCACTAAAGGTGTACAGGAGGGCATGGGGTTCCTGAGGATGTGACAAGGTTACACTCTGGGGCCAGGGTGTGGCACCCTATCCAACTCAACTGGGGGACACTCCTGGGGGTCAACACGGACTGACTTGGGATGCTTTCTTAATGTACAGTTGCCCTTTATATAAACTTTCTTATGTCCACATGTGTGTCTATGAATTTATTTCCCAAGCTAACATAGTCCCTGAATTAAAAAAAATTGGGTACACAAATGTACACCAATCTGGTATGCACACAAGTAAAAATTACAGTGGCGAGGATAATTCAGTGTGACATATTATTATGTTGTTATTAAGTGCCATCAAGGCAGATCTGACTCATGGTATTAGCCTATATAACAATGAAATATTGTCCAAACCTGTGTCATCTTTGTGATTAGTGGTATATTTGGACCCTCTTGTGGCTACTATATTGGTTCACCTTGTGAAATGTTTTCCTTATTTGACTGATACTTTACCAAGCATGATGCCTTTCCTCAAACAAATGCAATAAGGAAGTAGGTACATAGAAGGAAGTAAGCTAGATTGAAGAGGTAGAAAAGGTCTCTCCTAAAAGTTCTACATCCTGATGAAGCACTGTCCACTGTAAATTAAGAAGGTGTTCTCCAGGTATGGGCTGAGCAGGTATGTATGTGGTGGATGGGCAGATGCAGGCACAAGAAAGGCGCAGTGTACATAGATCATTCGAAATTATGACAAGAAGTTTGAATTTCACCCCAGGAGCAGTGAAAGCTAATGTTCACCAGTGGAATGGTGTGCTCAGCCTGGCTGTTTAGAATCACATGTGGAAACATCCATGTGCGCCATCTGGTCAACAGCAGACAGGAACTATCAAAGTAGGCCATCTAGTCAACAGCAGTGGAAGGAAGTAGGGAGAGAGAGTTCTTTCTCAAAAAAGCGACCAAACTAGTTTAATGATGTTGATTGTAAAAACAAGAAGATAGCTTCAGATAGATAAAGTGCCTGTCAGCTGGATTTAGTGATGTACTAAAAGGGAAACAAAAAAAGTCATTTGAGGTATTCTCATAAACAGAGTTTTAGACTGAGTGTGGTTTTTACTCACCCATTGAAACCAAACCCTTTAGAAACAGAGCTTTGTTATCTCATTCTAACAGAGAATCCCAGTCCTATATCCAAGACACAACTGAAGTTAAATCTTCAAAACCCTTGGTATTGTGCTAGAATGATAATGAAGACCCTCAGGAATTGAGTGTTTCTGGGACCTGCATGACGAAGTTTAGAGTAGTCAACTATAGGAAGGCCTCATGATAGCACTGGACCTCTATTAATTGTACATGTGTGGTTGACTTCACATATATATCAGCTTTTAAACTGAGAGTAGAAGCATTTCAGCAAATTGTAGGGTTTTGGAGTTAGGCACTTTGACATTATCTACCCCTTCAACCAACCAGCAAAGACAACCGCTCGACTTTGCTTTTCAAACACTTCGTTGTCGTGTTTTACTCATTCCTTTATCATTCTTGTTATGTACCAAAAGCCAGGTTAAGAGTTACAATTAATTTGAGACAGTAGATCTTGAGGTGTGCTGACAGATGAAGGTTGTGTGCAAAATTTTTTTCTACTCCTTTTAGGCTCATTCTATGTACCCCAGTCCTCCATTTTCAGGCAATGACAATTATTTTAAAAACCCCACAAGACTATAGTCATTGTCAAATGCTCTATAAATGGAGACAGAGGAGGGACTCAGTTGACTGTGGAAAAAGAACAGAGGAGAAAGGTCAGTGATATATTATGTGTTGAAAAACAGATAGTACTCAGTATAGGATTTTCCCTTAAGCAATTTTCTGCTAAGACTTGCTCACGGTATGAAAGCTTTTGTCTGGCTAAAGAAAGGACTCTTAATTCTAAAACCTCAATTTAAGGCTACAAAAATCCAAGGGAGGGCACTCTGGAGCACTAGAAAAAGGGGAAAATGCATTTCAAGTGGGTTTGGGGACAAAAATTACTATATTAATTTTTCCTCGTTATGAATTCCAGGAGCTAATTTTAACAATTGTTTAACTTATGAAAAATTAATTTGATCCTTCATAAATTATGTATGTGGGAAAAAGAAAATCTATCAATGGTTGTTTTGAGGATTCAGAAGAGTCCTTAAGTTGATAACAAAAGGTATTTTGTGCAGCAGATCACGTTTCGGGGTGGGCTTTCACTCTTCCTTTGTGCCTGAACATAGTGAATACTGAAATACTCTTATGTCATTCCCTGGCAATGAGGGAGCTAGTCAATTTCATAAAGAGTTTATCACAATGCATTTGTCTGCAGTCAGAAGCACAAAAGGCAGTTGACAAAAATGTAAAAGGAAAGTAAAAGAACTTAACCGACTCCAGAAGGTCACACATGTCAAATACTGAACCTATGTGCCTAGCAACAAAACCTCACAATGCATCTCCCTGAGACTGCTCAAGAGAAGAATAAACTCCAGGAGCCTGAAGGCCAATAGATACATATAATGCTGAAATAAGCAACAAGGAAATAAGTGCAGATTCTCTTTTTAAAATATGGAACATAATTAAACATGGTTTTAGAGACAGCACCAACCTGAAATTTAAAGGAGTATTTCATTCATGATCTTTTCCTGGTCAATTTTATTTTTCCCTACTAAGAAGTATAGGCAGTTATAACACTTACAAATTTATAAATAAATTTATAAATTTATCTTTTAAATTTATAAATCTACTTTAGAACTGTAAGTAAAATAAACCTAGGTTAAAGGGAAAATAAAATTTATTCCAGTAAAATACATAATGAAATGAAAAAATGAACTATAATTAAAGAAATAGTAATAATAAAAATGAACATTTATGGTATGTTCATTTTGATATGTGTGGTTATCATACAGAACTCCCATTTTTTAATAATTATGCCATAGCTGTTGAAGCATTGTATGAAATAAATAAAATTAGGGGTACTATCTGTTTTTATATGGCTGCTTCCCTCTAACTCTTTTCCTTAACCTCCTTTGAGAAAACATATATTATTTCCTATGCTTAAAGAAAGTGGCTTAAATAACACTAATTTTTTTGTGAAATAAATTTGAAGAAATTGGTGATGTTAGGTTTAAAGGAACTCTGGAAAGTCAAGAACAAATATACCTGAAGAAGGGTCTAAAATCAAGAGAATATTTTCTCCATATATTTTAGTAATCTGATCACTGTATGCCATTAAGTTGGTTTTTGACTCAAAACTACCGCTTGTAACAGAGAAGTGCCCCAAATGTTTCCCAGTCTTTACAGGAGCAGATAATAAGGATTTCTCTCTTGAATGCAATGAGTGTGTTCTTATATTGCCATTTTCTCAGTTAGTAGTTGAGTACCTAACTGTGTGACACTACGGCTCAATTGTAATGCACTAGTCCTTTACAACTCCAACATGGGTGTCACATATTTCATTTTGTGGAGGACTGATTAAATATTTCACTACAGAATGGAATGCAATTTTCAAATATTTCACAATAGAATGGAATGCAATATGTGAATTGTGTTAACTATTTCTATAGTGTTATTGCTCTTGAGTTTTACTTTATAATTACTATTTAGAAATTAATAATTTGTAAATTAAAATATAAGCATATGTGAAATGTGTGGTATTTAAGGTATTGTGTCAATGTGGCTGAGCTAGAGTGCAAACATTAATTATAGCTTAATTGCTAATATTAAGGACTTATTTTTATTCACAAATGTGCAGGTAAAAACATAATGAGCAAAATATGTCCCATTATATTCTTGGTATTTGCAGTGTCATATCTATAGAGTTAACTGCTTCTGGGTCAGGGAACACTACCCTAAGGTAGAAGCTTAATAATGTTCATTTTAAAATTTTACATTTTAAAATTATTTCCAACAAATTACTTTGACTGGATGACATTCATCAAGTCTTATATTTTAACAAAATATTCCTCCTGACCTCACTGAGCTGAAATGTTGCAGGCTTCGTGTTTTGCACTCTCTCAAATTAATTCCTGACCTTGGGACTGGGCACAATGGGGCAAGTGAAGGGTGGAGATCATATTTAATTTTGAATTTCCTGACTTCTACTGGTTTGTATCTCAACTTGAACATTACTTAAGCATGTTATTTTTGGTCAATGTCTGTGTATGCAGTGCACAGAGCTAAAGTAATTAAGAAAGCTGAGTTTTGTTCTCAGCTGTCCTCTAAGTTCTTGTGAGGGAACTTGGAGTCCCAACAGGAAACACCTGTATGATAGTTGTATACTAAGCCTTCCCAGAGAGTCAATATATAATATTGTTTCTGAACCTCACAGACTTTTCCCCAAATAGAAATGCCAGCTGCATTTTAAAATTATTAGTGAAAATCTAACCTTTTGACTTATAACTTAGGCTAACTAAAAGGGTCCATTTGACTTGATTCTACCAAGGGTGGATCATATCATTAATACATTTCAGCATTCGATATTAAATTTTTAAAAATTGAATCAATTTTTATCAAATGCCCACAACTATAAAGATCATGTATATATTAAACAAGCAAATAAACAAAAACTATTTAGATACTACCCTCAAAATATGCAAACAGGAAAAACATTAATGCCTTGAATGGGACCAAATGATCTATTTCTATTTAGAAACCCTGGTCGCCAAGCGAATGAGTGTTTGGCTGCCCAGCAGCCACTTCCTGAGAGAAAGACATGACTGCATGCGTCTGTGAAAACTGACAAGTGTGGAAGACCTCGGAACTATTCTACTCTCTGTGGCCACCGAGGGGGTTCTTGTGAGTGAGAATCAACTAAACAGGAGTGACTTTTTATTTGTTTGTTTACTTAGATAATCAGGGAGCATTTGGATAGGTTGTTTTGTGAAAAGTAAGTTGAAACAAATCAAAACAAACAAATCAAAAACAAAGTTGAGAAAAAATCCCTGTGGTGTAGTGAATTACTTCATAAAATTCTTCTATTCATAGAATTTGTAAGTCTCTCCAATAATCTGAGTGGGACCATGAAGACTGGTTGTATTTTCTCTTTGCAGGTTATGTTTGAGGAACAGAAGACAGGGGACGATGCATATGATATGATTCAGCTGTGAGTGATTGTTAACAAGATCAATTTTGAGTATAAAGACTTGAACTGTAATTTGGATGTTGGTCAATTGTGTTATGAGCCATCCTAGCAAGAGGGATTAACTAAGTACTCTCAAGAAAGAAGAGCCATGCATGGAGATCTCTGCACACAGAATCCCTCCAAACACCAGACCAAGTGCTATGAACCACAGATGTAACAGGGGAGCAGCAGCAGAAAAATCAAGAGTGGTGAGCTATCTGGCACATAGCACAAGTAAAACTGAGTGCCTTTGCTTATGAGGCTTGCTTACAGAGTGCGTGTGTCACAGAAAGTATAAGGAAGCTGGAAAATGCCATTAAAACACCCTCATAATAAGGGAGAGGTCTGGAGGAATTCAAACTGATAAGCTGCAGTAAAAACCACCATTTCACCTTACCTCAGCTGATTACAATACTTTGCAATTGTTCATTTTCTTTGTTTTTCCCATATGTTTTTCTATATCTTAAGCCCAGGATATGCAAACCTATAAAGATTATAACAGGATTAATGGTTTCTTGGAGGCATGGTTAGGCATATTAAGGGTGGGGATGGGGGAGGGGGTGAGGAGCTAACAAAGATCAGAACAAGAATGAAAAAAATGTTCTAAAATGGATTGTGGTGACGATTGTACTATTCTTGCTATAATTGAACTGTTGAATTACATGATATATGAATTATATGCCTGTAAAACTGTTAAAAACAAAGCAAAATTAGCTCAAAGACCCTGTGAGAGAACCCATTCCTATCTTGAGCATGTGTGGTAGGGAAAGAAATGACTTGCAGAAACTTCATTCCCTGCTATAATAATAAAAATTTAATCCACTAGTGCCTTGACAGTTTACCTGGCAGATTGCCATGACACTTCTCACGTGATCAAATAAGAGAGAATGGAGAATTGACCCCCAACTTTTCAGAAGTTCCCTCCCATTCCACCCAAGAGTTTCATACCTTTATAAAAATATAATTAATATTTCAGCATTGTACCATCGTGGGATGTCTCCACTTCTTCAAGACAGACTGTTTTCCTTCAGAATGTACATTGACTTTGAAATAAATGCTGGCTCAGTGAGACTGTGTTTGTGTAAAGGTTTTCTACTGTGGTTGGACCACTCACTTTCTGATTTTTCTTCAGCGAGAAATGGAGGAGGAGGACAGGGATGTCAGAGAAGATAACAGAGAAAGTTCTTCTAGGCACTTAGTGGGGGTGGGGTAGGGCTAGGTTTGCTGACCAATAGAGTTAGACTTAAGCACCTTCAAATTGACACTAATGTGGAGTGGTATGCCCTTTGGTCATTTGTCTGCAGTGCTAAAGGAACTTCGTTACATGCAACAAGCATAGCACATACCTTGGGGTTGTGTAGCAGAAAAGTCTGCCTCTGAACATGGCTGAGAAAGGTCTCCCTGCCTAAAAGAAGTATACCCTAAACATTTCAGATCTTGAAACATAATCTGTTAACTTCCTCCTTAAAGCCCATAATTATGAGTAGTGTTCATGAGTTCTGTGTGTCTATTGCAATGAATTATCAAAACTATAAGAGAAAAAGTGTGATAAGAATGACTGCTGATGTCAGAATTGTTAAGGAAGTTTAGATGGTAAAGTCTTATTGGGCATCAGTTTCGTAGAAATCAGTCTTGAATGGATGTTGAGTGCAATTTGTCTTTCCTCTTAAGTCAGAGGAGGTCAAATGCAGCCTCTAAATGCTTTCCAAAATTCCTTCATAAATTTCTGCTTTTAGCAATACAGTGTATTAAGTATACAAAAGCAAAAGCCTAAATTTCTCTTAATATAAAGATCTGGAAATTAATTATAAAAATAGCAAAACCACATTTTATTTTTCAAAATAAATGAGCAAGAATAGAAAAGGTGAACAAAGAACCAACCCAGTCAAATAGATATTCCAAATTAAAAACTTGGATTGAAATAAAAAATGCAGTGGAAACATTAGATGTCTATTTTCAGTCAAGATTGAGTAACAAGACCCGGATGTAATCCTCTTATATGAATTAACTTAAAAATGTGCAAATAAATGAAACATTATTTTCAAGATAATAGTTATCAAGCAACAATCTAAAAGAGTCCTATGTTGCCTAAATTTACCTTGAAAGTGTTTCCAGGCAAAGATCAGAAAACTTCCTAAGTGAAGGAGATAAATTGATGCCATGATTGAGGGTCTTAAAAATGGAATCTCTGGTTGGTAGCTCAATCTACTTAAGCAGACTCTAAGCTCACATGTGTGTCCACCTGCACCATAGCTAATGAGACTCTAAAAACTCTCTTTTTTGGTTATTGTATGCTCAGCCAAAGAGCATAATTTCAATTTTCCAACCCTGCTAACAAGCATGCTACTGTGTCATGATCGTCTGTCTTCCTGGGGAGGGAGGGTGGTTAGACCACAGGTGTATATTTTTCATCTTGCTTGCAAACATTAGGCATCATTGGAAGCAGTAGTTTATTCTGGGACCTAAAGGAAAATAAAAGAAAAAGAAAAAAAGACCCAAACATGGATGGCTGGTTTGTTCAAAATATTTGTCCCTTGCACTCAATAATGTAAACATGGTGCACTCTGCTTAATAAATCTTTAAAGCAAAACCAAATTGACCAAACAACTTATAAGTAGTCCTACTGCATTTCAGGTTCAGCTGAAGTATATTATAAAAATATCACGTGCTCAGCAAAGTGAAATTCACTATTTCAAATCCCATAAAAAATTACTAGGTATACAAAGTAGCAGGAAACTATGACCTGTGTTAAGGAGATTAAGCAATCAATGGAAACCTAACTAGAGTTAACAAAGATATCAAATGGGCAGGTTATTATAGCTGTAGAATAGAGGAAAAATAAAATTATGGAAAAATACCAACATTGAATTTGCAGAGATGAAAAATCATAATCTCAAGAATAAACAATATGTCAGATTTGGTGAGCATAAAATTAAACACTATAATTAATAAGATTAATAAGCTTAAAGATGTTTAAATGAAATAGATGAAAGAACCAAAGTAGGGGCTGAGCCCCGGTGGTATAAGTGGTTGAGTGCAGGAATAAATCCAGCGGCGGCTCTCAGGAGCAGCGTTGGGTGGTAGCGCCCACGACCCCCAGAAGCAGTGATGCCCCCCCCTTACCCTCCCCCAAAAGAAAGAACAAAAGTAAATCAAGAGAGCATCTGAGAATTATGGGACTTCAAGTGGCTTAATACATATATAATTGTAGTGACAGAAGCAGAAGTAAACAGATACAAAACAATTGTTGGAAGAAAGAAAAATGAAAATTTCCCAAATCAGTCATAAATATAAAATAATAAAGCAGTTCAAGAAAAGATATTATGGTATATATGTAAGAAAATATGATTAAGAAGATAGTTAAGTAACAGATTTTAAGTACTAAAAATCATTTTAGAATTTTATACCAAATTAAAATGAATTTCTAAATGAAGAGGGAAGAAAAGCTTCACTATAAAAAGCAGAAAGATCTTATCAACAACAGACTCACACTACTAGAAAGATTAAGGGAAGTCCTTAAAACCAGAAGAAAATGATCCACAGATCTATACAAAGGAATAAAGAGCACTGGAAATGGTAGCTCCAAAGGCAAATCCACAAGATAACTTTCATATTATTTAAGCCTCTTTAAAAGCTTGCTGATGGTTTGGACTGGGAATGGGAGCTGTGGTGGCGCGGCGGCGATGAATTGGCTTGCGGAGAGCGTGGACCGCAGTCTGAATCCATGGGAGAAGGAGGAGGTTCCTACTCTCAGAAAGAGTTACCCTCTTGGGTTACTACGAGTCCAGTTGAATCGAGGACGGTGGGTTTCTTTCTTTCAATGGTTTAAAAGAACAAATCTGTATTGGGTGAAGTACAGCAAGGGTATTCATCATAAGTAATGATAGCCAGATTTTAACTCACATACTTGGAAATGTTATCAAAAGGGACCAGTCCCTGGAGAAAGACATGCTTGGCAAAGTTGGGGGTCAGTAGAAATGAGATGGACTGGCACAATAACACTACAATGAACTCATCTGTAGCAACCATTGTGGGAATGGGACAGTACAGGGCTGCACTCCTTTCTGTTATATAAGGTTCTCTGTGAATTAGAATCGACTTAACAGTACATAGCCCATAACCCTCAAAACAAAAATAACTTCAACAATAACAAGAACGTAAAGTGGGTTTTATCACATACATAAAATATAGAAAGATCAGGAAAAGAGAAATTGGATTTATTATTGTGTATTTCTTATAGTCTATGAGCAGCAGTATAGCATTTACATGTGGATTGTGTGTTTTTAAATGCTAATGTAACAAAACAAGTGATTGAAGAAGACAAAATCATGAAAAAAATACCTTAAAAAGGGTAGAAAAATGAAAAAACAAAGGACAGTAAGAAAAATACAAAAGATATAGAAAATTACTGATTTGAACCTAATCATATTGATATGAATTGTGTGAGACTAAGGAAAAATATTGCTACAAGGGTTCTAGCTTATACACGCACAAGTTTATTTTAAACAAATTGCTTAAAAAATACATATCATAATCAGCCTGTGGCTACAATTCTCTCTGTGAAACACTTGTTTTGGTATCTTTTGGGTGCTTAAAAAAATCCAATGGAAACTTCTGAGGGGATCTGCTGTGTGTACTTTCTGAGGGTGTGCATGGCTGGTTAACTACAAGACAGAGAGGCCAGCCAAGAAGAGGGCGGTGATAGTTTTTTGGGGGCATTGGTAGGGAATAATATTAAAATATTTTCACAAAGGACACAGGACAATAACAGGGGCTTATTGTGAAGAGTTTAGAAGAAAATGTAAAACCTCACTGGCAACAAAAATGTCAGAAAAGTTGCACCAAATATATATATATTTGCATCATGATAATGCACCCATTTATTCTTCAAGGGTACTGAGGACTATCCTATGATATTTTCTTTGAGAAACCTTATACATCCATATGACAGTCCTGATCTCACCCTTCTGCCTATGTTTGTTCCCCAAACTCAAAGAACCTTTCAGAGAAACATGCGCTGATTCCAAAAACAAAGCTGCCTTCCTAGTGTTGTGAAAGCTTAAGGGCTCATGCTTTGGGAGGAAAAGATTAGAGAGTTGGAAACACTTCAGAAGCATAGAGACCTATAAGAGGTTAAATACAGAGCAAGAAGCCATACATACTGGTTTATTAAATGCAGGTTTCTGTAATTCTGTAGAAATACTATTTGACTTCACCTCATATGTAAATGCACCACTCCTGTCAGTAGTATTGAATTGTGGTAGCTTGCATGTTCTGGTGGTGGAATCTGTTCCAAGTGCATTTTAAAGACCAGTAGGGTTATCCAGACGGAGTGTGTTTCAGTGGAACTTCCAGATCAAGAGCACACTAGGAAGAAGGTATAGGCAGTGTCCTTCTGAGGGATTAGTCACTGAAAACCTTATAAAAAGAAACAGAACATCTGAGCCCTGGTGGCGTAGTGGTTGTGTGCGGGGCTGCAACTCACAGGGTTGACAGTTCAAATCCAGCAGCAGCTCTCCAGAAGCAAGGTTGGGCTTCCTACTCCCACCAGGGCAGTGATGCCACAACACACACACACACACACACACACAAAAGAAACAGAACATTGTCAGATATAATTTAAAAAAGATGAGGTCTTCAGGCTGGAAGACACATAGCACATGAAGGGGGAAGTTCTGCTTCCTAAGAATAGAGTTGATCGCAAAAAAAAATAGAGTTGACATTAATAACATGAATAAAGAAAAATGTTCAGGACCTTAATTTGTGGATGGGGGACTTATTCTAAATGATAACAAGCAGCTACATTAGTAATTAGAGCATTGGATGTATTAGATATGAATTTGGAAAATTGGGGATCATGAAAAATTAATGAAATGCATAAAGATAAGTGCATTAGCTATCAATGAGCTAAATTGGACTGGTAATGATCATTTTGAGTTGGCCAATCGGTTCTGGGAATGAAAAAATCAAGAGAAATGGAGTCCTGTTTGTTATCAAAAAGAACGCTTCGCCATTTTTTTTTTCTTTCCAAAATGGCATCCTCCAACCCCGCACCAGTGTTAGATCTGTCCCAGGCCACGCTGAGAGAGAGCAATCATTTCAGCGCCTACAAGTACAGAACATATGCTATCAGAAGGATAAGAGATGCTTTCAGAGAAAATAAAAATGCAAAAGATCCTGTAGAATTTCAGACCTTGGCGAATAAAGCCAAAAGAGACCTGGGAATAATTCGTCAACAGGTTCACATCAGTCAGCTCTATTCCACGGACAAGCTGATCATTGAGAACCAAGAGGAATCCCGGACCTAAGGAGGACAGGCTAGCCTCCTGGCAGCCGTGGACCGCCTTCAGCATCCATCCTTAACTTGGAGTGGGATGTCATCCAACCATGAGTGGCCTCACCCACCAGCTGAAAACACTAAACACGGCCTTCCTCTCCCTGCCCCATAAGAACTGATGATGAAGCAACCTTCCCATTCCTTTGTAGCCTTTGTGAAAAGGATCACCTTCGCTGCCTGGTCCACATGCTAGAATGTAAAGCTGGAGCTCATGCCAATTATTGTGCTGTGTGTTCCTGTGCCTCTTCCCACTTCACTCCTGTTTTGTAGATCATTTCCACTTGTATAGAGCATTCCCTTATTGTGCTTCTTGGTACCTGACAATGAACAAGTTGTCTCCCTAAAAAAAAAAAAAAAAAAAAAGATTTCAAGATCAATCTTGAAGTACAATGCTGCCTATGATAAGATTATATATATATGTACATATATATGTTCACTTACTACAAATATAATTCCAATTTATACACAATGCCCTAAGCTATTGCTACTGTTGTTTTTCTTAGATGCCACCAAGTCCATTCTGACTCAGAACAGACCTATGTACCAAACACTGCCCGATCCTGCACCATCCTAAAAGTTCCCGTTATGCTTGAGTGCATCATTGTAGTGATGGTGTCAATCCATCTGCTAGAGGGTCTTCCTGTTTTTGGTTGGCCCTCCATTTTACTCAGCATGATGGCCTTTTCCAAATACTTGTTTCTCTTGGTAACATGTCCAAAGTACATGAGAGGCAAAATCTTACCATTCTCACATCCAAGGAAATTCCGGTTGTACTTCTTATAGGCTGCTTTTCTGGCAGTGTATTTTAAACTCAGTATTCCTCACCAATACCATAATTCAAATGCGTCAATTATTCACTTGCCTTCCTTACTCACTGTCCAGCTTACAGTATGCATATTAGGATATGGCAAAAAGTATGGCTCAGGTTGCCTTTTTTAGGTGCCATTGAGTTGACTGTGACTCATAAAGACTCTCTGCACAACAGAATGAAGCACTGTGTAATCCTGGGCCACCGTCATGCTGTTCCTATGCCTCAATCCATGGCTGCACCTGTGACGCCACTCCATTTCAATGAGGGTCTCCCTCGCCTTCACTGCCCCTCCGCTTCACCAGGCCTGCTGCCCTTCTTCAGGGACTGGTCTCTCCTAACAACATGTCCAAACTATGTAAGCCAAAGTGTGGCCTCCAAAGAGCACTATGGCCGGACTTCTTCCAAGACATATGCTTGTCAATTTATAGTCTGTGCTATTTTCAATATTCTACTCCAGCACCATGATTTAGATGCATCCTCAGAAGAATCAAATTATTTTCTGATCTTCCTTATTCAATGTGCAACTTTCACATACATTTGGGACAATGGAAAATACAATGGCTAAGGTCAGGCATACCTTAGTATTCAAAGTAGCATCCTTGATTTTTAATAATCTAAAAATGTTTTTGGCCTCAGATTTATCTAAGGCATCGCATCTTTCATTCTTTTAACTGCTGTTTCGACTAGCAGTGTTTATGAATCCAAGCAAGAGAAAATTCTCGGCACCTTGAACCTTATCTCCATTTATCATGAGGTTGAGGATTGTGGTCTTCTCCATCTTGATTTGTAATTCACATTGATAGGTTGGGTCAGAGCCACCTTAATACTGAAAGACACATCCTTGCTTTCTAATGAATGATTACTTGGGAAATCTGCTATGCAAGATGACTAAAACTAATGATGAAGAAATTGAAGAATTCCACCAATGTTTTCCATCTTTATTTGATCAAACATGTAATTAAGATCCAATCATAATTCTAATGACTGAAATGCAAAAGTTGAAAATTAAGAGGAAGGATCAGTAGTTGGAAAGTGTCATCTTGGTGCCAGAAATTAAGAGAGAGATCACAAATAGGATTTTACAGCAACTTGAATGGCAACTATACACATGAACCTTACCAGATAAAATGCACAGGCATCAAATTAACTATATCTGTTGGAGTAGACAATGGAGAAGCTCAATATTATTGGTCAAAAATGAAGCCAGGAGTTAAGTCTTGAGCAGATCATAAATTGCATATGTGCAAATTCAAATTGAAGCTGAAGAAAATTTAAACAAATCCATGATAGTCAATATATGACCTTGAGTATATCTTCCTAAATTTAGAGAACATCTCAATAAACAATTTAATTCACTAAACACTAATAAATGAAGACCAGGTAAATGGTGGAATGACATCAAGAACAAATAAAACAAAAGGTCATCACCAAAGTAAATGTTAAAAAGATTGAAACTGGCTTTTGAATGTGGAGTATTGAATGCAGATGGAATAAATGATGAAGTAAAAGAACTGAACAGAAAAATGCTAAAGGACAGCTAAGAGAAAACAAAGCAAATTATTAGTATGAAATGTGTAAAGAACTGGAACTGGACAGCCAAAGAGGAAGAATATGCTGAAAAATAGGAAGAAAAATTTAAGCACTGTATTATATTACTGAAGGATTCTGTGGGGGGGGGCATCGAAATATTCGGGATGTAACAAAAGAAGGTGGAAGAGATACAAAAAATAACTGTACCAAAAAGGACTGGTTGATGTGCAACCATTTTAACATGCAGCATATGATAAAGAACTGATGGTAGTAAAAGAAGCTGTCCAGGCTGTATTGAAAGGCATTACTGTAAAACAAGTCTCTAGGAATTGACCGAATAGCAAAGAAACATTTCAATAAACTGATTCAGTGCTGAAAATATTTACTCATCTATGCCATGAAAATTGGAGAACAGATAGCTGGCCAACAGATAGCTGACTGGAAGACTTCCATATTTCTGCCCATTCTAAAGAAATGTGACTTAGCAACAAGCAGGAATCATCCAGTACCCATTGTGCGGAGGGAAATCTACTACACAATGCCTCTTCAAAGTATTAAAGAGGAAATACGCCATTCTAGTACTAAGATGTGCGTGACCCAAGAAATGGGATTTCTAATGGCCTCATATGCATATGGAAGCTGGACAATGAATAAAGAAGATGGCAGAAGAGTTGATATATTTGAACTATGGTGTTGGTTAAGAAAATTGAAAAATACAATGGACTGTGAAAAGACAAAGCAAAAATGTCTGTCTTGGGGAGGTGTAGTCAGACTTCTCCCTAAAACCAAAGATGGCAAGAGTTCATCTCATGTACTTTGGCCGTTCTATCAGGACAAATTAGTCCTTGGAAAAGGAGACCATGTTTGGTCAAATAGAAAACTCCCCAAAGCACCATGCCATCAAGTTGATTCTGACTCATAATGACAATATAGGTTTCCAAGACTGTAAATCTTTATGGGGATAGAGGATCTCATCTTTCTTTCTTGAAGCAGCTGATGGTTTTCAAATGCTGATATTGTAGTTACTCAGCCCAATGACACTATGTCACCCAGGCTCCCTGGTCAAGGGGAAGGCCAGCTAAGAAGAGGAAGACCCACAAGGAGAGAGCCTGACAGAGTAACTGCATCTATTGGGAGGGTGGTGTGAACTGGTCAATGTTTTGTTCTATTGTTCTAAGGTCAAGATGAGTTGGAACTCTCATAACAATAACAACAACAACAATGACAAAAAACAATAACTTGTGTAAATGGTCTATTTCAATCATAATTCAGAGATTATCTGATAAGATTTAAAAAGGAATCCCCAGTAAGAAATGCTTCAAATAATTTAAAAAATCAAAGCAAGAAAATATATAGCATGCAACCACAAATAAAAATGAAGTGCTTATGCTAATAAATAAATATTAGCATATAGTATACTAAGTACTATATGGTAATAAATACCATATGGTGTTTGTCATAAAAAATATCATCAAACAAGAAAAAAGAGTTTCAGATTGGAAATAATTGCCTTTATCTATAGATGACATAACACACTCCATGAAAAATATCTGATGGAATATATAAAAGTAGAGGTATACCTCATTTTACTGTGCCTTGCAGCCTCGCACCAACCACTACGACACTAGGACTCAGCCCCCTAACTTTCAAATGTATTGAGAATCACAAAAATAATGTGACTTCTTTAATTGTAATAGTCACTTTTTTTAAGTAGTGTGGAAGTGAACTCACATATATGATTTTACTACTATAAAAATCAATTGTGGGCTGAGCCCTGGGAGTATAGTGGTTGAGTACGGGGACTGCGGCCCACTGACTTAGCGGTTCAAACCCAGCAGCATCAAGGCTGGGTGGCTTCCAAGACCACCAGAGGGCAGTGATAACCCCCCAAAAAATTGTGTGTCTATCTAAATGAGCAGTTGGAAATTAAATATTTTAGATGTTACTTATAATAGCATCAAAATTGTGAAGTGTTGAGTGGAAAATCCGGCAAATGATATGAAATACCATATTCTAAAAACTACAAAATATTGCTTAAAGAAATTAAAGAAGACTTAAATAAATGTAGGAACAGACTGCTTATGGGTAAGAAAGTGGAATATTGTTAAGATGTTAATTATTCATAAGGTTGGAACTGATTGACTGCAAACTCAATATAAGTCCTGGAGGTTTAGTTTTGTTTCATATTTTTTGTTGTAGAAATTAACAAACTCATTCTAAAAGTTAGTGGAAATACTAAGGACCTAGAATTGTCTAAAGAACTTGGAAAAAGAAGAAAGTTGGAGAACTAATACTACGAGAATACACGACTTAATAGAGTTGCATTAATCTAGACAGTGTGAAGTGGCTTCAAGAGAGAAAAATCAATGGGATACACTAGAGAGTCCAGAAATATACTTCCACATTAATGACAATTGTTTTTCAGAAAGATTCAATGGGAAAATTAAGTCAATTCAATTCTAATCTAGTACTAGCTATTTTTGTTCTATTTCCAAACTACAAATGCTAGGCTTCTACTGATCTTAATCCTAAAAATCTCACCTGATCACAACCTTAAAAAAGTGAGATCTAAAAAATTGAAAGAACAGAGTGTCTAGGACATCAAATCTGTCCAAAAATTCAGTTGCAAACTTCAAGCTTGGGAATCCCCCCAACACCTTCATTTCTAATTGGTCAGTTGCAATTTAAAATGAAAGTGAGAAGTGCAAGTTTGTAGAATAGTTTATTCTAACCAAGGGCAAATAATTTAGTCAAATAATTTTAAAAAGCAATTAAGAGGGATATTAGGGGAATTAGTCCATCAAAAACTGGAAAATCCCACTGAACCAAAGACTTATTGGATTTAGATCCTAGACCTACAGACATGCTTATAAAAATAAGAAATGTTAGTCTGTGAGAAAGGCAATTACACCTACGCTATTTAGAGGAGTGCAGGTGTGGGGAAGATCAAGATTTAGGACATTTTCATAGTAGATACACGAGCAAGGTGAAGGTAGCTCAGGTTGGGAGCTGGTGGAGGACGAGATCCTGGAAAGAGAATAGTCAGTAACTGAAAAGACAAGATATTGGAAGGACAGCCAATAAGAATTGTGACAATCTTATAGAGAATGCCAATCATTTGCTGATAAAATGCTTTAGAAAAATGAAAGGACCAGTGATGTGAGGAGGTATGTCAAAATTGCATATTGATAAATTTTATAGTTAATTAAAAGATCTTAAAATGTGAACTCTTAGGAATTAAGGAAGCACAGTGACATGGAAAATTCACATAGCTATCTCTCAGCTTCAGAGACAAGAATATTGTGTCTTTAAAAAAGCTCCATTTCACTCTCTTCTTCCTTTCTTATAACTTGACTCCTCCCTCCTCTTTCTCTTTGCTCTGCCTTCTCATAGACCTTTGCACATATCTTAATTATGATGTTTTATTTAATGTTAATTCTTGATTCCTCCATTTGTCTGTTCAGTTTGTTGTACTATAGTAGCTCATGTGTTGCCATGATGCTGGAGGCTATGCCATTGATATTTGTGATGCCAAAAAAGTGAACATGCTTCATCAGAACTTCCTGATGGAGAACAGCCTATAATGAATGTATAGTCTGCCATTTCTGAGGAAACAGCCATGAAAAACCTTATGGACAGAATTGAAACATTGTCATAAACTGAAAAGAAGTAGAATTTTTCCAGAGACAGCCCCAGAAGATGAGATGTATAGGATAGAAGGCACTCAAACTATGGTGAAGAGCTGCTTTTCTCAAATAGAGTTGACTGTAATGAGGTGTGTTGAGTTAAGCCTGTTGGAACACCATCTCTCACACCTTCATTTGCTGATGGGATATGATTCAAAGTGAGAAGAAACTGCTGGGAACATCAATTCATAGTCAGAATTTGGAATATACGAGGTATGCATCTAGGAAAATGGAAAGATGTGAAAGATTAAAGGAAACATAAAGATCAACATCCATATTGAGTTGAAATAAACTAGTATTTACATTTTATATCAGAATATCATACAGTATACTTTGCTGGAAATGAAACAATGGTGTTGCATTCCTTTTCAAAAGGGATATTTCAAAATCTGTCTTAAAGTAAAATGCTGTCTATGATAGGATATATCTATCCACCTTCAAAGTCAGCTAAATAACACAATTGTTATTCAAATTTGTGCACCAACCACCCAAAGAAGTGATGAAGAGAATAATTCTACCATGTCAATGGTCAGAAACTGATCAAATGTATGAGCAACATGTAACAATATTTATTGGCAATTGGAATGCTAAAATTGAAACAAAAAGGAAGGAACAGTAGCTGGAAAATATGGACTTGGTTATAGAAATGAAGTCAAAAATTCCATAACAGAATATTGTAGGACAAACAGCTCCTCATCATAAATACTGTCCTCCACCATCCCAAAAGTGACCACACACATAACTTTCTCTATATTGAATGCACAAATATCAAGTTTATTACACCTGTGGGGAGATATAATGAAGAAGCTCAATCTCAGCAGCTAAAACCATACTAGGGAATGATTGTGGAACAGATCACTAATTGCACTTATGCAAGTCCAAGATTAAGATGAAGAAAATTAAAACATACCCAAGATATCAAAATATAATCTTAAACCTATACTACCTGAATTTTGATTACTAAGAGCTCTCTGACATCAGAATTAATATTCCTTGTTCCATGTTCCTCTCTAGATCCATGCTGAACCTCTGGCAGTTTGCTGTCAATGCATTGAACAATGGTTGTTAGATGATCTTCAGCAGAATTGTACTTGCAAGTGGTATCAAAAGTATTGCTCATTGATAATTTGAGCATTCTGTTGAGTCACTTTTCTTTGTAATGAGTACAAATATGAATCTCTTCCAGTGAGTTCCACAAGTCTTTCAAATTTTAAGACATTGACAAGTGAGTGCACCCAGTGCTTCAACTTGATAAAACATTTCAATTGGTAGTTCATCAATTCTGGAGATTTTCTTTTGGCTAAATCTTTCAGTGCAGTTTAAATTCAGTGCAGTTGAATTTCACCCTTCAGAACCACTAGTTGGTACCTATATGCTACTTCTGGAAATGGAAAGTTGATTAATTTTTTGCCACAGAAACTTTGTGTATTCTTTCCATTTTCTTTTGAATGTTTCTGCAATTTCAGTATTTTGTCCATAGAATCTTTCAAGGCAGTAGGTAATTCAAGACTTGAATTTCCTCTTGAGTTCTTTCAGCTAAAGGAATGATGACCATGTTCTTCCCTTTTTGCTTTCTAAATATTTCATGATAATATTTGTCTTTGCCTTCTCGAACTGCCCTTTGAAAGTCCTAGTCAGTTAATCGACTTCATCTTTTCTTTTCTTTTTTTTTTTGTTTTTTTTTCCTTTGGGGCATCACTGCCCTCTGGTGGTGGGAATAGGAGGCACAGCCTTTGCTCATGTGGGGCTGCAATTGAATCTCCATCCCAGTGGGCCGCAGTCCTGAGCACAACCACTACGCCACCGGGGCTCAGCCCGACTTCATCTTTTCTATAATTTACTTTAGCTACTAAATGATGAAGAACCTCTGTTCTGACATTCACTTTGATCATTTCTTTCTCTGCTAACTTTTTAATGACCTTTTACTTCATAAATGATATTCTTTATGTCTTTCAATAGCTTACCAGGTCTTTGTCATTAATTTTCATTGAGTTAACTTCATTATATTTTTTTGAAATTCAGGTGGTCTAGACTCAAGGGTGTATTTTGGTTCGCATAAACAGGTATTTTAATTTTCTTCAGCTTTATAAGCAATTGATGGTATGTTTCACATTCAGCCCCTGACGCCATTTAACTGCTGATATTGAAATACTCCGTTGTCTCTTCCAAAAGATCTTGTCCATTTGATCACTGTATATTACACCTGGAGAAGTCAGTGTATATATTCAGTCACCTTTTGTGTTCTCAAAAAGAAAGACATTTGCCATGAATAAGTCATTGCTCTCAAACATTCTTATCATGTGTCCCCAGCTGTACTTCTATCATCAACTCCATATTTCCAATGATGGTTTCTGCCTCTTGGTTTCCAATTTTTACATTCCACTTGTCACCAAATACCAATGCATCCTGATTTCAAGTTAGATCATTGGTAGAATTCTTCAATATCTTTCCCCTGGAACTTTTTTGTGGTTGGAGCATGAATTTGAATAATATTTGTACTGCTTGAATTTCCTTGAAGCAGATAGATATAATCCTATCACAGACTGCATTGTACTTCATGATTGATATTGCAATGTCTTCTTTTTGACAAGGAATGCCATGCTATTCCTCTTGACTCTGGTATTTCTGGAATATTAATTCATATGATTTTCTGATTCAAAATGGCCAACATAAGGTCACTTCAGCTCATTAATACCTGGTTTATCAACTTTTATGCATTCCATTTTATTATTGAGAACTTTCATTTTTTCTAGATTCATACTCTGCACATACCATACATCAATTTTAAGCAATTTCTTGACACTGCTCTTCTTACCATGATTTGTGCCACACAAGGAAATGAAGATTCCAAGTCTCCACTCCCCAGGCTTTACCTGACTCTTGTCACCATGTTTTATTCCCTTTTACAAAGTAATTTCCTCAGTCACATTCAAGTGCCCTCCCATTTTCTGGCACTGTTTCCAATAATATTCTGCTTCCATTTATTAGACCTTCAGTAACTGCTAATGTTTCAAAATTATGCATAAGATTCTCAGGATCTCCTTCTTCCAAGTCCTTTTTTATCTGGAAGCTGCAGTGAAACATGTTTATTTTGGGTGACCCTAATGGCATTTGAAATACCAGTGACAGAGCTTCAGCATCACAGCAGCACACAAGCCACCAAAGCACAAGTGACAGACAAGTGGTGACTATGCTTTTTTTCTTAAAAAGATATTTAGCTTCCAATATCTATGCTGGTAATTCATTATGTATTAACTAATCCATTATCTATCAATATCTTCCTGAATCTAGAGTTTTTGGATATAATCTGTAGGAGAAATGGTCAAATGAGGTCAAACATCCAACCCTTTGGTAGCATTGGGAATACATCATTTTTGATATGCATCATCAGATAAGTCCCTGATTATTCCCTGTTGAATAAATTTAGTCTTCAAGCATGAATGCCTTTATTTTTTCTCAAGAGAAAAATCTGCTATAAGTTGGTATTTGAGTCCTGGAAATTTTTAGCATATCTGGGGATATCTAAATTATGTCAAGTAGGAAAGTGAAGAGAATGTCCAATAAGGAGGCTTCAATGGAAAAATGTCTGATGGAGAAATATTGATGATGACAAGCTGTGAGTTCCAAGAAATGTTACCAAAATTGTTAAGGAAGAAATCCTGTGTATATAAAATGTACTATAAATATATTTCATTTTGTAAACTGTGTACTAAGACAGATGTTTATGCTGTACATGGTGTTTATAGTTGGTGTTCCATTCAACAAAGACATGTTTCTCTACTGTGTATATCATAATTTATAGGCACCAACAAGCTCTTTTTAGGGAAGGAGATTTCTTACTGGTATAGTATAAACATGCACAGGTATAGCTAATATTTTACCTGTACCAATTATTTCATTTTGAGGCCAATATATGAGCTATTATATAGAAAGTAGGAGTGTCAACACAAGCAAAACTCAGACATGAAGCAGGCATAATCCAGGATATGGAAAGACACTTTTTCCCATCATTTCCTGCTTGTCTGGTTAATGAAAGGCATCTCAATACAGGTATCCCTCAATACATGAAATAGATTCTCATTATGATTGAATATATATATTCATATATATATATATTCATATATATATATATGAAGTACTGTTAGTGAATCCCAGTTTACTATTGCTTTATCTAATGATGTGCATTCTGGGTAAAGAAGTTTGAGAAGTGAGATCTAGAGCCTATACCTAAATTCAGACCTACGTGCAACCCCTGCACAGTTCTTGGTATTTAAGGAAAGCAATGGGAGTTGTCAGTTGTGAAATGTAGCCACAAATCAGTAACTACCACGCACCTCAAAAAAGAAAGCTTGCAGACTCACTTGTTAAAGAGGGTTAAAGCTTTTGAATTTTATTGTCACACAAATGCATTAAAACTAGTTTGGTGCTGGATTCTTTTGAAAGTTTATGAGGATTAAAAACCTGGTTTTCTGGTTCTTCATGTGCGTTCTAAAGTTTCTGAATACATTACTTAAACACGAGAGTTTACTTCACTAATTGGATATATATTATTCAGTGATTGTTCATATATAGAATATAAATATTCCAGTTGCTAAAAGCCCAACATTTTAATTATAATCAAGCCAGCATACTTTAAAAAAGTAATAAATTACCTCGAGGAGCATGCATTTTTCCATTAAAAAAGTAAACATTGGATGGAATTCATTTCAAAAAGCAATTTTTACAGAGTATATCTTTTTTTTTTGGAGATGGGCGCATAGGAAGGGAGCTTCTCAATTTTCCAGAGAGAAAAACAATCAAGCTGTAATATGAAAGATTTGCTCTGAATTTTGCACTACCAAGGTATGTCTTTGGAGATTATAGGTTAATGTTTTTCTACAGAATAATTCTTCAGACTTGTTTTGTAAAGTCTATTTAGCAGTTAAAATGAATCATTAAAAGTCAGTTACATCTATATAATTTAATTGTATATATTATTCTGTCAATTTTATACTATAGTGTTATGACTCATCCAAAACCATATCATTATTAAAGAATTTTTGTCAACTTTCCCTTGAGTAATAATTAATGCTTTAAGTGTGTTTCAAACGCCTTAAATTATTCAAATAATTATTCAAAATAATTTCTCAAAGTTTTTGGAATAAACGTGTCCATTCTTGTTTAGTTGTTTCTATCACAATAGTGAGAGAAACTCAGGGCATCTTTAATATTGTTCTGAGCTCCCATACCAGAGTGAAAGATAAAATTCTCTTTGGAGAAAATAAAAGAACTCAGGTTTGAAGCCTACATTCATTTAATAGTAGGCTGTATCTGATAGTGCAAAACAGTAAATGATTAATGGCTTGGCTGACAGTTAAAAGGTTGGAGGTTGAAACTCACCTAGTCACTCCACAGAAGAAATATCTGATGAACTACTCCCGCAAAGATTACAGGAAAGAAAATCCTAAATGGAAGCCCTATTCTGTCACATTTGGTCAATGCGAACTGAAGTCAGCTCAAAGGCAGGCGACAGCAAGTTAATGTCTGCTACTTTAGTAGGCAAAGAGAATGTCCCCAAAGACATTTTCAGTAAGGAAAGGATGAATAGAGACATAAAAAATTGACATCAATGTATTTAAATATCATAATTGAGATATTTACAAAGTTTATGAAATGCTACAGGGAGAACAAAGGGAAAATGTGGGGGCAAGGGAGAGTGTAATTGTTGACAAATTTGTGTGTTAACTTAGCAGGCCTCTGCTATTCTATGGTTTGGAAGTTGTGGGATGGTTTGGCAGTAATTTTGTGCTTTCACAATTTTGTAATGATATAATTATGTTACATGATGAGATATGAAGTAATATAATTACTTCCATGATGAAATCTGCTATAAACAACCAAACATTAAAAGGGAGTTTCCTCAGGGGTGTACCCTGTATCCAATATATGCAACAAGGTTACTGATAAGCTCTCTAAAACTCAGTTCATTCTGAATCCTTCATCTGGCTCATCATAACCTGATCTCTGGTTCTTTAGACTTAAACCAGCAGCCTCCTGTATTATCTGTGGACCTTGAGTTCATCAACCCTTTTTGTTTGTGAATCATGAGAAACCACTAGGATAATTGATATCTGATACATGGAATTGGAACTTTTCATTATTTATAAAAGGTTGAGATCAAATGACGTTTCATGAAATAAATCTACTGTACAAATGTTGAAAAACAAGGATGCAGCATTGAGGACCAAGTTATACCTGACCCAAGATATGGTATTTTCAGTTGCCTCATATGCAACTGAAAATAGGACATTGAATAAGGAAGATCAAAGAAGAATTGATGAATTTGAATTGTGGTACTGGGAAAGAATATTCAAAGTATCACAAGTTGTGAATAGGTCAAACCGATCTGTACTGGAAAAAGTCATTCCAGGTGCTCCTGATAGCCAAGGATGGCAAGACTTACAAACTTTGGAGATACCGTCAGGAGAGACCAGTCCCTGGAGAGAGAAATCATGCTTGGTAAAGTGGAGGAGTGGAGAAAGAGTAAAGCCCTTGAAGAGATGGATTGACACAGTGGTTGCATCCATGGACTCAGGCATAGGAAATAATTGTGCGGACGGAGCAGGACGGTGTAGTGCCATATTTCCTTCTGTTGTTCACAGGGTTGTTATAGGTCAGAGCCAACTCAGTGGTACCTAAAATCAACAGCTATGCCTAGGGTATAAATTTTTATGTGATCCATTTCATTTTTGAGGACTTTCAATTTTCCTAGATTCACACTTAATGTATTCCAAGTTCAGACCACTAAATTATGTGAGCAGCTGTTTCTTCTCACTTTGAATCATGATCCATTAGCAAATGAAGGTCTGAAAGGCTGTACTCAAAGAGGCTGTGCTCTATCCACATCATTACGGACAACTCTATTTGAGAAGGCAACTCTTCCTCAGCCACATTTTGTGTATCTGCCAACCCAAGGAGCAATGTTTAGCTCTTTTTCACAAGGTTTTCAGTATCTGACAATGTTTAAGTCTGTCCATAGGTTTTCCATGGCTAATTCCTCAGAAATGGACAGTCTATTACTTCTTGGTAGACTGTTCTCCATCTGGAAGCTGTGTTAAAATGTGTACATTGTGGGTGACCTTATTGACATTTCAAATTTCAGGGACATATGGCCACACAGAAGTCACCTACGTATGATAAATGAGTAGACAAGTCATTTGCAAGTAGAGTACTGAGAATTTAAACTTTGATACTGTCCCCTCCTTTGGATTTTGAGTTTCTTGTTTGCAAATCAATTTATAATTGATCACAAAGACTGGTGTTCTTCTTCAATATGGACTTGCTTAATACCACATCTGTATGCCTGTCTGGTTTAAGACAAGACTGAAGTTTTGAAAGACCTACAATGCTTTTTGTTAAAGACTGCCACCATCTGATTTCTTCATTACACTTTGATATTGGATCCATATATTCAAGGATCTTTCTTTAGGTTGATTATCAAATAGGACCACATTATCAAAACTAATTATTCTTAGATTGGGTATGGAATTAAGCATAGGCCCATAATACATTTGTATATTTGTGGTTTTTACATGTCTGTGATTCACTTTAAAGCTGTTATTTGCATTTTATCATACAGAGCACTATTAATCATCTCAGTGAGGCTTATTAGTGGTGTCATCAAACTAGTAATAGTATCATAGCTATTAATAATGTCATTAATTAAATCATTTGCACAGAATTTAAGATCTTGTAGAGAAAAGGAAATCATACAAGGATAGGCCAACTTTTCAGGTTGCAATGCAAGGACTGTTGACTTGTACAGTTTAATCTCTAAGTGACTGGATATTATTTACATGAGAAATGGGGATGAGGATGAGCAATAGAACCACAAATCAAACCTAAGAATATGGGGGGAAGGAAATGCTATACAGAAGAACAGAAATAAAAGAACAAAGAAATGAGGACTAGAGAAACCCGATATTTTAGAAATATCTTTCTGTGAAGAGCCAGACAAATTTTGCTAACTTTTATAAGATTGATCAAGATTACAACAGAGAAGATACAAGTAATCAACATTAGGTATCAAAGAGGGTATTATTGTAGAAACTTCAAACTTTAGAAATATAATATATCTATTCCTATTATTTCAATGATGAAAAAGTTACATTAAAAAGGTAACAGTGCTTCCAGTTCCCATCTGTACCAGAGTACCTCTTCCAGTCCAGCTGGATTTCTAAGGTAGAATTGGGATTGTGATAGTTGGGGGAAGAAAGTATTTAAGAACTAGAGGAAAGTTGTATGATTCATTGTCACTATACTATATCCTGACTGACTCATCTCCTCCCTGTTACCCTTCTATAAGGTGATATTGAGGACAGATGAACTCCTGAGGACCAGTGCTGAGAGTGGTGATATCAGGAGGGTGGAAAGCAGGTGGGGTAGAAAAGGGAAGTGCAGATTGCAAGGATCTATATAACCTCCTATCTGGAGGATGGACAATGGAGAAGTGGGTGAAGGGAGATGTTGGACAGTATAAGATATGACAAAATAATAATAATTTATAAATTATCAAGGGCTCATGAGGGAATGGGGAGGGAGGGGATAAAATGAGAAGTTCATCTTAGCGGCTTGAGTAGAAACCAAATGTTTTGAGAATGATAATGGCAGCAGGGGTATGAAGGAGCCTGACAAAATGTATGTATGTGTGGATAGTGATAAGCATTGTATGATCCCCCAATAAAATGATTTATTAAAATAATTTATCTCTTGCACCAAGAAAGAGAAGTCTCATAAAGCAGGCTTACTGAAAACAAATAAACAAGCAAAAAAAAAAAAACGTAACAGTAAATTTAACCATGATAAAAGGATTAAACCATTATAGTGGTATTTCCATTTGAGATATCAAATTAATTTAAAGGACCATGATTTAGAATGATGCGCTATATAGCGTAAGAGGCATCTTGCAATGACAGAAAAATAATACATGTCACAAGTCCAATTTAGCTTTGAATGTATGGTGCCTAAGAATCCATGATATATCCACCCATCCATCACTGGTCTGTCAATTTACTACATAGTGATAGCTTGTGTGTTACTGTAATGTTGGAAGCGATGTTACTGGTGTTTCAAACACCAGTAGGGCCACCCAGAGTGAACAAGTTCCAAGAGAGTATCAGACTAAGAACTGACATCAAAGAAGGATGTGGCTTCCCACTTCGCAGGAAGAAGACCCTGAAAACCTTACACATATTTTAAAAATGTCAGATACTGGATGGAAGCAGAATGTTGTCAGAGATAGTGCTGGAGGATAGGCCCTCGGGAGGGAGGTCTTCATAATGTCACGGGGAAGGAGCTGCTTTCTCAGACTGCAGGAGACCAGGTTGACGTGAGTGAGGTAAAGTCTGTGAGAATGGAGGCTTAGAGATCTTTATTTGTTTACCTTCATTGTATAACTCAAGGTAAGAAGAAGTAGCTACAAATAACTTCTAAAGATCAGAATTTGAAATGTGCAAAAAAGAGGATTTAAGAAAATTGAAAGGTGTCGAAAATGAGATGGACTCTGTAAAGATTCATATCCTAGGCATTTGTGAGCTAAAATGGACTAATGTTGGCTATTGTGAGTCAGAAAATTGTGTGATTTACTCTGCCAAGGAATAACACAGTTGAAGAGTAGGACTACGTTCATTGTTAAAAGAATATTTAAAATCAATCCTGAAGTACAATGCTCTCTGTGATTGGATTATATCATGCTGCCTTCAAGAAGATGCAATTACTATTTAAATGCATACACCAAACACAAAAGATAGTAATGAAAAAATTGAAGAATTCTACCAATTTCTTCAGTCAGAAATTGATCAAAAATGAAATAAAGATGCAATGAAAATTATTGGCAATTAAAATGCAAAAGTTGGAAACAAAGAAGAAAGAAAAGTAGTTGGAAAATATGGATTAAGTGATAGAATCAAACCTGGAGAAAGCATGAAAGAATTATGCTTGATTAACGACTTATTCATAGCAAATACTTTTTTATCAATGCAAATGAAAACTATACACATGGACTTCTTCAGATGGAATACACAGAACATAATCAAAGATCAATGGAATAGACAGAAATTAAATCAAAGGTCAAGGTTGATGTTAGAAGAAACTCTCAAACTTTCTCATCATGGTAGATTAACTAAGACAAAAGGAACAAATGAATTCAAGAAGATGAATAGAGAAACTCAAGGACAGACAAAGTAAAATATAATTATGTAATGTGCAGAGACCTAGCTTCAGAAAATCAGAAAAGAAGAACATGCTCAGTGTATCTTAAATTCAAAGAACTCCACAAAAAAGCTCAAGACTCATATTAAAAGATTCTATGGACAAATTATTGAATGAGGCAAGACTTTTCAAAAGAAGATAGAAAGAATACACAGAGTCACTGACAAAACAAGTTTCCAGGAATTGATGGAACAGCAATTGGAATGTTTCTACAAACTCATGAAACACTGGAAGCACACATTGGTCTGTGCCAGGAAATTTGGAAGACAGCTCGACTGGAAGATAACTATATTTGTATCCAATCCAAATAAAGGTGACCCAACAGATTGCTCAAACTATGGAATCATTTCACTGAGATCAGAAGAGTTGCAGCTGTACATCAATAGGGAACTTCTAGAGCTTCAGGGTGGATTCAGAAGAGGACACGGAACAGGGAATATTATTGCTGGTGTCAAATGTCTCTTGTCTGAAAGTAGAGAATACCAGAATGATTTCTGCTTGCATTTTATTGCCTATGTTAAGGAATTTGATGGTGTAGATCATAAAAAACTACGGATAACTTTGAGGAGAATGGGAATTCCAGAACACTTAATTGTGTTCATAAGGAACCTATGTATGGATTGAGAGACAGTGTGAACAGATCAAGAGAAAGCAGTGTGGTTCAAAATCAGGAAAGGTATATGTAAGGCTGGTGTACTCTCAAAGTACTTATTCAAGATGTACGCTGAGCAAACGAAGAAACTAGATGTTATGATGAATGGAGGAAGATTTATTACAACCTGTGATACAGAGATGACACAGCCTAATTTTCTGAAAGTGAGGAAGACTTGAAGCACTTGCTGATTCAGATAAGGGTTGTAGCCTTCAGTATAAACACCAAAATCCTCACAATTCGACCAATAGCTAACATCATAATAGATTGAGAAAAGATAGATGTTGTCAAGGATTTTGTCTCACTTGGATCCACAATCAATAAACATGGAAGCAGCAGTCAAGAGATCAAAAGATGAACTGCATTAGGTAAATCTGTTGCATGATTCCTCCTTAGAGCACTGCTATGTTACTTTGAAGATTAAGGTCTCCCTGACCCAAACCATGGCATTTCAATTGTCTCATATGTATGTGGAAGTTGAACACTGAGAAAGGAAGACCCAAGAGGAATCTGTGTTTGAATTGCTCTGGAGGAGAAAATTGGAAGTACTATGGGAGAACCTGTCTGTTTTAAAAGAAGTATGGTCAAAGTGCTCCTTAGAGGCACGGATGGCAGTACTTCTTACAGAGGTAGGATCTATTGTCAGGAAAGAGCAGTTCTTGAAAAGGGCCATTATGGTTGGCAAAGTGAAGCGGGACTGAAAAAGAGGAATGTTGTCAAGGAGCGAGATTGACACAGTGACAGCAACAAGAGTATCGGGGATAGGAACAATTGTGGGAATGACACAGGATGGCAATTGTGAGGACCAGGCAGCGTTTCTTTGTGTTGTACACAGTGCAGCTATGGGAGGGAATTGACTCAGTGACCCCTAACAATAGCACCTGCACAGTGGTATTTCTCATATCCCAAAGGGGTAAGCACCTATAATAATAATTGCTTTCCTGTGGAAAAAATGGTAAACCTAGTGATAACTTGAGTTGAACTTTGATGCAAGCAGGTGTGGGGTTCAAACCACCCCTCAGGTCTCTTTTTTTGAAAGTGACTTCATGAATTTAGAAAAGCTGGCTGTGCCCTTGCCTAGTGTGGTTCCCTTCCTCAGCTGCTCTAAGCTTTAAATGCCAATAAATGAAGTTATGGCAGAATGGCAGTATTTTCCCTCCCTTCATTAGTTGTCTATATTTCCAAGCTCAGCCTAGATATTTTTTATATTAACTTCAAAGACTAGTTTTAATTTACAGTATTTTACTCCATCATTTAATTTTTTTTCTTTTGTTTTTTTTTAAATTATGTTTTGCTCTTATTATCCACCAGTGGACTTGTGTCTTCTTTGGGGGATCATTAACATATATATACTTTGGTGGTTTTCACATTTGTGAATATACATTTGTGAGTAACAAAGGAAAAGTAGTGATTATCATTTTATTTAGAATGGATTTATCCAGTATTTTTCATTTTAATTGATAAATTACATTTTGTTACAAAGTTTTAAATTTTGCTTCTAAGGCTAATCTTTAGTGGAATTCTGATGTTTTGTAGTGGTGACATGGTTCCTTCTTTTCCCCAGCAGTTTAGGAAACATTGCAAAACCCCCCTGCCAAGGAAATGAAGGGTGTAATCTGGGCCTTGTTGCTAGGCCTGTCTGCATGTCTTATGCAGAGATGGGATTTTTCCATTAATGAAAATGGTGGACATCTCTCGTCTCTGTTTCCATTCATGGTTGTGATAACTTCAAAATAGCCCAAAGTTTCTGACTTTGCCATTTTTTTATTAAAAATCATTTTATTGGGGGCTTGTACATCATTTTTCACAATATATAAATACAAATACTGTGCCAAACACCTTCACATGTCTGCTGCTGTTATCATTCTCAAAATATCTGTTTTTTCACTTAAGCCCTTTACATAAGTTTCCCAAACTTTCCCCTCTTCTCCTGCTCTCCCTTCCCCAACAACCCTCAATATTTTATAAATTATTATAGTTCTGGCATATCTTACACTGCCGACCTCTCCCCCAGCCCACTTCTTTGATGTCTATCCTCCAGATAGGAGGCTATGTGTATATCCTTGCAGTTGATTCCTTCTCTCTACTCCATCTTCTCTCCACCCATTCAATAGATCCTATCTCACCACTGGCCCCAAGGAGCTCATCTGTCCCCATATTACAGTTCTCCTCCCTACCAGTGTACCTTCTCCAGTCCAGCTAGATTTGTAAGGTAGAGTTGGGACCAAGATAGTGGGGAAGAGGAAGCCTTCAGGGACTAGAGAAAAGTTGTATGCATGATCACTGCCTGCTGTACCTTGACTGGTCTGTCTCCTCCCTGTGACTCCCCTGTAAGGGGGTGACCAATTACCCACCAGTGGGCCTTAAGTCCCCACTCTATTCTCCCCCTCATTCTTAATGATGTGATTCTTGTTCTTTGATACTCAATACCTGCTCCCTTCGACCCCTCTCGACCACACAGGCTGGTGTGCTTCTTCCTTGCGGGCTTTGCTGCTTCTGCGCTGAACCACGACTCCTTTAGCTTCAAGTCTTTGAAACTCCAGACACTTAATCATTTGGTATCTGGGCACCATCTGTTTCTTCCACTCTGTTTGCCTCTATTCATTTGTCTTCAGTGATCATATCAGGAGTCAATTTGTGGCAGCCATGTGCTTATGCTAATTTTATAATTGAAATGTAGGGGTGGAGTCTAGCCTGTTAATCTGGAGATAGCCATTGAGTAGCCATTGAGGTCTCTATGTGGGCATGGATTTCTCCTGAGACTTCTGGGAAATCTTGTGATATTTCCCTCATGAAGATGAGAAGCTATTTTCCCCAGTTGTTGGGAGTTAGTCTTGGAGACGATTAATCATGGACAAGACAAGCTGGCAGCGTTCGGAAAGCTGGAGGAGCCGACGGAGAGACCACACAGCTTTGCCCTGATGGAGCCAGACCTCTGAAGCTGGGGTGGCCAGATGGAGACCTCTGCCAGCGATGACTTGCTTCTGCTGTTAATGGACCCTAATCCCTGGAGGCGAAATGCCCTGCCAGCACCGGGATTGTGCACCCAGTGCCCTGTGACTTCGTGAGTCAGAAGAAGACTTTATAGACTGATTTCGGGCATATAGGTTAATATCAGACTTATGACTTTGGACTGGACTGGGCTGGGATGTTTTCTCCATGTCCCATTCCTTTTATATATAAACCCTTTCCTTATATTGATATGCGTGTCCTTGATTTGTTCCTCTAGTGTACCTGGACTAATACACAATTGGTCCATTGATTTTGATTTTTGTTGTTTGATGCCTAATACCTGATTTTATCAGCACTTTATGATTGCACAGGTAAGTGAGCTTCTTTTATGTTGGGCTTTGCTGCTCCTGAGCTAGATGGCTGCTTATTTGTGCTCACACCTTTAAGACCCCAGATGCTTTATCTTTTGATAGCTGAGAACCATCAGCTTTCTTCACCTCTCTTACTCATGCTCCCACTTGTCCTCAGTGGGCGCCTTAGGGAGGTGCACACACAGTGATATGTTTCCCCCCTGTTTGATGCCTGTTACATACTCCTTTCAACACCTTGTGGCCATATTGGCTGTTGTGCTTCTGTGTGGGCATAGCCACTTGTCAGGTAAATGGTCTATTGTTTATCTTCAGGCTTTTAAGATTCCAGGCAATATATCCTTTTATTTCAGTGATCATATTGGGTCGGCGAGCATCGTGAAGTACCAGATTCATAGAACAAAATGTTCTTACATTGAGGGAGCACCTAGGTCCACTTGCTACCCTAGTACTTGACCTACAGATAAGTTCTTAAATTTATTCCCTCCTTATAATAGATAATTATATTTATGTATGGACATGCCTATGTTTAGACTTCCAGCTCTTTCCTCTATTTCCTTCCATCTCCCTCCTGTCCCACCATCATGCTCCACCTTCATTGGCGTTTTAGTGCTTCATCACACTTCAATTGTCCTTGATTAATCCCTACCAGGCTTCCCACTCCTTTCCATTGATTCCGACCACTTGTTGCTCTCCCTGTCCATGAGCCTGTCCATGCCTCCTTCTCCCCCCCTCTCCTGTGCTCTCCAGGAACCATTGGACCTGGCATTCTCTTCTCCTGACCCTCTGACCACAAGTGCTTCCTTCTCGATTCAGTTCTTTTTTTTTTTTTGGAGGGGTGTGGTCAGTCTGCAATGCTTCCCTACCCTGTGACCCCCTAAATATCCTGTGTTGCTGTATGCTTCAGTAGGGAGCCAGTGTGTGACATGTCTTGCAGTTTGCCCAGTCCTTTCTGGGACTTATTAGGTCCCCAGGGGGGTGTAGTCCTCTGAGCATCATGTGTCAGTGTGGGGACTGGACCCGCTCTCTTCCTCTTCCAACTTTGTCATTTTTTAATGGGATATTTTCAGTCCTTATTACCAACCATAGCCAATACAGTCTACTATTGCTACCTGCTCAAAGTACTGTAGCCAGCATGCTGCTTTGTGTTTCTGTTCCATTTTTGAGTAAGAAGTTGTGCATATTGCCTCTGAAAATGGTTTAGATTCATCCTAATTTATTTTAGTTGTAATTTTCAAACACTGGAAGTGTATAAAACATGGATAGAAAGCTGTTTAGATTTGAGAAGATTGAATGGGTACATTTATATAACTACACTAATTGGTATTCCATATGTCATAGCTGTCATTTGTGATGCCTATGTTGCATTTAGTTAGGTAGCATAGTTGAGTGACCTTTGATCAGGAAATGAAAAAGTTCAGTGACATTCTCTATAGACTAAAAGTTAAGCGAGTTCAGTTTACTTTTTGAAATATGTAATTTGTTGTAAATTCACTGTTCAGTTCAAATTTTTTGGTTGACTTCAGTGACATTCTAGTTCATTTTTACCATACTTTTTGGAAACCTGAACTTGATTGATTGATTTTCTATCAAAATTAGGATGTTGTTAATATTCCATTTAGGAAGCAGAATCAAAAGAGTAGCCAATATACTCTGAATTGCATTTTATATATATATATATATATATATATATATATATATATATATATATATGATCTTGGCTGAGCCGTGGTGGTGTAAGTGGTTGAGTGCGGGACTGTGACCCGTGAGCTTGGCGGTTCAAATCCAGCAGCAACTCTCAGGAGCAGTGCTGGTAGCTCCCACAACCACCAGAGGGCAGTGATGCCCCAAAACAAACAAACAAAATGATCTTTTACTCAATGAGTCCTCTTCTTTTTGTCTTTCTTCAAATGTTCACACGAATGATAGCCTATCAATGCTTATTGCTTATTACAAATGTGCCCATTAGAAATGAAATCATAGATGTCCTGGAATCAGAGATCACTAACTACAGGCCCATTTTCCAAACCCAAGCTCTGCATAATGTGCAGAGTATTATTTTTTAGGAAAAGAGAAAACTTTAAGTGTCAGAAATAAGTCACACAATTACCAGGATTTGGAAGGGTTTCTTTTTTACTTAGAGAAACACAACAACAATAAATACAATATGATCTCCTAGTATCAAAAGTGGAGCATATTTCAGGATAATTTTGTAATAGAAATCTAAGGCACAAACTTTAGATTGCACGTGGAAGGGGGTAAATTTTCATTGTATTGGTCAGAAGAAAACATCTTACAGCCAGAGCAGCTTCATGTGTGCTATTTTAGAGCATTCCATGATTCTCTGATGGTGGCAGTTGGCTTGGAAATATGCAAACCAACTTTTTCGTAAGTGAAAGTTCAAGTTGTTAATGAGCCTTTATATTGCCAAATATTTTATTAACAAATGGTATGAGAACAAGTAATTTATAGGGATAATATAGGAGAGAGAAAATTTACCACTACTGAGATTAAGCTAAATTAAGAGACATTTCTCGCATTCAATGAGTCCAAAATGGAATTGCTCATAAAAGTCATGGGTATGCTCATAAAAGTCCAAATATGCCTACACTTGTCAATAACCAGCACAAGAACTATAGGACTAAAGAGTAAAATTGTCAGAAAATAAGCAAAAACCCCAAAGTTGCAGAAAATAGCCAGTCTTAGATTTTTAATTCCTTAAACACTGTGATTAAGCCAAAATTTTGAAAAGTAGGGTTAAAAGTTTTATTTTTGGGGGGGTATCACTGCTCTCTGGTGGGAGTAGGAGGCCCAGCCTTGTTCAAGCCTGCTGCTGGATTTGAACTGCGAACCCAGTGGGCTGCAGTCACACACACAACCACTACGCCACCGGGGCTTAGCCCAGAAGTTTTAGTTTTTATCTTACAGTTTTTAAAAAACAGAAAAAGGCATCAATTTTTTCCCATTTAAGAATGCATCGAGCAGAGTAGCTAGATGGTTATTAAAAGGCAGCTGGAGCCACAGACTCTGACATCCACTTGGAGAAAGCCAAAAGAGGGGCTGTCAGCTATGAAATCATCTGCAACCCATCATCTGGCTTTTGTTCTCAGATATAAATCAAAGATACCATAAACAGAATGCAATTTGGCTTTTGTAGTTTGCCCATTAACATAATTAGCAGATGCCCTATTGTAATGCAGGCAGTTCAGGGGAATTTGTTTTTAAAGAGAGTCAATATTTATATGGTGAGAGAAAAACCTATAAAAGCTGGAACCTGTGTAAGGCAGAACCAGTCAGAAGAGGAAATTTGGTTATTTCACTAAAACAAGCAATAAAAAATGATAAGATTGCACTCTTAAAGCCAGAAAAATTTTAAGACCTGGTAAAGCAATCATTCCTGCATAGTTGAAAAGGAAAACATGTTATTTCCACGCTAAGAATTCTGCATCTTTAAGTTCCTGTGTGGCACTTATTTGGGCGACACAAAAAGGGGATGCGTACTGGTTTCCTACATAAACTCAATGTACGTAGACTACTGAGTTCCTACGTCGACTGTTTTCCTCAATTAGGACTCATTGCAACCTTACATTATGGAGTAGAACTTTCCCACATGGTTTGAAAGCAGACTCCCATACCTTGGACTCCGTGTGGCAGAGTAAGCACTAAGCAGTTGCAGTAGTGAAGTCAGTTTCAGTGAGTGCACATCCATGTTGCTGAGCCCCAGCATAGCCAACAAAGTAGCTACCATGACTCTTTTGTTCATATATCCATTGAGCAAGAACAGAAAGTGCTGGGGAAAGAGAACACGTGGCTTGCTCAGAAGGTATTCCTTAGCCATTTCATTTTTTCACCCATTCAGAGATATCTAGCCACATATTCTTTCTCATATTTGCTTGTCATTGATTTCCTAATCATGTTCCTTCCAAGTCCCTGACTGTCCAATCAAACCAATGGCCACAGCCTATGAATCAATATATAAATGCACATTTGGCTATTTCTCTTTCAGGTTAATTCCCCACCCTCCAGCATACAGCTATTTTATCATTGAGTCTAAAATCATCGATACTTTACAGTAACCAATTTAGCAGTTTTCAGAGATGTTGAGCATCTCACTGTTTTGGCAAAAGGTTTCTATAAGTGTACACTGATAAATCCACTCTAACATGTCAAGTATTTGAATAGCTTCATCTAGACAGAGTATACTAAATAAGTCTCCGGTACTTCAACTTGACTTACTGTAGACCATCTCAAAACCCAGGTTTCAGTAGATGTGTTAGTCCTGGTAGACTAGAGAAGCAAATTCACCAGCATACATATGTGTATAAGAAAGAGATTTACATGCAAGAGAAACTGTACATTAAGAAAACATTCCAACCCAAGTTCAGTCCAAGGTCATAAGTCTGATATTAGCCCATATGTCAGATTGCAACCTATGAAATTCTCTTCAGACTTATGAAGCACATTCAATGACACCAGAACAACCACAGGACGGTGAGTGCAGAATCCTGTGTCTCCAGTGGCTTCTAGAGATGCTTGTATTTGCATACATATAAAAAGAGATGTGTGTGTGTGTCTACACAGTGGTTAACATAGATAGGTTCAGTCCAGTTCTAATCCATATGTCAAATGTAAACCCTCACCATCGCAGTCATAAATATCACATGCAACTAAAATTTTGTTGATGATAATTTAGAAACCATTGCAGCAGTGTATTGACAGGATGTACTACTGACATATCTACCTTGGATATGGGGATGTTAGAAAAGATCCTCAGAGTAATAGAACACGTAATATGATAGATAAAAAATGATGAATAGTTGGTTAGTATATAGGGCACGAGCAATGAAACATCAAAGAGTAACTAACCAAAAAGAAAACATAATCATGGTACCATTATAGCCTTAATCAAGAATATTTATGATTGCATTAATAAATATTGATTGTATATTAAGTATTTGTAAATGATATGCTCTAGAGATACATTATATACACACAATATATAATGTATATTATATATTTATATAGGAATAATAGGTATTTTATTATAATTTTTTTGGAACTCACACAGCTCATCCATCCATCCATAGTGTCAAAGCACATTTGTACATTTGTTGCCATCATTATTTTCAAAACATTTTCTTTCTACTTGAGCCCTTGGAATCAGCTCCTCATTTTTTCCCCTTCTTCTCCCACACTCCCTCCCTCACAGACCCTTGATAATTTATAAATTGCTATCATTTTTTCATGGCTTACACTGACAGGTATGTCCCTTCATCCACTTTTCTCTTGTTCATCCCCCAGCAAGAGGGTTATACATAGATCGTTGTGATTGCTTCCCTTTTCTCCCTTCCCCTTCTCTTCATGAGAATAATACATATTTCAATATAAGTTTCTGCCAGCTAATGAAAAATAATGATATAATAAAAATAAAGGAATAAAGGAGTAAAGGTTGGATCTAGTGTAAAGAAGGAAAGTGTTTTTTTTTATTTTTGGCATAATGATAAGTGTCAATTTAGTATCTTAAAGTAGTAATCAAGAAAGTAGGTGTGGATATTTATATTATAGAAATGTGAAGACAACTATCAGAAATTTTTGTTTCTATTAAAGTGGACTAAATTCAAGTGCTTTCAGCATACTTTATTTAGTAAATCCTATGAAAATATTTCATCAAGAAAGTAAAAAGAGAGCCCACAGACTGGGAAAAAAACATTATCAGAGACACAATGGACAAAAGAATCATTTATAAGATTTATAGATCTTATAAAATTTTATATATTTGTTTGTTTTTGTTTTTTGGGGGGGCATCACTGCCCTCTGGTGCTGGGAGTAGGAGGCCCAGCATTTGCTCCTGTGGAGCTGCTGCTGGAACCTCCATCCCAGTGGACTGCAGTCCCACTCACAACCACTATGCCACCAGGGCTCAGCCCAAATTTTATATATTAATAAAATTATATAGATTTATAAAATCTATAGAATCCTACAATACATCACTCTTCTAAAAAACAAATCATCCATTTAAAAAGTAGGGAAAAGATATGAACAGACAGTTCACCAAAAATGATATTGAAATAGCTAGCCAACACATCAAAGAATACTCTCAATCTCTAGCCATTTAGAAGATGTAAATCAAAAGAACGATGAGATATCAATTTATTTTCACAATGGTAGACCAGTTGAAAACAAAAAGCAGCAAATTCTGGTGAGCATGTAAAAAACTTGAACTCTTAGATACAGCTGGTAGACTTCTAAACATGTATAATCATTGTGGGAAACAATACGGTGCTACCTAAAACAACTAGGAATAGAAAGCCCCTATGACCCAGCAATGTTTACGCCAAGTTTATATCCCAGTGAAATAAGAGAACCAACACAAACCAATGCTTCTCTCATGTCAACACAGTTCACAATAGCGGAAAACTGGAAATATCTCACATGCCTATCAGTAGAAGAATAGATAAAGAAACTCTGGTACATACATAGATTGAGATACCATACATTCCTTTAACCAACCAAACAAAAAAAGTGATGAAATCACAAATCAACTCAGCACATGAGTTGACTTATAAACCATTTTACTCAATAAAGTTAATCAGTCTCAAAAGGACATATAATTTCTGAAAGCACTCTTATAAAGAAACACCACGAGAAAGTCAGGCTTGTTCTAAGGTCATGTAATCTTCTACTTTGGTCTCCAAAGCAATGAGTCAATGTACTGCCCAATGTTCCTAGCCCATATATCACTCCCTTATGGGTACATTTTTAAAACCACTTCATGAGAGGAGGCCTCACCTCAACTGGAGTCAGTCTCACATTTTTGGTGGAAAGGGAGAAAATCAATTAGTTCCTGCTTTGCAGCCTTGCACAGTCACCCTCAAATCTGCACATGTCTTTAAGAGTATTCAGTGAACCTAAATGGAAATTCAAGTCCTCAGGTCAGGGGTGGGGTTTGTGTCTTGGAGAAGGTGATTTTACTTCTGTTTATGGGTAAATCAACCTTCCATTGGGAAAAATTCTAAGCATAACTTTTACAGACCCTCCCCTGTGGAAGCATGTATTGTATTTTATGTTTCTAATCAGCCACTATTGACCAAGTTTATATGCAGTCCTTGGTGACCCAGACCATGAGCTATAAACAACTGAGAACTTAAACTTTGTCCTTTTAAGGTGCACAACATTTTTCATAAGCCACATCAGAAGGACCTTATTTGGAAACACCGCTAAATGAACCAGACTGCCTTAAATATACCTGCACCAGAATATAGGAACTGAAATACTCCCTTGAACTTAAGTTTGAGAAGAAGCCTACTGTGAGAAGAAGCAGATGAAATTCTATCCCACGTTTATGGATGTAGAAGTCATTGGTTCAAATCCCTATCTTTGTAGGGGCCTAACAATTGGCAATTTAAGACTACCATGTATTTGTTATTTTCATATTCTCTCTGCTTTACTATGACATGTATTATTCTAGCAGGCATAATTAAAGCTTAGTCAATTAGTGTTATTGAAAGTTTTACCTTAGCTGCAACCCTTTTTTTAGCATCGTGTATAGTAAATTGAGTTTTTAATCTGTCCAAGAAAATAATTCATTTGTATGATTCTAAAAATACTCCCTATGCATATTCTTTTCTTATCAATAGCATTTAAAATTTTATACCATTCACTCAATTAATGATGTTACCAAAATAATTACCATATGACTGAAGGGATCATTTATAATATTATCCAGTAAAATTATAATGCTATCTCTAAAGTGGCCAGGAACATACATAAACCACAGATATATGAATATTTTACATTAAAATTAATCACAGCTTCTAAGAACAATTAGTTCTTATGAGGTGACCCGACTTAGGACTTCTTCTCATGGGATGTATCAATGTTTGATGGAAAAAGCCGGTGATGCCAGGCTATCAGACAGAGGAGAATCTAGGCTCTCATAGCTCAACTTAATGCAGTCATCAAAGTGAGGTAGCAATTAAGTCCTCATGAAGAACACCAGCCTGTGTGAGCCAAGAATTCTAAATAATAAAATACAGGATCAGAAGAGGAAACTTGTAGGAAAATTACATTCAGAACACCCAGTTTGCAAAATGCTCTATATGACGGTAAAAGTTCCCAAACCATTTACAGGGTTCTTACATGAAGTAAGCCTCTGGAGAGTCACCTCTGGCCATTCATAAGGAAGATGAATAATCCTACTATCAGAAAGAGTGTATTGAAAGAGTGGGTTAATGCTGATGAAGTTAGGTTAAAATTTAACACCTCATTACTTGCTCCTTTTTTTTTTGACTCCTTTTAAAATTGCTATAGATTTTGCTATTTTCTGCTTTCTTTTGGATTGAGATTTTTCCCTTTTGTCACTATTGTTGGGATAGGGGCAATTTGTAGGATGCTCTTTTTATGAAACCCAGGATAGATAAAGCTCTGCAGGCAGTAGCTGGATAAATAAGATTTTAGGGTTGAGGGGAAATGGGAAATTAATAATAATTAGTACAAAACGAAGGAAATTATCTAAAATTGATTATGGTGATTGATGTTGATACAACTTATAAAAATATGCATAACCCATTGAGGTCTACACTACGTGAATTATATGCCAATACAATTGCAAAAATAAAATGTATGCAACATAGAGATAAAAAATAGTATGGCTTAAGGTCAATATCTTCCAATAGACATTACATGGTAAATCTTCATGGGCTTAATACTGGGGCTCAGATTTTAGCTCAATTTGGGATTCCATTAAATTTAAGCAAGTATACCCTATAACCTTTTTAAGAGCTGCTGAATATAAAAATTAAAGTAGGTATGTAAGGAAATGATGTGGTAGCCATCTTTGACTTCCTCTGGCTACACAAGGAGGGAGGACAATTAGCATCCATGGCCTGAGGTTTATTGCTGCAAATTGTCTCTCCTACAGAACTTTTCTGTTCTCAGCTGGGTACAATAATTGTAATGTGGGATATAAAAAGACTTTTCCCCAGCTTTGTTTCCCCCAGAGATATGGCAAACATTAGAGGTTGTTTACAGGCACTTGGTGGGAGGTCAGACGTTTAGAGAATGCCCTGGAGGCATTCAGCAATCAGCCCACTGTCTGGTTCATTGTAGGTGGGGCTGACACTCTACGATAAGAATAGAAATTGTTTCCATGGAGAGCCCGTAACATGTCAAACCTGCTCAGTGACTTCCAAAGTTAGGCTGTCATCCTGAATCTAGAATCCACCCATCTTGTCACATGTGTACCCCCAATCCCTCCCCTTCCTATTACATGTGTACAGCTAGATTGTCCCCCTCTCACTACTGTATCACCTATAGTACAATTCCTTCCTGTGACGTATGTCTTTATCTTGAATTTGGAACGTCAGACTTTCACATGTAAAAGTGAATCAGTATCTCAAATGTAGAGACCAAGTGTTAGTAACAAGGAAAGGAACATTGAAAATCGAATTGAGAGACCTACCTTCTGTTTTTCTGTTGTTTTACTGTTAATTGTGAAATGAAGTTTTACAGAGGTATAATATTGCCATTAAGTCATTAATATATCATTTCTTTCATGTTATTGACTACAGTTCCCAAAATCATTTTGTCCAACATCCTCCCTGTGTTAGTCTGGGTGAACTAGAGAAAAAAAATTGTAAACACTCATATGTGTATGAGAAAGATGTTTATATACAAGAGCAAATTGAACATTGAGAAAACATCCCAGACTAGTTCATTTCAAGGTCATAAGTCCGATATCAGCCCATATGTCCAATACCAATTTCTAAGTCCTCTGCAGACTCACAAAGCACATTCAATCACACCAGGACAATCACAGGCCAGTGGGTGCAAAATCCTGTGCATCCAGTGATGGTTGAAGCATCTCAGCACTGGCAGGAGTCTCCCCGTGGCTTCTTCAGTTTCCAGGTTCAGGGTCTATCAGCATGCTGCAATATGGCTCATTAGCTGCAATATCTCCCAGGGAGTGAGCATTGTCAGTGGTAAGCATCCAAGGAAGTGAACTGAGAGAGAGTCTACCGCCTCCAAGAAGGAATTACCACATTTCCCAGAATTCTCAGAGGAAAAGATTGTGACCACAGAAGTCCCATTGGCTAAATCCAGATTGACAGGCTAATCTCCACTTCTATACTCTTAATCCTCAAATTGATACCAAATCAAGTGCCACACTCCCTATATTTCTTTTCCTTTTCTCCCCCCCACCCAATACTTCCACATTTTGTTAAAACTGGATATCCATTTGCAGAAAAATGTAACAGAACCCATATCTCACACAATAAAAGGGGGTACCCCCTAAAGTAAAAACATTCCATTAGTCAGAGCTTTCATATTATGTTATACAGGGTTCTCTAGAGAAACAAAACCAGGACACTAGTAATTATATATATATATATATATATATATATATATGTAGAATGATATCTTACATAAGAAATAAACAATCAATCTATAAAGCAGTAGGAATGGCTCAGTGCAACTCACTTGCTTGAGACCACTAATACACTGGCAGTCCTTCGAGTCTTGAGGGCCATTGGATAGTCCTTTGAAGCTGCTCCTCAAAAAAGCAGCTCTGAAGTGAATCAGACTTTTCCCCAAGGTCATTACTGGTGAAAAGACTTGGTGCTATTCTTCAGAATCTGAAAGGAATTATCAGGCTGTTTGGCAGGTCTCCAACAGTCAGCCAGATGATATGGTATGATAGTCTCTAGCTTAAGAGATGTAGCGTGGTGAAGCATGGTTTGAAGAAACCTCAACTTACATAGTCCATGTATTAGGCGTCCCATGGGTGGTGCAGCTTGCATATTGAGGCACAGGATAAGTAAGGCAGCTGGCTGCACACTGGTCTGAAGATCCAAGAGCAAGAGAGTGAAAGGCAAAGGTCTCTGAGCCATTTATATCTCCACCCTTCAATTAATCTCACGTGTTCATTAGCTATTTTGTCAAAACCAACCTACCTATCTTCATTGACCGTGTTGGCACAACAAACCTACCTATCACACATAGTATGTGTTTTTCCTGCTAGGTGAACATTGAGCAACTTGTTCTGAGTTACTGTACATAGTGGCATTGCTTGGGATGGTTCTCTCTGGTCACAGTGAATTTTTGTATCAGCTGTGTTGTTTGAACATCATTTTTTTGGTGTGTGATGGCCAATTTAAAAGTATAGCATGCTGCTAAGAAATTTTGTTTCCTGCTTGTGAAAAATGCCACATAAACTGTTCTAATGTTGGACACAGCTTACATGGGCAAAGGTATAGGTAGAAAACTCAAGTGTGTGCATGGTTTTCTCATTTCAAAAAAGGTGAAATGTAAACTAATGACAAGCCTTGTTCAGGACATCTGAACAGATGAAAATGTTGACAAAATCTGTGCATTGGTTCTCAAAAACCAATGACAGACCATTGAAGAGATGGGGAAGTTGTCTGGACCATTTTGGACCTTTGTTCAGTGAATTTTAATGGAATATTTGGGAATGAGAAGGGTCAATGCAAAATTTATGCCTCAGATTTGATTGACCAGGAAAAGTGTCAACTGGAAACATGCTGCTCCTCAAAAAGCAGCTCTGAAGTGAATTAGACTTTTCCCCAAGGTCATTATGGTGAAGAGACTTGGTGCTATTCTTCAGAATCTGAAAGGAATTATCATTCAAGCCATCATCACTGCACCCAAAAAACCGCTCTTCAAGTGAAATCAAAGATAAAAATGATGCTCATTTGTTTTGTTTGTTTTAATGTGAGGGGGATAGTGCAATTGGAGTTTGTCCCACCATATCTATTTAGAGATATTGAATACATAGCATTAACAGTGTGCAAATAAAAAGACCTGATTTGTGGCAGATAGGAGACTGCTTTTGCCACCATGACAAAGTATCTGCTCACCAGCCATCTTAGTGCACCAGTTTTTGATCAAAAAACAGCATGTCTGTCTTGCTCCACAAACCTTACTCACTTGACCACGCTCTGTGGGACTTTCTTGTGTTTCCACAAATAAGAGCAACATGAAAGATAGCAATTTGACTATGTAGAAGCAGTGAAATAAAAAACGAGGGAGGTTGTGTTAGTTTGGGAAGAATAGAGAAACAAATTCAGACATACATGTGTGAATAAGAAAGAGGTCTATGTACATGAGCAACTGAACATTGAGAAAACATCCCAGCCCAGTCCAGTCCAGTCCAAGGTTATAAGTCTGACATTAGCCCATATGTCTGATATCAATCTATAAAATTTTCTTCAGACTCACAAAACTCATGCAATGATGCCAAATGCAGGACAATCACAGACCACTGGGTAAAAAATCTTTGGATTCAGTGATATTGTAAGCATCTCAGCACTGACAAGGTTCTCTCTGTGACTTCTCCAGCTTCAGAGGTCTGGTTACATCCAGTGGCTTGTCAGGTCTGGGCACTTGTGTCTTGTCAGCTGTAATGTTTTGCAGGGGGCCAGCCTTGTCAGTCGAGAGTCTTGCAGGAAGTGAGCGAGTGTCTCTTGCTTCCAAGAAGGAAGTTCAGGATTTCCCAGAATTCTCAGGAGAAGGCCATGTCCACACAGTAGTCTCAATGGCTACCTCCAGATTGACAGACTAGACTCCACCTCTATACTCTTAATCCTCAAATTGATACCAGATTATGTGACTGTCACAGAGGTGGTGTTAGCCATCCAAACAGATGAGTTTGAAAAATGTTGCCAAGAATAGAAACACAGATTTGACAAATGTATTAACTACAGTGCCAAGTACTTTGAAGGTGTAAAGGTTGTTTCGTAAAAAAGACAAAATTGTATACTTTTGAGGGGGAAAATTCTATTTTGGGTGGTTACCCCTCATATACAAAATAAATTCAAGGTGGATCAAAGACTTAGACCTAAATGTAAAACTAATGATCGTCAATGAAAAAATAGGGGGAACATAGAGTCCCTAATATAGGCATGAACAAACTATCAGACATAATTGAAAATGGATTCATAGCACAGACTAAGTAAATGACGTTAGGATTCCTAAAAAGTAGACAGACATGTTCATCAAAAGCTTTAACCAAAAGTTTAAAATGAGAAATTACAACCTCAGTAAAAATTTGATATATGTGACATATGATTTGACATTTCAGACAAGAGGCCAATTTCTCTATTTTACAGAAAATTTCAACATCTCAATAACAAAAAAGACAAATAATCCAATTAGGAAATAGCAAATGATGTGAAGAGACACTTCATCAAAAAACATTCAGGAACTCAACAAATAAATAAAGAAACTCTGCTGATTATTTGTCATTAGAGTGATGGAAATTAATGCAACAATGAGATATCAACATATTCTAGAATGAATAGTGAAGTTATCACAGCAACAACAACAAAACTCCCAGAAAAGAACAGATGCTGGGAAGGGTATACAATAGCTGGAAATCACATACACTACTAATGGAAATGTAAAATTGTACAACCACGGTGGAAACTTGGTTGCCAACACCTTATAGTTGAAAATCGAAATACCATATGATTCAGTAGTGCCTCTACTTGGTATGTATATATGTATGTATATATGTGTGTATATATCTCCTACAGAAATTATTGCCAAATTTGAAGAGATACATGCATCCTGATGTTCATTTAACACTATTCACAAAAGTAAAAAGATGGAAGTAACCCAAAGGCCTATCAGTGAAAAGATAAATAAAGAAACTTTATGGAACATACAAACAATAGAATACTACATAACATTAAAGAATAATTCACCTGTAAAACACCTTACATAGATGAACCTGAAGAATATTATATTGACTAAAGTAAGCCAATCTTAAAGGAGAAATATTTTGTCAAACCATGGTCATGAAAAATCGAAATAATTTTCAAAGTAAAAGTAATGTTTTAAAAATTATTATCAGGCATAGGAAAGGAAGGGAAGGTAAATTAGTGATTAGAAGGTAGACACAAGTTACCCCTGTGATGGGGCAAGCATATATATGTGTGTGTATGTATATATATATATATATATATATATAATTTCTTCAGCAAATAGGGATGGAAGCACAGGAAAACACTGAGAGATGTGAATGATTAAAGGTGATGAAAGTAAATACCATTAGATACACAATACTTAAATAATAGTCATCTATGAGCCCTGCTAATGTGGTGAATACATGTTAAGTTGTTATCTGCATGATCGACAATTGAAACTCCCAGTAGCTCCTTGGAAGAAAGACTGGCTTCCCCGGAGCCCTTGTCTCCTGTAGACAGTTACAGTGTCACAAAACCAGAGTGGGTTGCTATGAGTCAGCATGGACTTGATGGCAGTGAGCGTGCTTGTATTTTGGATAAGGACATATCATCCCTTGTCTGTCAGTCTGTCTTACTGGGGTGTCTTGTGTGTTGCTATGATACTGGAAGCTATACCACTGGTATTTAAAATACTAACAGGGTCACCTAAAGTGAGCAGGGTTCATCAGAGCTTCCAAGCTAAGAATAGACTATGAGAAGGTATTGGCTGCACATTTTGGAAAAAATAGTCGCTAAAACCTTTGACATATTGTTAGATATTTTAGGTCTAATGGAAGAAAGCAGAACATTGTCCGGAATAGTGTGAAGGATGGGTCCATGGGCCCAGAATACCCTCAAATATCAGTGATGAGGAGTGGTTTCTCAATGTAGTGTCGACAAGATGATGAGGATGGAGTAAAGCCTATGGGAGTGTAATCTTCCAGATCTTCACTTGCTGATAGGACATAACTGATGGTAAGAATAAAAGTTGCAAAAATCTACTAATAATCGAAATTGGAAATATATAATGTATGATTCTAGGAGAGTTGGAAGTCACCAAAATGAAATGCCTAAAAATCACATCCTAGGTATTAAAGAGTTGAAATGGTCTGCATTGGATATTTTGGATCAGGTCATATAAGTTTCTCTGCCAGGTGTGGTAAAATCAAAAGGAATGGCATTATAGTCATTGTAAAGAAGGACATCTCAAGGTCTATCTTGACGTATAATGCTATCCCTCTTGGAGGAATCTAATCAATACTATTATTAAAATTATACACCAATAAAGCAAGTGACAAAGAAATTAAAGAATTCTACCAATGTCTTCAGTTTGAGTTGAACAAACACACAATCAACATATAGTGATAATTATTAATTCTTGATATGAAAAAGTTGGAGAAAAAAGAAGGAATAGTAAATGAAAAGTATGGTCTTTGTGACAAAAATGAGGCTAGAGATTGCATGATAGACCCTCTACTTGTTCATAACAAACACTTTTCTTTTTCAACAAAAAATATGGCATCCAAACACATGAACATCTCCAGATGAAATACACAAAAATCTAGTTGATCACATCTATGGGAAGAAATGATGGAGAAGCTTAATCTGAACAGCTAAAACCAGGCCAAGTGAGTATAAAACATAATGTTATTGCTCATATGGAAGTTCAGATTTTAGATGAAGGAAATTAAAAGAAGTCCAAAAAGATCCCAAATGCAACCCTGAGCCTATCCTACCTGTATTTCAAGAGTATGTGAAGAGCAGACCCACTGAACACTAGAAAGAGAAGACTTGATGAACTGAGGAAAGACATCAAGAAACCATTCATGAAGAAAGCAATGCAATAAGAGAGTCTGAAACTTGCTGTTAATCATACAGTAGTCTAAGGCAAATGAAAAAAAAATGAAGTCAGCTGTGAGCAAGAAATTTCAAAGGGCAGGTAGAGAAGACAACGTAGATATTATAATTAAATGTGTCAAGATTTAGAGTTAGGAAACCAAAAGAAAGAACACACAGCACATCTTAAACTGAAAGAAAAGCAATTCTAACCTTGAGCTGAAATATTGAAAGGTTCTATGGATCATCCAACAACAGTTGCAGCAGCAAAATGACAGGGAGCTATCAGAAGTTCAGAATGAACTCAGAATAGGAACTGTAACCATGAATATCATTGCTGATGTCAGATGAATGTTAGCTCAAAGCAGCAAATACCAGTGCTTTTCTGACTATGCTAAGGCATTTGACTGTGTGGATCTTTACTAACTATGAAGAAGGGGAATTCACAGCACTTCATTGTGCGCACATGTGCAACTTGTACATTGATCAAGAGGCAGCTATACAAGCAGAACAAGCAAATATTACATGGTTTAACATAAGGAAAGTTGTGTCAGGTTTGTATTCTCTCACCAAATATATTCAATCCATATGCTGTGAAAAGAATCACGAAAACTAGATTATATGCAGATGAATGTGGCATTAGGATTGAAGGAGACCTTATTAATAATCTTTGATAAGCACATAATCAAGCCTTGCTTGCTGCAAGTGGGGAGGACTTGAGGACTGGGCAGGTTTTCTTTCTCTTGTGCATGGGATCCCTGTGAGCTTGAACGCACTCTGTGGCACCTAGCAGCAACAACATGAGTAGAGGCCCCATGGGTAGACATGCAGGTATGTAGAGAGAGTGGGGCTAAACCAAAGTCTCCTTTACTTATGGGCCTGGTTTAGGAAACGTGGAGAAAAGCATTCATAGGACTTGGTTTATTGCTAACATGAATTATTGTGAGTGTCAAAGAATGAAACTGTAGCAAGGAGAGGGTCACATTTGCTATTTTAATGGGGACCCCTGGTGGTATAGTGTTTAAATGTTGGACTCCTATTCACATGGCCGTCAGATCAAAATCACCAGCAGCTCTGTGGGAGAAAAGCGGGCCTTTCTACTCTGCTATGCAACAATCACAGTCTCAGAAACTCACAGGGGATCACTGCTATTTTTTTTTGTACTTGCGCCATCTCAGAAGTATTGGGGTGAGTGTGGAGTTTCACCATCAACAAGAGAAGAGCCAGGATCTAGTTCAGAAATCTGTGACACCCGAGAAGCAGCATAGCGAAGCCAAGAGCCCGAGCACAAAGAGGAAGCAAGTCAAACCGAGTGCTATGAGGCTGGAGGCTTTCTAGTGTAATAGAGTGCCTCCAGGAACTTGTCATATTTTTCAGTCTGTGGCAGTCATGTGCTTATGTAAATTTTATAATTGAAATGTAGGGGTGGAGTCTGGCCTGTTAATCAGTAGAAAGTCATTGAGTAGCTGATGAGGCCTCTATGTGGGCATGGCTTTCACCTGAGACTCCTGGGAAATCTCGCGGTATTTCCCTCGTGAAGATGAGAAGCTATCTTTTCCAGTTGTTGGGAGTTAGTTTCAGAGATGATTAATCACAGGCAACACAGAATGGCGGCTGCTGGGAGGCTGGAGTAGCCGGTGGAGAGACCACACGGCTTTACCCTGATACAGCCAGACCTCTGAAGCGGGAGTGGCATGCTGTGATGGACCTGAGCCCTGGAAGCGAGGAGCCATGGGGAGACCCCTGCCAGCACCAGAATTCTGCACCCACTGACCTGTGACTTCCTGAGTCAGAAGCAAACTTTATAGACTGATTTCGGGCACATGGGTTATTATTGGACATATAACTTTGCACTGGACTGGATTGGGATGCCTTCTTAGGGTCACATTTCTTTTGTGTATAAACCCATTCCTTATACCTATATGCGTGTCTCTGAAATTTGTTCCTCTAGTCTACCCGGACTAACACACAGTCCATAAGATGCACCTGACTATAGGACACACCCAATTTTAGAACAGGGAAAAAATATTGTGAACCACATAGTACCAGTATACTAAAATATTTATTAAAATAAAGCAAAATATGATGATATTTACAGCATAAACTTAACAGTGGTGTTAAGAACCCGCATCACTTTCATTAACGAATGAGGGGAGGTGTGCACTGTACTGATCATGTGACCTGAGTGACATGGAGACTCCAGGAGACTGGGCTTCCCCCCAAACACACAGCAATCCACGGCAGCCAAACAGTAGCTGACAGTAAGCGGGTGCATGGGATCATAAATGAATGTTCTGGGGTACCACACCTTTGGACAATAAGACACACCCTCATTTTCTCCCCACTTTAAGGGGGGAAAGGTGCATCTTATAGTCCAACAAATAAGTAATTTGGTGACCCATGGAGTTTGAGCTAAATACCTCAGGCTAAGGCTTATTGAGAGTTGGAGTTACCTTTGTGTATCTACCAATAGCCATAAAAGAGCTTTGTATCATTTCCTAAACAGAACAAGTCCAAGGGTCTATTTAAATCTCACCTTAGTACAAGAAAAGTTTGTTCTTATACTGTGACAATGTATGCTACTCACCTTTCCAACATGTTCATCGAAGACAAAATGAGTACATAAGTAAATGTGGTGAGGAAAGCTGATGGTGCCCAATTATCAAAACATATAATGCTTGAAGTTAAACAAGTGGCCAGCTAACAGGGATGGACAACACCCAGGCGAAAGAACACACGAAGTGTCCATGGGAATAAGTATCAGGAGTTCATATACTTCTCATGTGTCTGGACGAAGTGGAGATCCCAAACCCACCTGCAAGATAATTGGACAGTCGCTAACAGAACAGACACACAGAAGGGATGATATAATCAGGGTGCCATACAGCATTGATGAAACACATAAATATCCTCTAGCTCTTTAATATTTCCTCCCCCTAGCTATTATGGCCTTAGTCTTACTTCACTAATCTTGTTAGACTGACTGTTCATTTGCATAATTAAGATTGTACAAGACATGAAACCCAAGAAAGAAAAAACCCACGGAATCAGTAAAGGGAATGACAATTCACCAGAAAGAGGTGGGTGGTGGGGGAGAGGGATAGAAATGATGGCTATATAATCTCCCTTGAGGGGAAATAATGACAAAATGGCAGGTGAACTGATACATGGATGGTATAAAACATGGCAATAATAATAATAATAATGCATAGCATATTAAGGGACCTTGGGGGTGGTAGGATAAGGGAGGGAAGATATAAAAGGGCGCTGATATCAAAGAGTTCAAGAAGAAAGAAAATGTTTTGAAAATTATTATACAACTATGCTTGATCTATTTGGATTACGGATTGTTAAAATATCTGTAGGAGCTAAATATTGATTTAGAATGTATATATACATGTGGTTCTAGAATTAATATTCAGAAATATGTTTATAGTTAATTTCTTAAATTTTCTGATTTCCTGTATAGTATCTCAGTTTTAATTGAAACAAATATCACGAAATACAAAATATCTTAGAAAGACTGAATATACCAATAACAATGGCTGTACCATAAATGCAAATAGAACTCTGAACCACAACCTCAGTAGCAAGTTAAAAAACAAAAAACAAAAAATCTCTATGGAATTTTACTCAAATGGTCAAAATTTGTTTAATTATGGCTGGTTTTCTCTATTTTTCAAGCTTCTCACTCGGTAACTTGGGAGTGCTGGGCTGCCAACTTCAGAATGAACATTTTGAACCCACCTACTGCTCTTCAGGGGAAAGATGTGGCTTCTGCTCCTGTAAGATTTACTGCCTCTGAAACTCAAACTCTGCCCTATAGGGTCACTTGGATCCGGAATTAACCTAATAGCAGAAAGCTTGGTTTTGATCAGCACGGGAGTTTTGACCTGCTCCATTTCCGACCTGGGCTGATTCAGCCCTCCTTAGGCAACCTGGTCGTCTCCCGCTCCCAGAAGATCACCATCTTGGTGCCGAACTTCGTGCAGATGCTCGATGGGCAGAGTGCACTACAGTCAAGCACTACTGGACTCTAGCGATCCTCCAGTCTCAGCCTCCAGAGGCGCTGGGACTACAGGTGCACACCACCACGTCCAGCTGAGCTTGGTTTTGAGAATGCTTTTCTAACTCAAGGTCAATCAATCAGAGAATATGTCCCCAAAGTCTGCATTTACTAGCCTATCACTAATTTTCCATGCTGAAACTATCAAATCAGAGTATATCTCTAGCTTTTCCTTTTTTCCATTATAAAGCATTCAGCGTTTTCTGCCTACACATGAATCTCTGACAAGCACACATTATATCGGCTGAAACTATTAAATAATAGTCCCTTGAAACCATCAAATGGTAGCCACTGCTCATTCTTGTTTAAGTAGTTTATTTCTAAATCTGAATGTAACAATAATCTTACGAATAATTGATCTGTGTTATCTTAGTTCAGTTACTAAAAGAAAAATATAATTTCAACAAGAAGATGCATGGTTTGACTTGAAATAATACATTTTATTTGGAGCGTGGCCAGATTGGTCTGTCAGAGGGGCTAGTGCCCTGGTAGACCACTTCCTAGGAGATTTAGAGGTTCCAGAACCACTTGTGTGAATTTTCTCTCCCTCAGCCTTCTCTAATGAACTGAAGGAAACACCCATCCTCAGATATGGTAAGTAAATAGTCTATTCTTTGTCTTAAATGTCAGTGCCTCTAGAAATTCTTATCTCTTTAATATTTTTGAAATGACTTCTAGGCTTCATGGATGGGGAATGTAAATACTGGCCACTGTGTTTCCAAAGTACCATAGGAGGATGAATAAGTTGCAAGGCAAACTTTACTCGTATATAAGCTGTTTCTAGTCAGAAAGGTAGACCTCAATACTTTAAATGACAGTGGGCATTAACCAAGATTTCTGGCTATGTTAGTCTGGGTAGACGAGAGAAACAAATTCATAAACACAGATATGGATATAAGGAAAAAGTTTATATACAAGAGGAATGGAATATTGAGAAAGCACCCAACCCAATCCAGTCCAAGGTCATAAATCAATATTAGCCCACATGCCCGATACCAGTCTATAATGTCTCCTTCCAACTCACAAAGCACGTGCAATGACACCAGGACTATCACAGGTGAGTGGGTGCAGAGTGTTGAGTACCCAGAGGCAGTAGAAGCATGCCAGTCCTGGCAGGAGTCTCCCCATTGCTTCTTGCATTCCAGGGCTCAGGTTCCATCAGCAGTATTCATTGGTAGTAGAAGCATCTCAGTGCTGGCAGGGGTCTCTCTGGCTCTTCTGGCTTCAAAGGTCTGGTTCCATCAGGGTAAGCCTGTGGAGTTTCTCCTCCTGCTCTTCCAGTTCCTAGGATTCAGGGCCTATGCTGCCATCTTGTCTTGTCCATCGAATGTCTTCATGAACTGATTCAAGTCTCTTGCCTCCAATTGGGAAACACTGCAAAACTTCCCACAATTCTTAGGAGAAAGCCATGCTTACACAGAGGCCTCATTGGCTATCTCCAGATTGACAGGCTAGACTCCCCCTACATTCCCAGTGCTGAAACTGACACAGACCAGTGACTGCCACCTTAGAATTGCCTTAGTACTACTTTGGGAGTAGATGATTTGAAAGAAGGCTCAATTCATGAATAATGATTAAAGTAATCAAAGATTTAAAGAGTCAAACCGATGACATGCCTCAATATAACTGCAAACAAATATTAACAATATTAGGAACATTTAATGAAATCTCTGCAAGGCCTTATACCTTCTGATTGGGTCTGATAGCATGAGGGCAGTTCAGATTTACAAGGTTTCCATGGGAAACCGTGGTAGAGTGAATGAGAAAACCAGGATCCAGAGACTCGTGGCACACGTGGGTCTTATCAACACCATCACCAACAACAACAATAAAAAACCCAAGAAAGAAAGAAAAAAGAGAAAGTGGAGAAAAATAAAGAAAACAAATCCCCCTTTTAGTTATAATTGGGTGTACATTATCTAACCTTTTATTTAACGTGCAGGGAGTGGTTTTTCATTTGTTTATTCATTCATTCATTTATTTATTTTAGACAATCAGATCAATATTTACATCTGAGGGATAAGGAATCAAGAGGAATTGTGTTAGACAGAGTCCTCTAGAGAAACAAAACCAGGACACCAATATATACATATATATATACACACTTTATATAGAAATTCACTTAGCATAAAAAATAAACAATTAATCTATAAAGCAGTACGAATGGCTCAGTGCAACTCACTTGCATGAGACAATGAATACATTGGCAGTCCTTCAAGTCCCGAGGGCCACTGAGTAATCCTCTGTAGAGCAATTCAGGCTATCCAGCCACAGAAAGCCAAACAGTAAGGCAAATCACCCACAATCAGCCAGAGGACTGATTGGGTCCGATAGTGCCCAGTTTAAGAGATGTATATGCCAGTGGCATGGCAAAATAGGACTTGAAGGATCCTCAATTTACCAACATAGTACATGGATTAAGTGTCCCATGGCGCTGTGCAGCTCTGCAAATGAAGGCAGAGAACAAGAAAGGCAGCTGGCTGCACACTGGTCTGAAGATCCAAGAGCAAGAGAAAGGCCAGACTCTCTTAGCCATTTATAGCCCCACCCTTCAATTAGTCTCACATGTGTTTATTGGCCATGCTGGCATCACAAACCTACCTATCTTCATTGGCCATGTTGGCACAACAAACCTACCTATTTTCAAAGGCCATATTGGCACAAGAAACCTGCCTATCACAGGGATTTAAAAAACATGTTTTTTACCGCAACAGTGTATTACTTACACAGCCCATTACAACAAATGATATCAACAATGATATGCCATTAAGCCCTCCATAAATGTGGTTGTCTTTATTTCTCCACCCCATCCTTCCCATCCACCTCCTCAATATTCCTATCCTTCCCCTCACTCTGTTCCTGCACACATCTCTGGCCTGCTCTGTAGTCAACAAACTCTTCTCTTTTGTGTAAAATTCACGTTTCTTTTTCTTAGTTTGTCTGTAAAATATTGGTGTTATTAAGTATTGTTATTTGTAAGACTAAGTTTCTTAAGCATAATATTCTTTAGTTTTGTCTATGTTTCTCAGTGCATAAATGAGTTTTTAAATTGATGCATAATATTCTATTGTATGAATGTATCAGAAATTATCCATCTCTCCAAAATATATTTTGTTATTGTGGAAATTACTGCAATAAACAAAGGTGAGCATATGTCTGTTCATGCTGTATTCTTTATTAATTTAGGCATATAGCTAGTAGAGGTATTGCTGGATTGTAAAGTATTTTTTAAGGATATTCAATACCAATTTCCATAGTGGTTTTACAATTATACTGTCTCACCAGCAATGTAAAAGCAGTTCTCCTCCTCCACATCCTCTCCAGAATTTATTTTCTTCTCTTTTATTGAATTTTCCTAAAATTATCAGTGACAAGTGATAACTCATTGTCATTTTAATTTGTATTTATCTTATTCATAATGATCATGGACATTTCTTCATATGATTGTTGGCTGCCTGGATATCATCATTGGTAAATTATCTATTCATCTCTTGTGCCCATTTTAAAAACTGAGTTATTTGTATTTTTCTTGTTAAGATGTAGTTTTCTACAGATTTTAGAGATTAACCCTTTATCTGATGTGTTATTACTAAATATTTTTCCCAATTGGTGTGTTTTCTTTTAACTCTTTTGATGAAACCTCCTGATGGGCGAAAATGTCATATTTTTAGCAAGTTTCAGTACTTTTATTTTTTTCTTCTTTTGTGTGGATATTTTTCATTGTGTATAGTAGTGTGCTTATACCTTCTATGATGGATCTTCAGTTTGTCTCTATTTTATCATTGCCTTTATGAATGTGCAGATTATATTTAAGACATTTATCCATCTTAGGTTAATTTCTGTACATAGCCTGAGGTAGGAGTCCTGTTTCATTGTTTTGCAGGTGAAGGCCCAGTTTTCCCAGCACCAGTTGTTGAAAAGACTACCTCTCTTCCACTACATGTCTGTTATCAAAGATTAGATGTCCCTAAGTACTTGATTGTACTTCTGTTCTCAATTTTAGTCCTTTGATTTTCATAGCAATCTTAGTTCTAATACCTGGCTGTTTTAATTAATTTAAAATCTATATAATAGGTTTTAAAGTATGGAGAAAAAAACCTCCTACTTTATTTTTAATAGTGTTTATTTATCCTTGGTTTCTTTGCTTTCCATAGAAAGGTGGTTAATTATTTTTCTATTTCTTTGGAGAATTGTGGCAAAATTCAGATCATAACTGCATTGGATTAGCAAATTATTTTTGGTAATATTGCCATTTTCACAATTTTGGGTCTGCCAATCCAGGAACATGGTAAGTTTGTGTAAATTTGTTGAAGTTTCTTTTAATTCCTTATAGGAGTGTTTTGTAGTTTTCCTTGTATAAGTTTTATGTTGCAGTAGTAAGATTTAGTTCCAAATATTTCACATTTTATGCAGTTATTAAAAATGGCACTATTCTTTTAATATGTAGTTTGGTTCCTCATCTTGAATATAAAATGCTACAGCTGGTTATGTATGTTGATTTACAGCCGGCTCTACTGCCAGTTTTTCCCATTAATTCAAACATTTTAAAAATAGGACTTTCTATATGTAGGATTATGTCATCATTTCGAATACAGAATATTACAGCTGATTATGTATGTTGATTTACAGACGGCTCTACTGCCAATTTTTCCCATTAATTCAAGCATTTTTTGAATAAGGCTTTCTATATGTCGGGTTATTTCACCATCTGGCATACAGAATACGACAGATGATTATGCATGTTGATTTACAGCCTACTATACTGCCAATTTTTTCCATTAATTCAAGCATTTTTTGAATGGGACTTTCTATATTTAGGATTATATCATCTGCAAATAAAGAGAGTTTTGTTTCTTATATGACTATCTGCATAGCTTTAATATTGTTTTAGTGTCTTCCAGTGGTGATAAAGGATAACTCTCTAGTTCTCATTCAAAGATGCAATGTCTTCACTTTCTATTAAGTGACATGTAGGCCATGGATTCATGTTATGTTGAAATTGGTCCTCTCTTTGTCTCTTTTATTGAGTGGTTTTGTCAGGTGTGAATGTTGAATTTTATCAAGGACATCTCCTAAATTGATATTTGTTTCTTTTCCTTTATTTTGTGTATGTGGTGAATTACATTGATCTATTTTCTCCTTATATTAAACCAACCTTGCAAATTTGCTATGAACCTCACTTGATCATGATGTATTTTTTTGATGTTTCACTGAATTCATTTGGCTAGGATATTATTGAAGAGCTTAGCATCTATATTCACTAAAAATATTGGCCTGTAATTTTCAATTTTAGTGATGCCTTTGCCTGGCTTGGGTATTAGCATTATAGTTGCTTCATACAATGAGTTTGGCAGTTTATTGTCAATTTGTAGCTTATGGATGTTTATGTAAAATTAGTATTAACTTTTTTCTAAATATTTTATAAAATTATCCAGTGAAACTGTGTGATTCCAGACTTTTTGATGTTGGAAGGTTGTTTTGGTTTTGTTTTATTTTATGACTTATTTTATTTTATTTATTTTTTTTAATTTTTATTTTTATTTAATTTATTTTATTTTATTTCTTCTCATGCTATGAGCCTAGGGATATCATAACCACACCAGTTTGCAGAAATTTAGGTAAATAATGAATGTTTAGAGATGAATCCATTTATTCAGGATTTTCAAATTTGTTGGAATACAATTTTTCAAAATATTGTGTCATGAAAAAATCTAATTTGATTCTGTTGTATTTCTTTGCATTTCCCATTGCATTTCTTCTTTGTGGAGTATGTCTCATTATTTTTGTTTATTAGATCTGCCGGGGGATCAATCATGCTTACGTTTTAGCCAACTTCCTGATGTTTCCTCTTGTAGCTTTTTGATTTTATGATTTTTCTTATTTATTCCATGATCTTTATTATTTCTTTTTTCCCTAGAATCTGTTGTTTTCTTTTACTGGGCTTTTTCTAATTCTTCTATGTCATGTATTCAGATGTTTATTTTTCTGCCTTAATTATGTGTGTAGTTTTTGCTAAAAACTGCCCTCTGAGTATTGCTTTTTGCCATGTCTGAAAGATAATGGATATGTTGTATTTTCATTCTCATTTGCTTCAAGGAATTCTTTCATTGTATTCGTTATTTCTTCAATTAACTAATGGCTCTTAGTTAATTTGTTCAATTTCCATGTATTTGATATTGGAGGGTTTTTGTTCCATAGTTGATTTCTAATATTACTATCTTGTGATCTGAAATGATGACTTGCAGTATCTCAATTTCTTAAATTTATAGATGCTTGCTTAATGATCTAAAATATGACCTATTTTAGAATAGGACTTGTGAGCAGTAGGAAAAAAGTTAAGTGAATTTCTGTTGGATGAATATATATATATATATGTATATATATATATATATATATCCAAAAGATTCATTATATTTTCAAAGATATGTGTTTAATTTTTTTTTTGCACCACTGCCCTCTGGTGGGATTGGGAGGCCCAGCCTTGCTCCTGGAGAGCTGCTGCTGGATTTGAACCGTCAGCCCAGTGGGCCGCACTTCTGCACTCAACCACTAGGCCACCAGGGCTCAGCCGTGTTTAAAGCTTTTTAAAACGTTATCACCTTCAAAGTATTCTCCACTACATTTAACACAACTGTCAATTTAATACAATTCAATTTAATTTCATTCTTGGAAACATTTTCAACTCATCTGTTCGGATAGCTGACAATATCTCTCCCATTTTTCTTCCCCTCTTCTATATCATCAGATCACTGACCTTTCATGTCCCTCTTCATTCACAGAAAGAAAAAGAAGTCACACTGAATGAGATCAAGTGAGTAAGGCGCAAGAGAGGCAGGCTGTTTAGATGGCTGCATGAACTGGTTCATTGACATGGTGGCAAAACTAGTCCCTCATCTGTCACAAATCATATCTATTTAGTCACACACTGTTATGCAAACTTTTCAGAACCTCTAGATAGAAAGCTTGATTAACAATCTGACCTGGTGGAACAAACTCTTGATGCTCTATGAATCAGCATTTTCATCTGTTCCAGAAGTTGACGGATGTCCAGAATGGGGTTTGTAAGCAATTGACATGTCACCTTTTTTGAAGTGAGAAAACCTCTCATACACTTGAGTTTTTTCCATAGTGCATCCTATGTACACTGTGTTCAATATCACAACTGTTTCTGTGACATTTTTACTGAGCATTAAATAAGATTTAAGAACCGCATGATGTTCTTTTAAGTCAGCCATCACAAAAAAGGAGGTTAGAGCAAAACTGCTTTTATGAAACATTTCACTGTGACCAAAGAGAATTTTCCCAGGCAATTCCACTGGGTGCACTAACTCAAAGTGAGTTGCTTGATGCTCGCCTCGTGGGAAAAGTGCCTACTACTAAAGCTCCACTATGCCCAGCACAATTTACATTCACTGTTGCTATTGGTAAAACATGATTTTATTGGCATCATTTTGTTACATCTTTTATTAATTTGTTTTGAAGATAATTTTTAATGCTTTTTAAAAAATTGGGGGTTTGTACAACTCATCACAATCCATACATCCATCCATTGTGTCAAGCACATTTGAACATTTGTTGCCATCTTCATTCTCAAAACATTTTCTTTCTACTTGAACCCATGGTATCAGCTCCTCATTTTCCCCTCCCTTCCTGCTTCTCCTTCCTCATGAACGCTTGATAATTTATAACATTGCTCTTTTGTTATACCTTAACTGTCCGACGTCCCTTCACCCACTTTTCTTTTGTCTATCCCCCAGTGAGGAGGTTATATGTAGCTCCTTGTAATTGGTTCCCACTTTATACCTGACACTCCTTCAACCCTCCTACTATCGCCCCTCTCAGCACTGGTCCTGAAGAGATGGATTATCTGTGCTGAATTCCCTGTGTTTCTAGTTCCTATCTCTACCAGGTTACCTCCTCTGGTCTAGCCAGATTTGTAAGGTAGAATTGGGATCATGATGGGGATTGAGATGGGGAGGAGGGAGGAAGCATTCAGGAACTAGGAGAAAATTGTATGTTTCATCATTGCTATACTGCACCCTTACTGGTTAGTCTCCTCCTAGCGACACTTCTGTAAGGCGATGCCCATTGTCTACAGATGAGCTTTGGATCTCCATTCCACGCTCCCCCTCATTAACAGTGATATGATCTTTTGTTCTTTGATGTCTTATACCTGATCCTATTGACACCTTGTGATCACACAGACTGGCGTGCTTCTTCCATGTGAACTTTGTTGCTTCTCAGCTAGATGGCTGCTTGTTTACCTTTTAACCCGTAAGTCCCCCAGGTGCCCTATCTTTTGATAGCTGTCCTGATCATTTTTTTTTTTTTGTGCTTTGTTCTTTTTGTTTTGTTTGTCTTTTTTAATCTCTCTTTGTTTGTTTGTTTGTTTTATCTTGTCGCTTATCTTGTTTATGGTGTTCATCATTTGTTTTGTTGAGGTTTTTATTTTTCATTGAAGTATTGTGTTTAATTTTGTTTTCTTTGCAAATCCAAACAAAGTTGTATTTTTGTGAATGGTTCAATGTTTTCTCCATTTGAGTATTTATTGTTTGCTCTGTTCCCTTTTTTTAAAAAAAATTATTTATATATCTTCTAAGTAGAATGTTGCCTATTTTTCTTTCTTTTAATCATTATATCTGTTTCACTTTATGTATTACTTAAATAGAATGTTCTCTCCATATAATTTTTCTGATAGTTTTTAGGTTGTTGTCTGCTGTTATAGATTTTCAATATATAGAATTCCTTTTAATTTTTTTTACAGGTTATCATGTTTTTGTAATTCCTTTTAGTTTTTTCTTATCTGTTAATGTTTTTGTTTTTCACACTTATTTAAGCTACCTCCTGGTGAGTCTGTATATCAGCGTTAGGCCCAAGAATATTTTAAAGTCAAGACAAAGAGTCTTAGAGTGCCAATATAGGCCACAAGCTTTCATTTTCAATCAAATTCAATACAAGATTATTGGGTGACTAACATTTTGCAATGCTGCCTGTGAGATGAGGGGCCATAGAAATGGCAACCTAAATTGTGCACAAATGCAAGCATACCTGGGATATATTGTAGATTTAGTTCCAAACTACTGCACTAAGGGTGAGCAAATGAATACTTTTGATTTTTCAGTACATATACACAATGGGCTTACACTATAACAGTTGATTAAGTGAAGTCTAGTAATGACATTATTATAAAGACATTTGAAATACTGTGAGAATTTCAACAATGTGACATGGGTCCAAAATAAGCACATTGGGGGCGGGAAAGCTCCTATATTTTTGCTGCACAGGCTTACCACAGACCTTCCATTTTTAAATAAATAAAGTTATGAAACACAATGAAGTGAAGCACAATAAACCCAGGTATGCCAATAATTACAAAACTGGGGTATTCCTATAATTGCACAGTTGTGACAAATTATTTCAGGAGCATACCAACCAATGGGATTTCCTGGGGATGCAAATGGTCATTGCATTAGGCTGAAAACCAAAGTTGGCAGTTCTAGTCTACCTAGGGTTGACTCAAATAGAAATAAATTTGTTTTAATTTACTTCCCCAAACTCAGCTATTGAAAATTCTTTGGAGCATCATTTTACTACAATGTCTTGAATCTGAAGCAACTCAAGAGCAGTTACTTATTAACCACCTTCTATGGAAGTTCATTCCTCTTCCTCCAAAGAAAACAAAACAATAAAAGCACCACCTATAAGTCATTTCCAGTATGGGAAAATAAAGAATTCCAATAATACATTGCATTGGAAAAATATGCTGCAAAAGATGTTAGAGTGGTAAAGAGCAAAAATATAACTTTGAGAATTAAAGGGACTCAAGTCTGGACATTTTCAATAGCAATATAGCATGGGAAACCTGGGCAACAAGGAAGGAAGACTGGGGAATTAATGCATTGAAATTATAATATTGGTGAGGAATATTGAAAGTACCTTGGACTTCCAGGAGACTAAACAAGTCTGTCTTGGAAGATGTACAAACTGAATGCTCCTTAAATGTGAAGATGGCAGAACTTTGGGTCACAGACTTTGTACACGCTCTCAGGAGAGACCTGTGTTTTAAACAATGAACTCAAACATAGGAATGATTGTGAGGATGCATAGGGTGAATGAGGCAGTGATATGTTCCACGGTACACAGGATTGCTATCAGTCAGAATGGATTCAATAGCATTGATAAACCTGTGCAATATCTACCTGGAGGATTTTTGGTAACAGGGTGGATTAGGCATTGGGCTTCTAACCACACGGTTGGTGATTTGGTGATTCAAATGCACCAACCACTTGGCAGAAGAAAGATGAGACTGTCCATTCCTGTAATAAGTGCATGGAGCAGTTTTATTCTGCTCCATAGGGTCCATATATATCAGAATCAACTTCATGGCAGTGGATTTTTGGTTTTATTTCTAGCAGAACATGTTGAATGGATATATTGAAACAAAGGCCTAGAGGTGTTACTCATTTATAATTAAGTGAAAGGACTTACTCAGTTGTTGCCACACCAACATTGTGGTAAGGTTACCTCAATAGGCACTCCTGTTAGAGTGCTAAAAGAGACTTTCAGGAAATTCAACTCAGGATCAGGGGAGAGGGATATGCATGTCTCAGAAAGGGTGATTGCATTTCTATTGGGGGTGGCCAACTGGGAGAAGCAACCTCCTATCAGGAAGAATATGATTAGCAATGCTTATGTAGAACCCAAGGGGAGAACATGCCCCATACTATGTACCTTATTGAACACTTTTGATCTATTTTCTATCCACCCTCTAGTGACTCTGGCTCAATCTTAGACATAACCAGGACTTTAAACCCTGTCCTGATGTGGAAACACATTAAGTGGACTGGGCTTTACTTAAAACTCACCTGTCGCAGACTTAAGGAAGCAGCATTCTCCCTTTGATTTGAGACTAAATATTCTCATGTGAGCAGAAGCAAATGACTGCCATCCCAAGGTTACAGAATTGGCAGTCGCAGGACATTGGTTTGGATCTATTGTGGGGAGGACGCCTAATGAGTGTTAGTCTGAGGTATCATATATTTACTATTTGAAAATCTTGCTTTCTTATGACTTGTATTGCTCAGGAAGACAATGGTTCAGCTTTGGTGAATGAGTGTCATTGAAAGTTCATAACCCTCATTGTTTGTGTAAAGTGTCTAGCTACTTAAGAGTTTAATCTGTGTATGCCAACAATTCATGTAATGCAGCCTGAAACCAGTTTAAAGTTATATAATTTCCTATTCTCAACAGTGTTTTAAATTCTATATCAATGGCTAAATTAATGACATTTTCAATAAAACTACCTTTTGCCATTTGCTGATGGTTTGTCATGCTCATAAAATGTCATTATCATAAAATGATAATGTTATCTCTAAAGCGAACTTGAGACAAGAATAAGTTATAGATATATGAATGGGATTGGTGCTCACATTATTTCTAGTCTCAATCTGAGAACAATTATATTTTTTCAAACCATTTTATTAAGAGCTAATGCAGACATCATACTATTCCATAGTTCAATCATAACAAGCAGTGTTGTACAATTGCTATCACAATCATTTTCCGTACAATTTCTTCTTTCTTGAATTCCTTGATATTAAAAAGTTTCAAAATGGAGGTAAAATGATAAGGTTTTAACTTGTTCAAGCCAGGTTTATCATTTTAACCTATTACAGCTGTCTCTCCAATACTCTCTTTCTGATAACCAGATAATTCCCATCTTTCAGTTGTGGTTAGAGGGGAATTACCAGAGGATTATTGCCTGAGTAGATCATGCAAATGTATTTTGGGCTTGCACTATCATGCATAGCCTGCTGCACATCAGAATCTCACAATTTAAGCTCTGATACTATTCCCTTCTTCAAATTTGGATTATGTAATTTCCAATCCTTGGATCATGGCTATTGATTCACTTCTCCATGTGGACTTATTGACAACTCACTTAGATGACTGCTTGAAAGACCCAAATCTTTCTGATAGTAGGCACTAGCTGATTTTCTCACCAAAATTTTCTATTGCACTTCTGTGTTTTCTTGGTACTGTGAGGATAGGGGAAGGCCACATCAGGAGAAATAATTGTTCTTGGATCAGAGCTCTAGGATTAAGTGGGAACCTGAAATCCACTCCTGTATCTGGTTTACATCCTTGAGACATCCTTGTTACTTTGTAGTAGAGAATCTTATCTATTATTACCCTGGAGCTTAAGGACCTTCTGAATGACTAATGTCATTCATTAGTCCATGGTACTGATTTTAGAACACCTTGAGAAAAAGAGATTGAACAGGTGTAATCTCACTAAACATCAAATACATGGATTACTGACATGTGCAGAGCAAATTCTTAAGTGAGTAAAGCCTGTTAACACAAAAAATGGGAACTGGTGGTTAATAAAAACTTACAATAACATGCACTAATAATGTCAGACTCATTTCTGCCAGAATAATACATATCTTACTACAGCAAGTGGAGTATCCACCTAATAACAATTCAATACTCTTTGTAAAACTCTCTTCTGCTTCTTCACATACCACGTAGTTCAGTTCTCAGGTTGCAGGTGTGTTTGAGGTTGTGTCTAGTTCATCTAGTGAGGTTTCCATATTATGTCCTTCTGGTATGGCCTTTGGAGCATGAAGTGCACCTTGATAATCCAAGGTTCCATGTCTGAGTGGTCTATGACACATATCCTGGATTTCCAGGGTGAATATAAAAACTCAGACCAATGTGGTCTATTAGGATTATAGTATCAGCAATACTCTCTGCTTAGGTTCCTTGTAAGTATTGTTAGTCATTTTTTCCCATTCTAGAAAGTTTTTCCTCTCCCCTTTTCAACCAAACAACATGTACTTGCTTCTCCAAGATGTGTAAGTTCCTTTTGACACTGCTGGCTTGATTTTTCCCATCAGTAACCTTTGTCACTCTGTTAGATAATCTGCTAGTCCCAGAGTACCTCTTCATACCTTTGCATGGCAGCCACTAACCCCCACCCCATATTTCCCCACCCCATTCTCTGGAAAATAGGGTTCCAGCTGACATAAGGACCTCACCCCCAAAGTGGCCCTCAAGATACCCCTAAAGAGAGGATGGGACATGGTTTATGGGCACCAGTCAGGCTAGCTACTGAGCTGCCTGACTGACCTGATCAGTGAGCAGACTGGACAGTCGCTGGACAGGCAGAAAGCCTCAGCCTGCTCCCAGCATGGTGGGACAATGAACTCCTCTAATATAGTCTTGCTCAGTGCATTGACTGCCCTCATGAAGAAACCACTGCACATGTGGGTGCTGTGAAGAAATCAGGTGGTGCACAGCTATCTGAAAGAATAGCATCAGGGGTCTTAAAGACTTTATTCAAACAAGCAAGCATCTAAGTGAGGTATTAATGAAGTCCTGTGGAAGAAGCTCACCAGGTTGTGTGATTCAAGGATTATAAATTTTAAAATCCAAATCTGGAAGTGGGAATGTATTATAACTTAAAATTGTGAACACCTGGTTTGCAGAAGGTCATGGGCTGCAGTGGAGATGCCAAATCCATTTGAATTGCCCCCATATGGATTAAGCTCAGGTGGACCCCCTCTGACCATAGTTTAAGGATGGGAATAAGCTTGCTATCAGACAGAGAGAGCAGTTGTGATTAGCTAAAATGCAAATTATTATCATTTGATTCTTCGTTTGACTCTTTTAAAAGTTATTTCAGTTGTTGATAGTTTATGCTTTCCTTTTGAATGAGATTTTTCTGTGTTTTGTCTTACCATTGCTGTAGAGTTTTTGTTTACTTCCTCTCTGCATTTCATATAGCTTTCTGTATATGAAACCCAGCATGGGTAGATCTATGGACATTGTAATTGCATTTATATTTTCTTAGGGAAATGGCAGGGGAGGATGGGAGAAGGATGGGGCGGTACTGGCAATGAGTACAAAAAGAAATGCTTTGAACTTGATGGTAGTGACTGCTTACAAATCCTTTAAAATATAATTTAATGATTAAATTGTAACAAATCAAATTGCAAAAATGTTAAAATTAAATTTAAAAAATAAAAATTAAATTAAGACCTTTATGAAAATGAAGCACAACTTAGAAGGACTCCTGCCTAGTATCCATTGGCCAAGGTAAGTGCTGAAATGCTACCCCCAAACTCAGTGATTCAAACCCGCCGGCTGTCTCCATCACAGGAACAAGATTAGGCTACCTAAACACCTCAAGATTTACAAGGTTTAGGAAATCTTAGATAGAGTCACTATGATTTGAAATTGGTTGTGATTTGGTTTTTGTTGTTTTTGTTGTGTTTTTATTGTCCAAACAAGGAAAACTTAGATGACTTTAAAATGTATAGCTCTCACCACTGCTTTTCACATTTCAATAGAAAAGCTACAAAAGATGCTGGCAGTTACCCATCTGCTGTCTGACTCCAGTACATAGATGCTATATTGTGGCTCAAAAACAATATGGAATTAAAGAATTAGATCATATATTCATTTCTTTATATAAAGGACTTATTATGCAATAAAGAGATTCCACACTGTAAGATAGCATGGAAGTTAGGATCTGAATAGATATTAGGTCATCTGGTTGATCTCTGTACTGAGGACAGCATTGTTCAGAGCAGTGAACTCGCTAGTGTTCGGCAAGGTCAAAATAGTCTAAACGACTAAATCAAAGCAAAAAATATCTTGTAACCCTGCAGTTGTGAAGTAAATCAAAGTGATGGGGATTAGATTACTTCTCAAAGTACCATCTATGCCCTGGAAGTCTATGAATGCTTAAAGTCATTAAGGAAACCAATTGTTTAAAAGAATGAATGAAGAATAGGAAACTCTGCCATAGCAGAGTCTTGTGTTGGGGGAAAGCAATATCAGAATGACCCAGTGTCAAGAGAAATTCAGACATATACTCAGAGTGTAGAAGTAGTAGTTTTAGGTGTAGGCATTGTAGTACCTTTAGACATAATTATGTTGAGAAACATGAAACTATTGCACAAGTTACTGGATCTGTGGGAGGAAGGACAGCAGAGGCATGAAAATGCCCAGAATGAATTACCAAGACACCCATGCACTTCCATCATGCAAACAGCTCTGAGAAGTCACATACTTATCAATCAAGTTTTACTGTTTAGATTAGAAACCTATTAGTCTCCCAGTCAACCCAGTGTAGACATGAGTATGCAGAACATCTCTCCCCAGACTACAGTTCAAGTAATCCACTCTTGCTATTATTTTCTATGCCTCATGAGAAAACAAAAAGCAACAACATTTATCTCCCAGGGTTTCTCTAGTATTTTCTTATCTATTATCATTATAATCTTATGAAGTAGATTAATCTCATTTGACTTTATAATAAAATTAGAATTTAGACAGCTATTAGTTTGCCTGGAGTCCAATATTGTGCTGCTTTGTCAACTGCATCTACATGCTTTTAAAAATATGTATGGTTGTCAAAATATATAAATGAGAACATTCACGAATAGAATGTCTACATATTAAAAAACAGTTATCAGCTATTCTTTTCCAAAGCACACTGGCACCCTTAATATATAGTCAATATATCAGAACTTCATTTCTCTTCATTTTCTAAAATGCTGTGTAAAAGGAATTTGAAAAGAAAATATATCAATGAGGAACCTTTGGGTGATTAATTGCATGTGTTAGTTGCATGTGTACTAGTTGAAAGTTTAGTGGTTCAAATTCATCCAGAGGTGCCTCGGAAGCAAGGCCTGGTGATATACTTTCAAAGAAGCACTTATTTGGCAAACAATATACCATGAAAATATGGGTTTTCAATGAGTCAGAACCAATGTGATGGCAAACTTTTAGTGGAGGATCAATATCTGCATATATAATCAGTTAACGATGATTTCTTCTCTGGCCGGGAAGCCTCCTGAACACAGGATTATGATCACCTGCCTAAATGAGGGATCTTTTCCAACGACCTGGCATCCCCGCATACTTTCCATTTTGCTTCACTGGGCACATATAATCAGGCTTTTTCACATGCTTTTCTTTCTTCCACTTCTAAAACTTGTTCCCTAAAGTTAAATCCTGAGTCCTCTTCTGATTTTTTCTCTAAATTATCTTCCTAGAAAATCTTATCTATTTCCATAGCTTTATATTGTCTCTGCAATATAAATCAAGATGACTTCCTTGTTTACCTCTAGTTCAAACCTTTCTCCTAAGCTTGAGATACATGTATCCTTGGTATATTCATTAGATGTGTCATAAACATTTCACATTTACCTGTCAAAACAATAAACTCTTGTTCTTTCTATATCAACATCCAAGCATCTTCCCACCCCCAATATTTTTGTCTCTTGGATTCTTCTACCTATCATCTTTTCTAGTTTCTTAAGCCCAAACCTCCAATTTGAAATGGACACTCACTCCTGACCCTTTTAAAACGTGCAGTCTAGGGGCTGAGCCCCGGTGGCGCAGTGGTTGTGCGCGGGACTGTGGCCCACTGGGCTGGAGGTTCAAATCCTTGCTCCAGGAGCTAGGCTGGGCTTCCTACTCCCACCACCAGAGAGCAGTGATGCCCCCCCAAAAGACCTGCAGTCAAATCATTCTATTAGAGTTTTTGTTTGTTTTAATAGTAAGTAGGAGAGCTATTTAGATTTAAAGGAATTAAAGGAATTAAAAAGTATCTCTTGGGTTTTTTAATATACATGAACAACATAACCCTACCTGGAAAATGGAGTAAAAATTATGCTGCAATTGCATATCAGAGAAACAACTTTTGATTAGCCAGAAGATAAAACCCAGTAAGGACCAAAATGCAGAATTGACTTGGGAACTCTCCATTTAGGGAAACCATTTGATTTGTTTTCTGGTGGGGACAGACATCTGAGCAGAGCCAACATTGCAAAGCAGTAATCAGATGCTATTCACACTCTTTCCTTGGGTGCTTTGCAGAGGCCGGAGAGGAGAAAGCCCTAGGACAGTACAATAAGGGAAAGTTCACAAGTTATTTGATGACTGCCAATGTCATCCACAAAGGAACCCTAACTTCCCCTAAGCTGTTCTTTCCTTCAGGTATTCCAAACATCAGGATCTGCAGGAACTAGGCAGCACCCTTTGTCTTCTTTATAAATCTTTAACTTCCCTGTTTCTACTGTGAACCTCAACAATCTATTGTCCACATGGTATTCAAAATAAAAACCAAACCAGTTGCCAAGCTATCAAGTTAACTCCAGCTCTTGGCAATTCCATCTGTATCAGGGTAGAACAATCCTCCACAGTAATTTTGAAGGCTTTTAAAATTTTACTAATATAGATCAGCAGTCCTTTCTTCTGAGGTACTTCTGGGTGGACTCAAACCACCAAATTTTGGTTAGTAGCATCTCCATTGTTTGTATCACTCAGAGACTTCACAGTACCCAAAGTGATTCTTTAAAAACACTTCAATGACTTCCCATTATTACACTTGAAATAAAAAAATCTAAGTTCCTCATCTTGATTTATGAGCCTTAAATAATTTGACTCTCTGCTCCATCAGCTCTGTGAGCCTCCTTGTTTTTCCTAAAACATGGCATGCAGTCCTAAAACATATTCTGCTAATCCTTACTGCTAGAATATTCTTCCCATGGATAATCCCTTCTTCAGTTACACACTTCATTTGTGTCTAATAAAAAGCACTTGCTTTCACCATGTTTACAGAATGATGCTCAAATAATTTTATTTTTAATAATAGCACTTGGCCACTATCTGCCCTTATGTGTCTTTCTTGTCTTTCTGACTTCTTTCAGATTTAGTGTATTAAAAGAGAACTATCCCTGAAATGGCAGTCCTAAATGCAATACGCTTTCCCAATTATTGAATTAAGCTATAAATCCCTATGTTTGTAATTTTTTTCAAAATAATTCCAACCATTAAAAAACATATGGTTCTATATCCTAAAAGAATGCTATTGATTTTTGTTAATTTACCTAATCATTTTATTGGTGGCTAGTACATAGCTTATCACAATACATAAATATATATACATATCTTCGCATGCCTGCTGTTGTCATCATTCTCCAAATCTCTGCTTTTCCATTTGAGCCCTTGATATCATCTTTTCATCCTTTCCCCTCCCTCCCTGCTGCCCCACCGATCCTCAATAATTTATAAATCATATTATTTTGTCATATTTTACCCTGCCCCACATCTCCCCTTGCCCACTCCTCTGATGTCCATCCTCCAGATAGGAGGTTATGTGTACAGACTTGTACTTGGCTCCCCTTACCTCTATCCCACCTTACCTCCACTCATCTGGTAACGGCACTCAATACTGGTCCTGAGGGGTTCATCTGTCCTGGGTTCCTCGTATTTCCAGTTCCCATCTGTACCGGTGTATCTTTTCCAGTCCAGCTGGATTCATAAGGTAGAATTCGGACCATGGTAGTTGGGGGGAGAAAGCCTTCAGGAACTAACGGAAAGTTGTATGTTTCATGGCTACTTCACTACACCCTGACTGGCCCATCTCCTACCCACGACTGTTCTGAAGGGGGTGTCCAATTGTCCACAAATGGGTCTCGGGTCCCCACCCTGCTCTGCCCCTCATTCATAGTAATGTGATTCTTGTTTTTTGATGCTTGATACCTGCTCCCTTCAACCCCTCATTATCACACAGGCTGGTGTGCTTCTTCCATGTGGGCTTTGTTGCTTCTGCACTAGATGGTTATTTGTTTTCCTTCAAGCCTTTAAGACCCGAGACACTATACCTTTTGATAGTCAAGCACCATCAGCTTTCGTCACGAGTGCTACTGATTTATAAGCAAATTTTTTCCACATGAGAAAATGAAAGCAGCAGACTCAATGACTGACATTCAGTCAAGGAACAAGGCTGCTGAAAACAGCCTCTGAACCCTCATGGACACCAAGTCCCAGCTTTGGTGGACTCTTCCATTACAGTACAAACATCATTGCCCAATTGGCTGCACAGACACCCAACTACACTTGTTCCAAGGGAAATTTCTCTTCTCTCCTGGCTCATGATCCAATCCAATAGATGAATTCCTTTTTGGGGAAAATGCATCCCATCAACCCCTTTCAAATATTTATGTCAGTGAAATCATGTCTGGTCTTCAAAAATCTGTCTTTAAGGTCAACCGATGAAAAATGATCTTTTATGAGATTATAAGTTAAAGATTATGAGCTTTGTACTTTTTAATGGAATGATAATATAGGCATGCAAATCCAAACTTATTCTAACACTCGATAGCACCGTTAAAGACAAAAAAAACCCCTAGAAGGTGAATGCACTGACATTTTTTGAATAAAATGCACTGGCAGTTAAGTAATAAGGATGATAAATTTTTCATATTTCTGATTGACATTGCACAATTCTTCTTTGGAAGTTAGAAGAATTCAAAGGAGAGAATATAAATTGCACAAATTCCAAAGGACCTATTATGATCTAGCTGTTATTTATGTGTTTTCTGTATGCAAGAAGAAAAATAGGCATTGAACTTTATGTAAAATAATAAAAGTATATAATATGTGCTATATTTTAAAATATATCATAACTACAAATTAGCTACATTTTATTGAATCCTTAAATAAATTGAGAATTAGAGGGTTAAGTTACTCAGTGACTGGTTTTTGCCGTATCCTAATCTGTCTCCAAATTAGTGATTTTTTTGCTAATATTTTTCACTAAATGTGAAATATTAGCTTAAGCAAGTTCTTAATCCTCAAAATGATTCCATAAGGTAGATATACTATTTACTGTGATCATCACTGCTTTGCAAGTGAGCAACTCCGGGCTTAAAAAGAGAACTAACTTGCCATGAGTTGCATAAGTTGCATATTATGAAGTTCAGACATGAGCATAGTTTAAATTCAGGGTTTATTGAGTTTGTGTAGAGACTGTATGTAACTTCAATGGTCTGGGCTGCTGCAGGAGGCTGAGGAGGGGTGGAATGAAGGCCAAGTGAGAAATTTGCAAGCAGATCTCCCTGTCCCATGAGCTCCCTCTGCTGCACCTACCTGGAATTACCTCTGTTGCCGTCCAGGGAAGTGGCTTAGAAAGCTTTGTATGAGTTTTCTTGCAGACTTTCTCTTTCCAAACAGTGCAGTAAAAAATGGATGACCAACAAAAAACATTGAATATAGCAAATATAAGACATAAATAAACCGCTTGAGTTGATAACTGAAAACTTCAACTGATTTTCTTTTTTTCTTAGTAGCTTAAAAATTATATACTATGGCATTATCCATTGACTTACTGTCTCAATACTATGAGTTGGCAAAAGAACACATAAAACTGCTGTTATTGTCTTGTTTGTACAAAAGAAAATACATGCAAACAGAATGTTCCTTAGTGACGATAGTCATATTTTGACACAAGTAATTTGGTCATGGTATTAGGAAAGACCAGTCACTAAAAAAGTGCATCATGTTTGGTAAAATAGACTCACTCGCTGTGAACGAGTCAAGGTGGACTCATAGCGACCCCTGTGGATTTCTAAGTCTGTAACTGTGTACAGGAATAGAAAACCCACTCTTTTTCCAGCAGGGCTACTCCTGGTTTTGTACTACCGACCATGAGGGCCTACAGCCCAACATAACCACTACACCACCAGAGTTCCATAGTAAAATAGAAGGGCAGGAAAAAAGAAGAAAGGTGTTAAGAAGATGAACTGACACACAAAGATTGCAACAGTGGGGTCAAACCAAGCAACAATTGTGAGGCTGCTGCAGGAGCTGGTGGTGGGTCAGAGTCGGAATCAATGTGACTGCATCCATCAGTAACAACAGTTTACTCAGTCCATGGGGAGAATGTCACTATCATACTATGTATTCCATGTCATATCTCTTATGCTATTCTCAGAATTCGTTAGTGAATTATACAAAATTTCTGCAGCAGATTCTGTGACTTCCTGTATTGTTGTAAGTCATCAGATTGAATGGCCACTATATTGTTCAGAGTTCCAATTAGGAGTCTTCATTAGCCAACAGCAGCAGGATGACCAAGTGTCTCTCAAACACCAACAGCCTCCTTCGTCTCAAGGGATCAGTTTAATTATGTAAAAACTATGTCCTGGATGACTAGGTGATAGATCTGGGTTTTCCACACAACCATGCAAGTAAACAACAGAAGCGAAAACAAGCATTAGTTTGCAAGAACAGAGGAGGGTACATTCTGGGAAAGGCTGAGATTATGAAGGACAGTCTGGACATTTCTGATCACAAAGTACATTCTGAAACAGAGGTGGTGGTTCAGTTAGGAGGACTTAGAATCCTGAAATGACATTCCTTATGTCAAGTCTGCTTTACCATTCCCCACTGGTTTCATAAACTAATCAAATCATTGATTCAACTTGGGCATCTATGAGATTCCTGGTTTGGTTTAAGCAAACCCAATAGCTAGGATTAACTCAGGATTAAAGTAATCTACCAACTGATAAGTGAAAACTAATAAGCCTAATAGTGTGGCAGGGTGGTTAGTCTCAGGGAACAATCAAGAGGTTGGTGTCAGATCTGCCACTTCTGAGAGTGCAACCTCTAAGGGTAGTTGTGTTATACTGGATATATTTAAGAAACAAATCCACAAAAACTCATATGTATAAGAGAGCCTTTTTGGCATTCTGTGATGACCACCTGCCTGATAGGATCGCTGAAAACAAATGGGCACATAAGCAAATGTGGTGAAGAAAGCTTATGGTGCCCAGCTATCAAAAGATATAGTGTCTGGGATGTTAAAGATTTGAAGATAAACAAATGGCCATCTAGCTCACGAGCAGCAAAGCCTACATGGAAGAAGCACAGCAGCCTGTGGTCATAGGGTGTTTAAGGGATTAGGTCTCATCATCAAACAGGAAAAAAAAACATATCATTGTGTGCTCACCTTCCGGATATGATCACTTAGGAGAGGTGGGAGCGTGAGCAAGAGTGGAGAAGGAAGGTGATGTTACCCGGGTATCATCTGGGGTCTTAATAACTTAGTAAATTCTACTTCTTAATATTCTCTTTGCATATTTCCTCTGTATCGCACACCTGTTAGGACAGAGTGGGCAACTTGCATTGACTTGTGCACAAGCAGGGCATCTTGATTGACTCTAGAATCTATGTGATTTAAATGAGGAATGTAAGAGCTGGTTCAGAGCAATTCAACCAATTTTGACTGCCCCAGACGAGTGGAATGGTGTACCCTAGTCACAAAAGGGCTACCTAGAGCTCCTGGTACTAAAGTCTCTGTGTTAGGAATATACACCAATGTATTCATAGCTGCTCTATAAGATACTGCATCTACAGTATAGGTTGGTGTTTTAGTTCAGGTTGATAGAGAAACAAATCCAGAGACATGCATGTGAACTTTAATAAAGGAGCAATTGTATATTGAGAAGCCATTCCAGCCCAGTCCAGATCAAGTCTACAAGTTAAATATTACTCCATATATCTGATACTTGTCCATAAATTCCCTGGTAGACTCATGCAGCTTATGCAATAGCGTCAAATTCAGGAAGATCATAGGCCGCAGATACAATGGCGATGGAAGCATCTCCAGAACTCTGGCTGCCATCGGTGTGGCTCCATGGGACTTGTCAACAGGAATGAATAGCAGAGAGGGAGAGTGCATAGTCCTCCAGGGAGGAAGAGAGGAAGTTTCCAGAATCTTCATGAAAAGGTCATGCCCACAAGGAGGCATTAGACTGTGACATGATTGATAGGCCAGCCTCTACCTCTTTACTCTTAATAGCCTTAAGCTGACATGAAATGATGTAACTGCCACACTTGGTGTTATAGACAGGATAGGGTGCTGGCAGGGCTACCAAAATGGGAAGCATCCCCTTGGATTTTGGTGCTGCTGTTCTAGTCCACTTTGCTCTTTCCCCTTTATTAAGCACATGGGGTCCAAAGTGCCAAAACTGCAAGTCTGTTTTTAATGTCCTTTCCAGCTGAAATTAAATATCTTTTGGTCCCAGGTTTCAAAACAGAGAGCAAGGGCATATTCCAGGGTGACTTGCCTTTGACGAGTACTCCCTGTTTTGGGAGATGTTGGATGTATGGAGTCATATCTTGTCTGGTCTCAGGGTATACTGCTTTACCGGGACAGGCAGCGCAATGGCAGTAAATTGAATGATCTCCAGACAATGATGTTGCACCAGTCCTGAGAGGTTGATTTCTGCCCACACTCGGGGATACTCCACCTGTAGGCATTGCTAGTAGGTTGTATTCTCTTGGACTTTTGCTGTCTTGGTATCTTCAGGTGCTCAGAGGCAAATTTGGAACAAATATTTCTCCAACAAAGGACAGGTGAGCAGGATGTGAGGGAAAGGAGAGGGAATAGATGATTCTATTCCAGTTCCTTCAAAGGAAATAGTAGCTTGGAGCTTTTGCAGCAAATCTCTTCTAAGAAGGGGATATGGACATTCAGGTACTGCTATGAAAGAATGACTTCAGGTGTTTTTTTGCTAGGTCTACTGACTTTTCTGCAGTCCAGCTTTGTGCTTTCAGAATGGTAATTTTAGTTCTTGACATTAATTCTAGTGGTTCAGTCAAAATTGAGGGAGTTGCTCTCGTATTTATCTATCTTGTAAAAATTTCAAAATTTTTTTTGTTGCTTTCACAAGCTTATTATTCGCAGGTATTGTAAACCAAGGTAAATAAAGTTCACTCACTTCAAGCCTTCTACAACTAACTATCTACCCTTCTGTGGAGATGTACTAGTTTTCATATACTGATGCAACCAGACATTTTACTTTAAGATAAAGCTACTCTCTTTTTCCATCTTTAAAAGCAAAACACGGCACAAAATCTATTTCCAGTCATTCTGCTTTCTCTCTTGTTTTTCATCTTGAGAATTCTTTCCACTAGCAAGGGCTGTAACTTGACTTCTCGCTGCCTGTGGTCTTATATCTAACATAACGGGTAGCCCTGCCTGTTGGGGCATTTCTTCCACCAAGGAGGGGGATTCTGAAGGAGGCTAAAAGGCATATCAATGTCAGGAATTGTTCAGGATGTCCAGGGGTTCCTAACACTATTCCATACTGCCTGACCTAACTGAAGGTCATACGTGCCCACATCTGGCCATCCTACTCCAAACACGGTCACTCAATTTACAAAAGTTCTGAGACACCCTAAGATAAACCTAAGGCCATAATCTTCTATATAAGCTGCCCTGAAGTTCTTTTCAACATATATTGCAAAGGTGTTTTTCTGGTCACACAAGAGTTTCCCATCTTTAAACCAGGACAAAATAAAATGAGAGTGAAAAAGATGCCACTGAATTCACCAAGTGTGTCCTGGAATAACAACTTGTTATCCATTCAAGACCTCTGGGCTATATCTCTCAATGTCCTGCAATAAAGACTGCATGGACAGAAAGCAACACAAAACTTCACAACAAAGACTATTTATCTTTTTAAACAACACTGCAAAGTAGACAAAACAAAAATTTCACAAACAAAAGACAATCTTAATAAAAGTTTTTGACATGCGGTCCACTCCACCTGAGCCTTAGCCACCAAGCCCACAGCTAAGAGGAGAGCCACGGGGCTAGAAATAGAAGGTAAGGCCAAGGAACTCGGGAGACACAAGAAAGGGAGAGTAAAATCAATCTGGGAAACAATGAAAACCGAACCAGGCTTCTCAAGTGGCATCCCTGAGAGAAGGCTGTTTGGGAGGGATACGACCATATGCGAGTCCCTTTTCAAACTAGGAAAGACTGGTCCCAGGGAGAAAGTTCCTTACTTCCAGAGGTGAATCTTTCAGACTTTCATGCATGCAAATTGAGGAGTGTATCTTCTGGGTGGGTGCCAGAAAGACCAGGGACTTGAAACCTCTCAGGTGGCACCACCCCCCCTATGTTTTTATCCTGGAGGTCACTGTACAGATGAGGCTAACAGGTAAGGCATAGGGTGGCATTTTCCTAGTCAATGCACCAAATGTTGAAAGTTGTCGGATTTGAATGACCGCTATACTGCCCAAAGTTCTAATTAGGAGTTGTCATTAGCCTATGACTTTGGTAGGATCAAGTGTCTCTCAGACCCCAGCAGTCCTCTTTGTTGCAAGAGCTCAGTTTATACATACATATGTGTGTGTGTGTGTGTGTATACCACTTTTCTGGATGACTAAGTGGTAGATCTGGGTTTTCCCACACAACCATGCCAGTGAAATACAGAAGCAAAAAGGATCATTAGTTTGCAGAAACTGAAGAGGGTACATTCTGGCAAGGGTTGAGATTGTGAAGGATATTCTGACCATGAAGTACATTGTGGAATGGAGGGAGGGCTTGGGTCAGGAGGACTTTAAAAAATCTTAAAATGGAATTCCTCATGTCAAGTCAGCTCTCATCATATCCCCATGCTTGTATGATAGAGGGGTTTTGTTCATTGCAGGATGGGATGTGTCCTGTCATAGGTTAAGTTTAATCTCCCCCAAACTTAGCTATTCCATGCTTCCAAGAACTGCACGGATTGCAAATTCTAGCCTCTATATACCAAAGAGGCAGGATCAGTGTTGGGCGTGTCTTGAGTTACAGATGTACAAGAACTGCAACTCAAGTACATTATTCAATTAACAACTTTTCTTAAGTGACACCATTGCTTTAGATATTCATTTTATCTTATGAAATAAAAGGAGAGGGAAGTGAGCAGAGAGGGAAAGATTTTCACTACAACCAAGAAAGAGGAGTCACAAGTTTAAACAACCTTTAAACTCTGAGCACCTATGCTAAGGGTCTTCTATACTCCAGGGAAGCTTGATTCCATGATATATAATCTCCAAGGAATGTAAGGCCAACAGATATTAAAAAGAAACAAGAAACTTACCCCAACACCAAAAGAAAGAAGAAGCTTTTCCCTTAGTGCTTGTTCCCTGATTTCAGACTTCTATCCTCCACAAGTGTAAGATAATAAATTTGTTTGTTAAAGAGAATAAACATCACCTGTGGATTTCTTTGACAGCAGTACTAGATGACCAAGAGAGTGTGTTGAGATGTTTTCACTTAAGGAAGAAAGGATAGCTCCAATGCTGGCTTTGTCCAATTCTCCAAACCGTTTGGTCACTTGCCGATCCAATGTCCCATCTCTCATCTTTCCTTACTAACAGATGGCCAAATTTTAGCTACCTTTAGTGACATTTTGAACAATGTGAGACGTGCCCAGATAAACTGAAGCTGTTGATTCCATTCTTCTGAGATTCATGAAAGTAGATGTGTTCCAAGGGACATTCAAACAGACTCTTTAAGGAGATCTTAGCAAGAGATTAATTTTGCCTTCTATTTTCCTTCAGAGTCCCGAGTGGTGCAGATAGTTAACATGCTGTCTGTTGATTCTAAGCTAGAGTCTTGGACTTTTAAGAGGAATTTCAGAAGAGAGAACTGGCAACTTAGTTCTGGAAAAACACCCTTTTAAAAACCTGTGGAGCATAGTGTTTCTATGACACATGGGTCACCAGGAGTCAGAATAAACTCTATGGCAATGGGTTTGTTTGCTTTTTTAATTCCTGCACTCTGGAATGTAGATGAGGGAATCATAACGCTAGATCAGGAAGTTACCTTGAATATAGAAACAAGACATCAAAACCATGAAACATAAATTAGAAGAATCTGTATTTATGATGATTTTATGGTGTTACCATATCAGCCTTGAACTTGTTACCTTTTAATAATGATTTTCTTTTACAGGAGGAAAGAAACAACTGAATGTTTAAGCTACTTAAAAATTTCTGTACAGCTTTTCCTAACTGATGTAAGACCCTTTTAAAAATAAAATAAACATAATTGGGGGAAAAGAGTGCACTTGCAATACTTTATTTTTATAAATATGAAACAATTTAACCTCACAACAGCCTTATGCAATTATCTCTAATTCATAATTTAAAATAAGTCTTAGGAAATACATGATTATTTACTTAGTTTACACAACTTATGAGAAATAGCTACGATTAAATGCAAACATGTATGACACAATTCCACTTAATATTTCCTCCTCCTATTGTACTTGCTACTTCTAGCAGTCTTTTCGTGTCTCACTGATTTCTCTGCCTTTATTCAAGCCCTTTCTCTGACTTTACTAAAAAAAATCATTTTACTGTCTGCTCCTATAAATATTTCAAAACAGAACCAAACAATCCTCATTGCTATTGAGTAACTTCTGACTCGTAGCACCCCTATAACTTAGAATTGCCCTAGTGAGCTTCCAAGACTGTACATTTTTATGGGAATGGAAGCCTCATCTTTCTCTATTCGAGAAACTGGTGATTTTGAACAGCTGACGTTAGGGTTATCAGCCCATTGCTTGACCCACTACACCACAAGGCTTTTATCCATAAAGATGCACAGCCTCTGCAACCCTTTATAATATTGCTATGAGCCTGGATTCACTTTTGTTGTTACTGTTTTGAAATTAACAATATGTAAGGGTTGTCATGAGTTAATAATGAGCATTATTACTGCAATGACCTCGACTTGTGTAGGGGTTACACGATAGCCTGCCAATCGCAAGGTCAGCAGTTCAGAAGGACCAACTGCTCCTCAGAAGAAAGATGAGGCCTTCTACTCCCATATAGAGTTACAGTCTTAGGAGCCCCCAGAGGTACTTCTATCCTGCACTACAGGGCCACCATGAGTCATAATTGGCTTCTGCAGGGAATTTGGTTCTGAGTCTTTTTGTGTTATGAGTTGGAATCTACTGGACGGCAGTGAGTTTTAGTTTTTTGGATACTTAGCTTACTTAATAGATTCTAAGGGTCTTTAAAAATACAAATAAAAAATACAAATCAACTTATTACTGTTGAGGTTATTGCTTCTCATGAAGAACTCATGTGTATCCCAGTAGAAGCACTCACCAAAGGTCTTTTAAAGCAACAATCTTAGGAAAGTGGAATGCTGGCTCTTTCATCCATGGTGCCGATGGGTGTATTCAACCACCAACCTTTGAGTTTCTTCAAGTTGGAATATCCAGGGTCTTTGTGGCATGAAATATACTTTTGTCCTCATTGTCACCCCCATAGATTTTATGCAATCAAGTATTTGGTAAATACTTGACATATTTTACGTGACTTTAATTTAATGAAGTGTTCAATTAAATAAATTGCTTGTTGGTTTGCTTCCATTTTATCTTTATGGTTATTTAGGGATATTTTATGGCCATTTTCATGTCCAGAAATGTTAAGTCTTAAAAACGCAGTTGTGAAATAGAAGTCAGTTAGGAGCATATATTTAATCGTGTGGTCATTAATGAAAAGTTTAGCTAGAAAAGTGTTCATTTGTGATACATTTCAAAATGCAAAAAAAACTGTTGCTAATATTAGGCATTTTGAAACAGTTGGATGAAATTCTATTTTAATTTGCATCAACCATCAAAACTTTCAAAAAGCACTCTGTAATTTATACTTAACAAAAGAATGCTAGAAAATCTTCATGGAACAGCTTTTACAGCTAGTGTACTTATCCATTATATCCAACATTTAGTTTTTGATGCCAAAGTACTCCAAGTCTGGCCAAGAAACATATTTATCCTAAGATATAAATAGCTTAATGCAGCATTGCATAAGTTTTCTTTCTCTTAGACAAAAATCAGTGAAACAATCTTGGATTATAAAGTAAAATACTTTTTGTGATAGACAGATTTTATGCCAGCCTGAATTTATATGAAAGTATAAATTGGGCTGGACCCCAAATTATCAATCAAGTCACAGTCTGAAAATGACTTTTACAGGGTATGAACTTGCTGTAAAAGACACATGTAGAAACCTCCCTTCTTTCTCTTACCCTTCACCTTTATCCTTGCTGGGATTCTGAGTCAGCCCTCATGAGTGGCCCCATGTGGGCTGCTGCCTCTGAAAGCCAGTCTCCAAACTGTCTGTGCCCTGTTCTGTTTCCCTTGACTTTGGATCCATGGGACTGCATCCACCAGCATGTGATCTCCATGCTTCTCACTTTACATTTCTGTGTCTCTGACTATTGTGGTAGTTACATAATCTGTTGCTAACTTGAGACTTAAGAGTGAAGCAGCAGAGTTTAGCCTGTCAATCACCAGAGGAACCTCATGTAGACCCATGTCAGCACAAAGATGCTTCCACCACCACTGGATGTACTAGACTTTTGACCTGCTCGTCTGTGATCTTCCTGCACTCACTATGTTTGCATGTGCTGTGTGGGTATGAAGAGGAATTTACAGACAGGTACTTGATAAATGAGCTACTGTCAAACTTAAGGACTTGATCTGCACTGGTATATTTTCTTAATGTACAATTACTCTTTATAAAAAACTCTTCCTATACACATCTGAGTGCCTATGAATCTGTTTCTCTAGCCTACCCAGACTAACACAAGTGTGCAAGTCTGATGAGGGCACTGGCTTTCTTAGACACATAGACTTGAGTTGGACTGCAACGCTTTTTTGATATTAAGTTACTCCTTGACAAAAAGTTCCTTCTTATGCATATATGAATGTCACTAGTTTTGGTTTTCTAGACAATCCAGTCTAATGCACTTTTGAAGAATTAAAGGTAAAATGAAGCTGGATTTCCCTTAGGATCTCACATTTCAAGACAGAATCCTCCAGGCTTATTTTCTGTCATAGGTGATAGACACAAAGGAACTTTGCAGGAGATAAAATTTTTGAAAGAAGGACATTTTGATGACAAGAGGATGACATTGAACTCAAGCCAGCATGATGAGATTTTCCAAGGAAGAAAGTATTTTGGAAAATTATGCAAATGATGAAAATGTTACTTTCTTTCATGACAATCTAGATAAGTTTTGATTGTAACTATAGGAATCTTGGTGGTGTAGAGGTTATGGATTGGGCAACAAGCCACATGGCAGCTCCTCAGGAGAAACACTGGGCTTGATACTCCTGTCAACAGTTACAGTCTGGGAAACATAGGGGGTAACTATGAGTCAGTGCTGACTCATGGCAGTGAGCTTACTGGAGTTTGACTCATTAACTAACAACTTTCCCCTAGTGGTGTGTTTTTACACAGTCAAAAGCGAAATATAGACTGTTCTCCATTCCAAAACAAAGTCAAACTCATTGCAACAGAGTCAATTCCAAGGAGGAGTTCTGCCAGGAGGTATGGGGATGCTTGAAGAATTCCTTTGGGGTCTAAGCCTTCCTTGTTTGTTAGCATATAACTACAAGCATTTTAAATACCCTTAACTATAGATTAAGGAACATTTGTGACATGATGGCTAAAATACTTAGCAGACCACCAAAGAGTCAGTGAAGGAAGTACATCAGCCATTCAAAAAGAAAAAATTTTGGCAATCTATTTCTGTAAATAGTTACAGACTTGGAAGGAGCATTGATTATGATGATTTCAGCTGTGATACAGAAAATCACCAGTTCAAAATCATTAGCTGCCCACAAGAGAAAAGTGGGGCTTTCTACCCTGTAAAGATACAGCTTTGGGAATCCTATTGGGAAAATCTACTCCTAAGTTGTTTCTATGGAACCGCATTGATTTTGGTTGTTGTTGCTAACTGTTGTTGAGTTGGTTCCAACTCATAGCTAACCAGTGTACAACAGAAACACTTCCCAGCCCTGCACCATCTTCAGTATTTTTCTTATGTTAGAGCACTGTGATATGTGGTAGTGGCATAATTTGTTGTCAATTTAAGACTTAAGAGTGAAGGAGTGGAGGTTAGCCTGTCAGTCAGGTCACAGCTTGATGACCTCATTTGGAGGCACTAAGGAGCTAAATAACTTGTTGGAAGAGGGACGGACACATGCTCACTCCCTGCGAGACATTTCCATTGACAATACACATGGAGCACCTCTGGACTTGGAGGAGCCAGGTGGAGATCCCTGCCAGATCTGAGTTGCTTTCACTGTCACTGGATCTCTAAGACTTCCCACCCACTGGCCTGTGATATTCCTGCATTTGGTGTCATTGCATGTGTTGCATGAGTCGGAAGTGGAATTTATAGATTTATATTGGACATGTGGACTCAAATCAGACTTAATGACAGTCTGGATTGGGCTGGGATGTTTTCTTAACACTTAATTGCTCTTGTATATAAAGTTCTTTCTATACACATATGCATGTTTATGAATTTGTTTCTCTAGGCTACCTGGACTAATACACATGGGTAGGAATGATATCAGCTAGATTTTCCTGGGTAAGTATAGAGCTGGAGCCTATACTTGTCTCCCATCGTCATGACACCTCCTTGGGGTTGTAAGTCTTTTAGTATGAGAGAGATAGAGTGAAGTCAAATCCTCATTGGCCCTTCACCTTCTGGCACAGCAGTATTTTGCTTCTGGTTCTTCGGTGTGGCAGCCATGTGCTTATGTTAATTTTATAATTGAAATGTAGGGGTGGAGTCGCACCTGTTAATCTGGAGATAGCCCTTGAGTAGCCGATGAGGCCTCTGTGTGGGCCTGGCTTTCACCTGAGACTCCAGGGAAATCTCATGGTATTTCCCTTGTGAAGATGAGAAACTATCTTTCCCATATGTTGGGAGTTAGTGAGAGAGATGATTAACCACAGGCAACACAGAATGGCAGCGTCTGGGAGGCTGGAGTAGCGGATGGAGAAACCACACGGCTTTGCCCTGATGAAGACAGATCTCTGAAGTTGGCATGGCATGCTGTTGATAGACCTGAGCCCTGGAAGTGAGGAGCCATGGGGAGATCCCTGCCAGCGCCAGAATTCTGCACCCACTGACCTGTGACTTCCTGAGTCGGAAGCAGACTTTATAGACTGATTTCGGGCGTATGGGTTATTATTGGACTTACGACTTTGCACTGGACTGGTTTGGGATGCCTTCTTAGGGTCACATTTTTTTTGTATATAAACCCTTTATACCTATATTCATGTCTCTGAAATTTGTTCCTCTAGTCTACCCGGACTAACACACTCAGTCTCCTACTGTGTTACCTGGTGATTTTAAGAGTCATCATAATTCAGGTAGTGCATTTATTTGGCTGACTTTGGAACCTCTATCCACCCTCATCCAGATGTCATCAGCTACCATGAGTCAGGAAGCCTGACTGGAAAGGGGCTGGACTTAGTATTTCTACAACTGTGTAAACCATTTCTGGATACACATGTCTGTATAAATAAAAACACATACCACTGCATTTGTTTCTCTAGAGAACCCAACCTAACTCATTTGGGGCTAGGGATGGTTCTAAAGGGGAAAAAATTTAAATATGTATTATCTAAAATGGTTCTCAAGTCCAATTAGAGCATATTTTTAAATATAGATAAATCTGTCACTGCTGTTAAAGAGAGCATTGCTAATCCATGGCTTGAAGTGGCAACGATACATCCCAAATTGCACCACTGATAGATGAAGTGTTGGAGGAGAATTGAGGCTCTGGGTGATCAGGTGTTTAATATGTTTTTACAGTTTTTTTCAGGATCAGAAGTAGAGAAATCGGTTGGTTGATTCCTCTTGCAACAGAAAAACTATTAAAGAATAGAAATTAACTGAGAGCCTCAGAAATCCAGCTCAAATGTCATATATATGACCTCAAAATTTCTACTTGTGCCTTGAAAGAAGGCCTTATCTTTCCCAGTAACAAAACTTGTTACAACAAATATTGTTGAAGATCAAATCCCAAGTCTTACCATATAAGTAGCTGTGTTACAACACCAGCATAATACTCAGTCTAGAAAGGTGTCTGATATTAAACCAAGAACACCGATGGGAAAGAAATTGGACCCTGGAACTTGGGGTGGAGACATATGGTCTGATAATACAAGAGACTGAAACATTCAACCCAGGATACTACTTATTCACATCCGACACCAGCACCATTCCTCCCATCTGAAGAGATTAATTCATTCTCAGTAAAATCATTCCTATACTTGAGGAGATCAACCTGACTATGCACGCTAACGTGGCATCTGGATTCTGTATAAGGAGCATTTCCCAAGGCAGATGCCTGGAAAGACAGTGCTTCAGAGACTCAGTAAACACCCTTGCTACCCATTGTTGCCTCTAGATCTATAGAATTAAATCACAGAGAGTCCCTGATGGTGACGTCCAGATGATCATGCAGGGAGAAGTGTGCTATACTCCTAAAGAACTACTAGAGTTGGGCTGAGCCCCGGTGGCATAGTGGTTGAGTACGGGACTGTGGCCCACTGGCTAAGTAGTTCAAATCCAGCCACAGCTCTCCAGGAGCAAGGCTGGGCCTTCCACTCCCACCAGAGGGCAGAGATGCTCAAAAAAACCAACAACAACAACAACGAAAGAACTACTAGGGTTTTCGAATTATTATAAACAGCAACCTGGAGCATATGGATGGGAATGATTGTTAAGGCTGTGGAATAATGCTGCAAGGGAAATAAGCTTGGGGCAGTCTGAGTTTATAGATTTGGGCCCACTAACTACCGATTCTTCATTCAAGGTTTCAGTTTGGGAAGTTAGAAGGGGATCAAATAGTTTATTTGATCAGCTTGCTAAATCATGGGTTGCCAGATGACCTATACTAATCAAGTTGAAATACAGACATACTTTGGTATACCATAGAAGAAGGCATTTGAAGTCTATTTACATGTTAGAGAGGTTTTATCAGGATGGACTCATAAACTCACAAAAAGAATGGCAGGAGGACACATATTCTACTAAAAGTGTACAAAGTCTTCGAGGACTCCTGTGATTGCTATTTTATGTCAACCAGGTGTGAAAAGAAGGAATGGCTCTAATTGAATTAAAGCACTTGCCTGCAATGGGACTGGTTGGACCCCATGGTGGTAAAGACCACATGGTAGTACTCAGTTAACAGAGAAAAGGTGGCATGGTGATGCCTACTAGATGACAGAGCAGCACTGGCTACTCAAGTAAGGTGTTCCTAGGCATAAACACAGATGTTAAGTATACTAAATATTTACTTATCTATACAGGCAGAAAACCTCTGTATCAGGTGAATGACAGTCTAGCTCAAATTGACATAGTAGAGAGGTATAGCCCCTCAGTCAATTTCCGGCCTTGACAGTCTACAACCCCAAGAATGAAGGAATGAAAGATCCCACTACATGACCAGAGGTTTATAGTGCTAGTCTTTCTTTTTTGTATTCCTCAAAAGGATCTTCACCTTCTTATGAGTGACTATTCACTAGAGCAAAAGAAATAATCACACTATTATGTGTATAGTGGCCACTGGCTCTGAATTGACATTAATCTCAGGAGACCCAACACATTTGGAAGGCCCACCACTCATTGTGGGAGTGCATGAAGGGTAGGTTGATAGACTATTAGCTCAGAGTCATCTCAAAGTGAGTTCAATGAATTCCTGAAGGCATCCTGTCACAATTTTTCCAGTTTCAGAATGCATCATTGAAATAGACATACTCAAAAAATACAAGGACAGATATTAACTAAATAATCATGCAAATAAATATTGAATACATAATAAAAAGTTATGGCAGAATATTTTCTGAGGAAATAATTATTGCCTTAAAAATTAAAGAGATGCTTGGTTGACTAGATAAGAAGATATGAGGAGTGTTTCAGGTCAAAGGAACAATATTTCAAGAACCTCTGGTGATAAGGGTCATAGTATAATTGAAGAACATAGAAAAAACCAGCAAGGCTGGAATGTAGTAAGTAAGGGATTATGTAGATGAAGATCAGTATGAAGACAGAGAGGTGCTTTATTAGTAAAAAAATATTATCAGTAAGAATACTGTTCATTAACTTAAAAGCAAAGGGCTACAACTGATATATTTTAAGCCAGGCAGTGAACAATAAGATTTACATTTTCTTTTTTTTTGTGGGGGGGGAGGACATCACTGCTCTCCGGTGGTGGGAGTAGAAGGCCCAGTCCCACTGCTGGAACTGAACCTCAGTCCCAGTGGGCCGCAGTCCCACGCACAACCACTATGCCACCGGGGCTTAGCCCAATTTACATTTTCTGAGATACAGCTTTCACGGTAATTTTGGGAAAATGATGGTGGAAAAGAGATTAGCAATAGTGAATTTGACTAAGAATGGGGAAATAATTGATCTGAAGAGAATTTATTCCCCATACCTGAGCTGATTCAGTGAAAATCTAAAGAAACGGATGGGTACTGAAAACTTTTAGAAAATAAGATTGACATAACTTTAGCTTGGGCTTGACTTAGGAGATGAGGGAGAGAAAAGATGCCAAAAGTGATTCTGATGTTTTTGCTCATGTAACAGAATGGTACTGGTATAGGTGGACGATATAGCTGAGAGGGTAGCCATGGATCTAGAATCTGAAAATATAAGGTTTTAGGTGCCTTTGAAACATCCAAATAATGTAGAATAGAAAAATCAGTGGTATGAGTCTGGGTCTTAGTACTGAGATGTGGCCTGGAGATATAAGATGGTGAAATATCTCTGTGTGTATATTAATTCCCACTCCAGGTATGGAAAGAATAATCTGAGAAAAAAGGAAATAAAATTCTTTTAGCTATTATGCTCTTAGAAGATTTTGACTTCCCTCATTGCTCAATAAATCGCTTGTGTTACCTGCACTCTTTTCCTTGTGTGTAGTCAAGGTCAAACTATTTATTGCTTGTTTATTGTTTGTAGTTAAATGAAAACCTTCACCTGGGAATGGTAACAGTAAATTAACACTTTGTTATTGTTCTTGGATGCCATCTAGTAGGTGCCCACTGATGGAGACACTATGCACAGCAGAACCACCGGGCTCAACACCACCCTTACAAATATGATTATGCTTGTGTCTATTGTTGCAGCCATCGCCAATCCATCTCCTCTTTTTTACTCACCCTTGGCTTGTGACCTTCTTTTATTTTATTACATTAATAAGTCCTTTCATTAGGGGCTCTTATAGCAATCTATGCATCAATTGTATCAATAACAATTGTACATATGTTGCTATTATCACTTAACCTATTGTCTTTCTACTTGAGTCCTTGATATCAGCAACTCTTTTTCCCCTTAGCTCCACCCTCACCCTCCTGAACGCTCTATAATTTATGTTATTTTTGTTTTCATATTTTTCACGATCTGATGTCTCCCTTAACCCACATTTCTGTTGTCAGTCCCCACAGTGGGGAGGCACAGGCATAGTACATTAATCATTGTCCCCCATCTCTACCTCTTTTCCTTCCCTTCTACTCTCATCATGTTATCACTACTCTCATTACTGGTCCTAGAAGTTTATCTGATCTGGATTTTGTGTGTTGAGAGCTTTTTTCCCCCTTTGTTTAACTTTATTTCATTTTTTCTCCCCAATGATTTTATTGGGGGCTCCTACAGCTCTTATATCATCCCATATATCATTTGTATCAAGCATATTGGTACACATATTACCATCTTAATTTCCAAATTTTTTTACTTGAGCCCTTGGTATAAGTTCCTCTTTCCTCCTCCCTTTTGTTAATAAATCATTTTATTGGGAACTTATACAAGCCCAATCACAATCAATACATACATCAATTGTATACAGGCCACATTGCACAGTTGTTGCCATCATCACTCTCAAGAAATCCTCCCTCCACTTAGGGCCCCAGTACCAGCGACCCATGTTTCCCCTTCTTCCCCACTCCCCCACCCCCATGAACCCTTAATAAGTTGCAAATTGTTATTACTTTTTCATATCATTCACTGTCCAATGTATCCCTTCACTCACTTCCCTGTTATCTGTAGCCCAGAGAGGAGGTTGTATGTAGATCCCTGAAATTGGTTTCCTCCTTCCACTCCTCCCTCCCTCCACCCTCCCAGTATCACCATTCCCACCATAAATAGTTTAAGGTGTGTTTGTTGGCTTTACAAGTGTTTTCCAGTTGAGTCTGATAGGATGTCACACTGTGGTCTCCAAAGATTAATTTTGGTATTCCTGGCATATTTTGTCACTTTGCTCTTCTTGATACTTTGTTGCATGCTCTCAGTGTTTCACCCCAGTGTGATGGAGACATATAGGACACAGTTCCCGCACTACATCTGCAGTGCTGTCCCTCATAGTGCTATGGTTCAGTGAGGCATGTTGTGTATCACGATGGGGTCAGTCCTATGGTCCTCTCTGTGTGTTGTCAGCACTGAGCAGGAATATCATCCTCAAGGCTTGGTGGACCAGGATGTGTTCCCCTTCCTCTTAATCCCTCTTCATTTCTCCTGTGTGCTTTAATCAGATGTGCCCCTCTCCCCAAGCTGCAGCATCAATGCAGTCCTCTGAAGTGCATTCTTCTGAGGGATGGGAGTGTCCATATAGTTGGTATTGGGGCTGGCCCCACAGACCTCTGTATGGGTTCCCTGGTACATGCTGGTATGTTGTATTCTTGTCTTGGCACATGTGGTTGAAGCCTTGTCACTCTCTCTCTCTCCTATAGAGATATAAACAACACCCTCTCCTTGGGTGGGTTTGTGTGCTGCTCCCCACCAACCCATACCTTTTTTCTCTTTCTTTCCCCTCCTATTTAGTTGGCTAGCGCCTCCAATAAAAGTACTTAATTTTTTAAAAAATTGAAAAAGAAAAGATGGCAACATATGTATAAAAAAAGGAATGAGTTGTTAGATTTTTGGCACTAGAACAACTCATCACAGTACTGGTTAATAAGAGAAGGTAAGAAAATACATGTTAAATGAAAGAATTTTAAAAATATGTCAAGCTCATGTCATTAAATGATTATCACTCATAATGATCTTATTTGATAGAATGCAATAGCCCCTTTGAGTTTCTGAGACTTTAAATCTTTTCAGAAGCAGAAAGCTTCATCTATTTCAATGCAGATCAGTTAGTTGGTGAGTTGGAACTACTGCTAACTACTACAATGTATAATCCATTAAGCCACCAGGAATTTTATCCAGTGAGTAAATCTTGATAAATGAATTATATGTGTACAATGCAATTTAACTGTAGTGATTTCTAATCCTTTCATTTGTTGCCTGTATATGATTTTTCAAGCCGTGTTTTAAATAAGGATTACCTTTGAAATTTCAGAAGTTATAGGGAAAAGTTTTTAAATAAGTAGCAAATATGTAGCTATATCCAAAATTAATTTTTTAGGTAAGATGTTAAAATACATGGTTTTAGGATAAATAAGCTGGAAAAGAGAACAATGGGATGACAGTTCTGGGGGAACATAGGACAGGGGGAGATGGGGAAAAGGGAGCAGGTATTAGCAAACCAAGAGACAAGGGAATAGCAAGAGACCAAAATTTGATGGCAAGGAGTGTGTGGGAGGTTTGGCAGAGCTAGATCAAGGACAGTGTAGCTGAGAGAAATTCCTGGAACCCAAATGAAGGCTGAACATGAGAGTGGGACAAGAGGAAAATAAAAGGAAATAGAGGAAAGAACTAAGAGGCAAAGAGCATTTATAGAGATGTAAACCCAAGCATATACATATGTAAATATATTTATATATCATGAAGGGGAAAAAGATCTATGTACATATATCTATAGGTTTAATATTAAGGAAACACATGGACAATGGGCTCCTAATCAAATAATCCCCAATACAAAAACACTCTGTTCTAATAATTCAGCAGTTTAAGATGCTCACCTTCCCAACACAATCGCTGAAGACAAAGCGAGTGCATAAGAAAAAGTGGTGAAGAAAGCTGATGGTGCCTGGCTATCAAGCGATATAGAGTCTGGGGCCTTAAAGGCTTGAAGATAAACAAGGGCCATCTAGCAATAAAGTCCACATGGAAGAAGGACAGCAGCCTGGGGGATGATGAACTGTTGAGGGGATCAGCTATAAGACATCAAAGAACAAAAAAACATATCATTGTGAATGAGGGGGAGTGCAGAGTGGGACCCAAAGTCCATCTATAAGCAACTGGATATTCTCTCACAAAAGGCTCTTGGGGAGGAAATGAGCCAGTCAGGGTGCAGTGTATCAATGATGAAACATTCAGTATTCCTCAAGTTTCTGAATTCTCCACCACCACCACCCCCCAACTCCACTAGCATGATCTCAGTTCTACCTTACAAATCTGGCTGGACCAGAGGATGTTCACTGGTACAGATAGGAATAGGAAACAAGGGAATCCAAGACAGGACCAGTGGTGAGGACGATAATCGGAGTGTGGAGGGAAGGTGGGGTTATCAGAAGTGGCCAACCCTTTTCTATACTCATAGCAAGGTTTCAACAGGCAGTTGTGCAGCGATAACTATTATTTATTATAAAAATGACATAGAGATCATAAGAGAGAGAGAAGAACAATAGGAATTAATTTCATGGTACATACTCATCTCCACCCCGCTAAATAGTCCACGTGGAGAGAGAGAAATAATTTTTATTATTCCCCTATAAATACCCTTCTCGGGGGGGGGGGGAGATATCTGAGCCCCACCATTACTTGTCAGTGGAATGTCACAAGAGAGGGCTGTCTTAAGGGCAATATGGTGATAAAGGAAGTGGTCTTAGGGATGTCTACGTGACTATGTGAAGAGGGGAGTGATAAGACCAGACCTTGGACAACTGGAGGTAGCTAAACAGGTATCAGATTAGGAGTCTTTGACCATGGTTCTTGAATCCCTCCCATAAGCGTCAAGGGAAAGGAGTCATCATCCTAACAGCAGGGTAGTTAGCTTTGCTGTGAGACAGCACAAAGGTCTCAGATAATTGAGAACTACAGGGAGTACAGCTAACTTAACTTCCATAACAAATGCTGGTAAACAGTTTGCTTAATATTTGGAGTATAATAATTTTGGAAAAGTTCTGTCTTCATCCCACATGGGGTAGAAAGGAAGAACAGATTGCACGGATCTACATATAACCTCCTCCCTGAGGGATGGATAGAAGAGAAGTGGGTGGAGGGAGATGTCAGATGGTGTAAGATAAGAAAAAATAATAATTTATAAATTATCAATGGTTCATGAGAGAATGGGGAGCAGGGCTGGAGGGGGAAAATGAGGAGTGGATAACAGGGGCTCAAGCAGAAAGCAAGGGCTTTGAGAATGATGAGGAAAGCAAATGTACAAATGTGCTTGACACAATGGATATATATGTGGATAAGAGCTGTATGAGCCCTCAATAAAATGATTCGATTGAAAAAATTTAGTCTAAAGACAAAAGCAACAATAAAAATACATGCTTTCAGAAGAAATAGAAGTGTGATTTTTAATGAAGTAAAATTAATTGCCAGGTGTATTCTTAACATTTGCCCTAAATATTGCTAAAGGCAAGAACCACTTAAGACTTATTTTCTCTGGAATTATTCTTAGTTACTCTTAATTTTCTACTTTTTACTATTTGGTTTTTTAATTGATGCAGTTTCTGAATGGTTGAAAAATTTTAAACTGACATTAAACATTTAAATTATTTCCTTAAGATGCTTGGCTGAAATCAGGCACCTCCTAACTTTAAATATGGTTTAAATTAAGGCAGAAAAAAATAGGGTTAGAAGTAGCATCTTTCATTAAGTTAATTTTACTTTTGACACTCTGTAGCTATGATCTAATTATAGAGAATTACATAAAGGAGAAACTCATTACTAGGTGCATTACTTGTATTCAGAATCTTGTGAGAAAATTTTTTGTAAGGAAATATACCCAAAGCTGTTTTAATCCACCAGTCTCTTGAATTTAATAAACTCCTACATTTTATAACTAATGAATTTTTACCAATTTTTTACTCTTAAATTTTAAATGGGAATAACTGGAACAATAATAACCTGGTTAGGTTTTACATATGGTATAGCTTGATATTAAAACAACAATAACAACCCAACCAAAACAAAAACAAAAAAAAAACTTGCATCTTAATTTACCATGACTTTCTTTAGTACGAATTAGTGAATAAATGGAAATGATAATGCCTTAAATTTTTACTGTTTGTAGTAGAGTAAATAAAATTATAACTTCTTTCTGCATTCTGGGAAGATGGTGCTGAGATAGAATCCCTTTTTGGAACTCCCCTTGCAGTGATTCAGAATTGACTGGCGAAGAGGCTTACTCTGATAATTTAGGTGTGGGATTTAGACTCAGCATTCCATTATAATTTTAGACCTCCCACTCCAATTTTCACCCACCTAGAATGAAGCACAGTCCACTGTGGTCTCCCCTTTCTGCTACCTTAGCAGGATCCCTTGGGAGGTGAGTGCCACCTTCCATTTTCCCTAGTTTCCCAACAACCAGCGTGAAGCATATCTCAACCAAGACCATCTCCCAAATAGATCCTCTAGCCCCATGCCCTCATGGAATGCTGGAAACTCTGGTTTCCCACAAAATAGAGTCTCCAGAGTTACATTCCCTACTGCTCTCCTTTTCTCCTCTTTTTGCAAGGGTAAAGCTCTAATGAATGCCCGATAAACATGCTCTTGAAAGGGACCCATGCTAGTAGAAAAAAATAATAAAAGGAACACAAATTAAACCCGCTGGGGCTTCAGAATATATTTTATTTTTTTCCTGCTTTCTTTTCAGAAAGAAAACCAAATAACTCTTTCCCACCAGAGTGCTAGAACTCAGCATTTCTATGTTTCTCAGCAGCTTACCTTCCCCCTATCTAGGTGTCTGGTAGACAAAGGGACTTAGGTCCATAGCAGGGCCACCTCTTGATTGGAAGCCCCCCCCTCCCCACTACAACCTTGGATCCCCACTCCAAAAGCCTATTTTCAACCTGAAACCACATGCAAAAAGCAGATAGTACTGAGTTGTCCAGAAATCCACAGTAAAGCACAGCCTTCTGCTATAACAGAGAAACAGAAGAGCTGTACACTTCCTATATAATATACAGGGTTGATAAGTGACTCTTGTAGATTTCTTCATATATCCCTCACATACTCCTACCACCATTACCTCAAGACCCTGCTTCCTCCACCTCAGTATCACACAATCTCTTATAAGCTACCAAGTTAACACCACATCTATTGTAACCCTCTTCTTCAACTTATCACCAATTAATGGACTTAACAGGAAGTATTCTTAGTATTAATGGCACCACTTAAACTCTAATTCCTAACACTTCTATTCTATTCCTGCTACCCACACACCTATTACTCCCTCCTCATCTACACACAATACAATTTCCAGCATCTATCTGATTCTCCTCTAACATAAAGAACCCTCTCTCCCTGCCCTACATGCACAACTTGTGCATCACCTATAGCTTCAACAATATACAGTATAAACAACATCTGCTGCAGCTGCCACACACACACACACACACACACACACACACAATCAAAGGAGACAAAAACCAACAATGGAAGATTACCCAAACCTAATGGATTACACAGAAGAAGCCTTTTAACTGCCAGCTAAAGATTACAAGATATTGATGCTTAGGAATATACATCAGTTTGGGGATCATTTCTGAAAACATATGCAAAATGGAGTTACAAGAAACCTCAGACTCAAAGGAAATTTAGTAGCCATGGAATGACAAAACAGAAATTAAAAAGTACAAGATCTGGGAAACAGAATGGAAGAAATGGAAAACTGAATTAGCAAAATCAAAGACAACCAGTCAGAATTCAGCAAACAGGAGAAAGCATCAAACAAATAAACAAAAAAAAAGCAAAATAATGTGAAGAAAGGCTGAGGATGACGTGGGCTGGCAGGAAGTGAAATAATATTTAAATCATTGAGGTGACTGACCATGAAGAAACAGATGTTTACAGTTAAAATTGTAGAGAATACATGGAAGAAATATTTCCCAATATCATAAAGGAAGAGAGGATAATCATCCAGGAAGTAAGGAGAAGAGCAATGTGTTAGTCCAGGTAGATGAGAGGAACAAATTTCATATACAAACATATAGATTTAAGGAAAAGGTTCATATACAAGAGGAACAGGACATTGAGGCAAGTCCAGTACAAAGTCATAAGTCCAATATTAACCCATATGCCCGAAATCAATCTGACTCACGAAGTCATAGGTCAGTGGGTGCAGAATCCCAGCACTGGCAGGGGTCTTCACATGGCTCTTCACTTCCAGGGTTCAGGGTCCATTAACAGCAGAAGCAACTCATCACTGACAGAGGTCTCCCTGTGGTTGCTCCAGCTTCAGAGGTCGCGCTCCTTCAGGGCAAAGCCGTGTGGTGTCTCTGGTGGCTCCTCCAGCTTCTCGGACTCTGCCATCTTGTCTTGTCCATGATTCATCGTCTCTGAGACAAAATCCCAACAACTGGGAAAGATAGCTTTTCATCTTCACGAGGGAAATATCGTGAGATTTCCCAGAAGTCTGAGAAAGCCATGCCAACATAGAGGCCTCATTGGCTACTCAATGGCTATCTTCCAGATTAGCAGGTTAGACTCCACCCCTACATTTCAGTCATAAAATTAATGTAAATACATGTCTGCCACAGACCACTCCTTGTTAATTTTATGCTTTCACATAACTCTGTAATCATAAATAACCTTCAAATAAACAATAAAATCATATCTATACCTAACAGGATAAAACTAAGATGCATACAATTCAACATGTGTCACCATCATTTAAAAACAATATTCTATAAGTGAACAAAACAAAAGATATCCTGTGCCTTACAATTGCAGTTAAAAAATACATATGCCTTGATCCTATAATCCTATGAATATATATTCCACCACCTATAAGTGTTTGCAAGCCAAACCACCTCATGCCTTCATTCCCCCATTTTGGGTATCTAATTTCTATATTGTCCACTTACACCAACCCAGTGCTCTAAGGAAACAATCATATCTTTCAATGTGAAGAATCTTCATTCCAGTTGGAAACTCATGAAGTGTGCATTCATTAGCAAAGTCAAATCAGGACAGGCCATCCATAAAGTCAGCAATGATATGCACCAGTTCACAGACTTAAATCGCTTCTCTTCCTCTGGTCAGGTTCTGGTCAACTCATTGTGGGCTTTTCCACTTAGCCTCACCACGGTATGAAGCCATTGGTCGCCTTCCCTTTAGACCAAGGTCTCAACAAATTCTCAACATGCTTAGCTCTCTCATGCTAGGTCATGAACTTCAGACCAGTAAACCCACTCTCATCTTCTCTATTTCCTGTGAACAATTCCACGGGTGTCAGTAGCCAAAGTCAAGCCAGCTCTTTATTGCCGCATTTCTCCTGCTTTCACCAACAAGCAGTAAATCTGGGTGGTCACCGACCAAGCATTTCAGCCTGCCACAAGTTTGCTTTAACATTCAGACCCAGAGAGGAGTTATCTTCATGGTTCCAGATTCTTTTGCTTCTGAAGATAATAACTAGTCAGGATTTTCCAAGGAAATTGACTCTATCCTTCTTTATTGGTCAGTCTGACCTTTTCTCAGACTACAAGTATCCTGCATACTCCGAAAGGCTGGATGGGGCCACTTTATTCGAGAAGTTTTTCTAGGTGTGGCCTAACCCCATTTAAGCACAAGGTGGGGTTAATCTCTTAAGAGATGTCTTTGACACTAAGCCCTAAACCCTCTAGAGATCAATGCTTGGCATGAGGGAACTGGATTTGCAAACTCTTTCCATACTTCCCAATAAACACTTCTATGCATCTTTATGTTTACAGTAACAGGCATAAGAAATCAGTATAAGCAGCATAGTCAGAAATCAAACAATTCTTAAACCAGTCAAGGTCAATTCTTATTAAGCTTTTCCATATACTTATCTAAACTACTGTTTACATAAAAACATTGAATTAGGTCTCTGAAGGCATCAAAACAGATCCCTCCTTTCGTCAGGCATTCTGAACTTCTTAACCATTGTCCTTGAGCAGAATCCCCATTTTATAAAGGAATAACCAAAGACAGCATCCAAATAAAGTAATCAAAACTTTAACTTCGCACATCGTTTCCAGAAAATAACTCAGTATACTGCAAGGACATATCTGACTTCTGGCTAGCCAAAGAAGTAAAAATACCACAAGGCACAAGTCAAACATACATCTAATTTCCATCTTTATGATTTGTTCCTCTAGTACCCCATTCCTAAGATACCATAATGTGTTAGTCTGGGTAGACTAGAGGAACAAATTTCATAGACACGCATATAGATTTAAGGAAAAGGTTCATATACAAGAGGAACAGGACATTGAGGCCAGTCCAGTTCAAAGTCATAAGTATGATATTAACCCATATGAGCGAAATCAGTCTATAAAGTCTCCTTCAGACTCACGAAGTCACAGTTCAGTGGGTGCAGAATGCCAGCGCTGGTAGGGGTCTCCACAGGGCTCCTCACTTCCAGGGCTCAGGGTCCATCAACAGCAGAAGTAACTCATCGCTGGGAGAGGTCTCCATGTGGCCACCCCAGCTTCAGAGGTCTTGCTCCTTCAGGCAAAGCTGTGTGGTCTCTCCGCTGGCTCCTCCAGCTTCTCAGATGCTGCCATTTTGTCTTGTCCGTGATCCATCGTCTCTGAGACTAACTCCCCAAAACCGGGGAAGATAGCTTCTCATCTTCATGAGGGAAATATCACGAGATATCCCAGAAGTCTTAGGAGAAAGCCATGCCCACATATAGGCCTCATTGGCTACTCAATGGCTATCTCCAGATTAGCAGGCTAGACTCCACCCCTACATTTCAATCATAAAATTAACATAAGCACATGACTGCCACAAGGAAATAGATTAAATACCCCCCAAAAGCACATCAAGTCATAAAGTAGTCAAATAATCTAACTTCAAGGAGAAGGAGAGAATCCTGAAATCAGCAAGAGAAAAAAGAAGTCACATATAATGGTGAACAGACAAGAATAAGCTCAGATATCTGTGAAGGTACCGTGCGTGAAAAAAGAAGTTGAAACCAACAACCACAATCCAACAAAGCTTTATCCAACAAAGCTTTCCATCAAATTTAAAGTAGAAATGAAAGTTTTCTCAAACAAGGAAACTTTTAGAGAATTTGTAAAAACAAAATTAGCATTACCAAAAATATTTTCCAATTCTTTTTGGACAAAACCCCACAACTACAGCCCTCAAACATGAGACCATTATAGGGTTTAACACTACTTAGGAACCAACACACTGAGAACAGCAGCCAAACTTTCCAGATACTTATCACTCTCTAAAAGGTCAGAAAGGAAAATATCAAGCATAAATAATGTGGAATTACAGAGACTAATCTATATTAGATATAATTTAAGTGAATGTCAATGGACTAAATGAATTTTTGAAAAGACAAAGACTAACAGAGTGGATTAACAAAACTAGCCATCAATCTGCTGCTTTCAAGAGCCACATCTCAAACTCCCAGACTAAAAAAAAAAAAGACGGAAGGTCAAAGGATGGTGAAAATTTTACCAAATTAATAGCAATAAAAAAATGCGGTGGTGAAAATATTAATCTCTGACAAAATAGACTTCAAGGTACACAATATAGAGTGACAAGAATTGGCATTATATAATGCTCAAGAGATCAATAGTTCAAAACTCATAACCATAATAAACATATGTGCCCCAGGAAAGACCCTCAAAAGTCATCAAACAAATTCTTAAAGAGATGAAAAGAGTAATCACGAGATCAATTATAATAGTAGATCTTATCAGGACAAAACTTTCATAAAGTATTGATCAACAGGTAAGAAACTCAAGAAAGAAAGAGCTGAACATCACAATCAACAACTCTACGTCCTACATATTTATAGAAATCTCCATCCAACAGCAAAAAATAATTTTTCCTCAATACATATGGCTTATATTCTAAAATAGAACATATGCTGGAACTTAAAATAAGTGTGAGAAATTTTGAAAACATTGAGCTCATTCAAGCCATCTTATCCGACTACAGTGCCATCAGGCTGGAAATTAACAATAGCAAAAAGAACAACAAAAACCAAGACAAACACTTGTAGACTAAACAACAGACTGCTCAAAAAAATGGACCATAACTCAAATAAGATAGGAGATAATAACATTTCTAGAAACTGAGTACTATAACACAACATGCCAAATCCTATGGGATGCAACAAAAACATTTATCAGATGTCACTTTGTTGCAATTAATGCACACATGAAAAAAGAGGAGACAATCACGTTCAGCACACTAAAACAATTCCTACAATAATTAGAACAGAGTTAAAAGCATAATTCTTCCAGCAGCAAAGGAAAAGATACCATACATATTAGAGTAGAAATTAAAGAACTGGAAGACAGAAAAACAACAGGGAAAAAATCAACAAAACACAAAGTTGTTTTTTGAAAGGATCAACAAAATTTACAAGATCATAACAAACTTAACAAAGGAGGAGTAGATGACAGTATCTAGAATTAGGGTTGAAACAGGGGAGGTCACAACAGACCCTAAACAAATAAAAAGATTAGTAATGCAGTATTATGAAAGACTATATTGCAACAAATTCAATAGTCGGATGACATGGACAAATTTCTAGATAATCATGATTCTGCTCCCTCTCTCCTAAATTAATGCATATGGACATTAAGAACTTGAACAGAGTGGCTGAGCCCCGGTGGCATAGTGGTTGTGTGCGGGACTGTGGCCCACAGGGTTGGCAGTTCATTTCCAGCAGCAGCTCTCCAGAAGTAAGGCTCCTACTCCTACCAGGGGGCAGAGATGCCCACAAAAAAAAAAAAGAATTTGGGCTGAGCCCCGGTGGCATAGTCGTTGTGCATGGGACTGCGGCCCACTGGAGGTTCAAATCCAGCAGCAGGGCTGGACCTCCTACCCCCACCACCAGAAGGCAGTGATGCCCCCCCCTCAAAAAAAAAAGAATTTGGACAGACTCAAAGTAAAAGAGGAAATAGATAAGGTCATCAAGAAACTCCCAACTAATAAAAGCTCTGGTCCAGATGACTCCGCAAGAGAATTCTACCAAGCATTCAGAGAAGAACTGACACCAATATTTCACAAATTCTTACATAGCATAGAAAGAGACAAAACCCCAAACTCATTCTATGAAGTCACCATAACCTTGATCACCAAACCAGGCAAAGATCCCATAATGATAGAGTACTACAGACCAATATCCCTCATGCATCCTGATAAAAGCATTCTCAACAAGATCATGGCAAACAGAATCCAAGGACATATAAGAAAATAGAACATCATGACCAAGTGGGATTCATACCAGGGATGTACAGATTGGCCAACATTCTAAAAACAATTAAAACAATCCACCACATTAACAAGAAAAGGGGTGAGAACTATATGATCATATCAATTGATGCTGGAAAAACACTTAGCAATATTCAGCACTCAATCCTAACAAAAGTTCTCAAGAAGATAGAATTAGAAGACAAAATCAACAAACCAATAAAGACCATAAGTTAAAAATCAATAGCCAATATTATCCTCAATGGAGAAAAGCTGAGAACATTTCCACTGAATAAGGGAACCTGACAAGGATATGCCTTACCCCCCACATTTATTCAACAATGTGCTGGTAGCCCTGGGTAGAACCATAAGCCAATCTAGGGAATACAATTGGGCAAAGAAAAACTGAAAATGTTGCCATTTACAGATGATATGACTACATACTAAGCATCCTAAAATGTTCACATGAGAACTGTTGCAATAGAGTAACAGGAAACAAGATTAACAAGCAGAAATCAATTGGATTTCTAAATACTAGTGATGAGTATATCAAGAAATATATCAAGGAAACAATTCCATTCAAAATAGTCACCCAATGTTGAAATAGCTAGCAAGAAACCCAACCCCTCCCCAAACAAAAAACCTGTACAATGAAAACTACATAACTTTACTAAAATAATTTGAAAGAAATCTACACAAATGGAAGAATATCCCATGTTCATGCATCAAAAGGCTCAATATTTTGAAATGTCAATACTATCGAAAGCACTCTATAAATTCAATGCAGTCCCAATCCAAATACTAGCATCATTCTTTAAAGGAATGGAAAAACTGCCAAGTTCATATGAAGAAGGATAAAGCTCAGGATAAGCAAAGAATTCCTCAAAAAGAAGAACAAATTACTCGGTCTTGCATTACCCAACATCAAAAACTGCTGAAGAGTCACAATTGTCAAAGTAGCCTGGTACTGGTATACTGACAGATACAAAAACCAATGGATCAGGAAAGAAAACCCGGAAATAAAGACATTTGCTTACAGACAACTGATTTTTGATAAAGGATCAATTAGCATTAAAAGGGAAACAGATACCTTCTTCAATAACTGTTGCTGGAAAAACTGGATATCCACCTTCAGAAGAATGAAACAAGACCCATATCTCACCCCATGCACAAAAAATAAACTCAAAGTGGATTAAAAACCTAAATGTAAAATCTAAAGCCCTCAGGATCATTTGTGGGGGACCAGCCTCTACAACTGAATAGGTTCTAGGGGGTGGCTGTAATTGAGTGACAAATTAAGGAAACATCAGACAAGGCATGAAAGTGCTCATCTTTTCATTGAAGACCAGAACCAGAGAGCTTGTGAATGAATGATTTCTCCCACAAGCTTATATAATTTTGAGTATGCAAGCCACATCCTACACATAAATACAGGAAAGGGTTGTATTACAGGCATATGTTTAATAAGAAGGGGACAAACTAGGAATACACATGTGATAGGAAGGTACATACTAAACAAGATGGGTGGGTTCTAGAGTTAAGATGGCAGCCTAAGCTTGCTTGTCTATGAGCTGCCTTGACCCTAGGTGTCCCTGAGCTCTTCTCCTGGGGAGCAATCTATGATTCTTATCAGCAGTGAGTGGACAATACTTTAGGTAGATGGTCTGATTGCTTTTGATGGCAAATATTCTTCAAGCAAATTAACTTTAAAGAATATAGCAGCCACCACGTGCTTGAAAGCAGCACCTCAAAAATGCCATTATTATGGGAGGACATTGTGGGGAATGACTTTTATTTAAGAGAGTATGACAGGGATGCATCTCCAACCCACAAATGTGAAAGCAACCTTCCACAAGAATCTCAACCTGCTGGACTTTTTAAAATATGAACATAGAGGATGTGTCCACATACACTCTCTTCCCAGTTCTTTTCCCCATGATCATCAATGAGAAAATTGAGGCAAATCTAATTGTTTGAGTGTAGGGAACATATGGGCTCTCAGAGATAACAGAGGAAACACATCATGTGGAGGAAAAAATAGATGAGTGGGACCAATTAAAAATAAGACACTTGCGTGCATCAAAAGTCTTCATTAAAAGAGTAAAAAGAGAGCACGGATATTGGGAAAAGGTATTTAGCAATGACATAGCAAACAGAGGATTAATTAATAAAATCTACATTATTTTATAAGCCTACAAGAAAAAACTAATAACCTGTGGCAGTCATTTACCATGGTGCCAATTTGACTAAGAGTGTAGGGGTGGAATCTAGCCTATCAATCTGGAGATAGCCAATGCGACCTCTGTGTGGGCCTGGCTTTCTCCTGAGAATTCTGGAAAATCTCATGATACTTCCTCCATTGAGGTGACAGACTATAGACTCAGTGCCTTGGAAACACTCTAATGACAAGACAAGATGGAAGCATTCTGTTAGACGCTGAGTCCTGGAAGAGCCAGAGGAGAAACCACATGGGCTTACCCTGATGGAACCAGACCTCTGGGGCTGGAGAAGTCATGTGGAGACCCCTGTCAGTGCTGAGATGCATTCACAACCACTGGATACACAAGAATCTGCATCTGACCTGTGATTGTCCTAACATCATTGCATGTGCCTCGTGAGTCTGAAGAGGACTAATGGATTACTATTGGACATATGGGGAAAGATCGGACCTATGGTCTTGGAATGGACTGAGTTGGGCTGCTTTCTCAATGTTTCATTCCTCTTTTATATGAACCTCTCCCTTATATACATATGGGGGTTTATGAATTTGTTTCACTAGTCTACCTGGATAACACATAACCCTTTGAGAAGGTGATGGCACTTGAATACACATTTGAGGAAGTGAGTCCATTCACTAGTCATCTGGGAAAAGCAAGCCAAAACAACCATGAGATACCATCTAACACCTAAACTTGAGCTCAATTTTTTGAAAATATCTGAGAACAATAAATGCTGGAAAAGGTGTACTGAGATTGGACTTGTAAATATGTACGTTCACTTAGGATATGGTGATACCTAAAACAGTGATGGTAATGGCAATTGAAAGACCGTATGACCCAGCAAAACCACTGCTGGACATATACCCCCAAAAGAAAAGAAACATATCATGAACAGACATTTGCTCCCCTCTGTTCGTTTCAGCAAGAAGATGAAAACAAGCTAAATTGTCATTAATAGAACATTGGGTGAAAAGAACTCTGGTACATATGCCCAATGGAATTGTACATATCTCAAAAAACAGGCAGAAGTATGAAACAACTCAAGATATGGGTAGATCTGGAAGACATTATGCTGAGTGAAGGTAGTCAATCACAAAAGAGCAAATACCATATGAGTCCTCTGCTGTTGGAAAAAAACAACAGAATGGGCATGAACTCAGGCCTTTACATCATCCCATCTACTGGCCAGGGCGGGGGGGTAGATAATCTGGTAGAGAGCCTAACCTGTATCCATGTCCCATACAACATTTGCTGTAGGTAAGTATTTTGACGGTTACTTGACGGGAGGGTGCCTCAAGCCAGCTGGGATCAAATGGCTAAAGGAGGGGAAGAAATCGTTGTCTAAGGAGTGACTGCCTATGATGAGGACACAGGACAGATAGACATTACTATCAGAGAGATGAGCAAATGCTGATGGGGAAGGGAAATGGCATAAACATGTTTGGGGGAACACAAATGAATGTCTGTTGGTAGGGAAAGAAAGAGGACTGACCACTAGTTGAAGGAAAGAAAGACTGAAAATGCTTTGGGAGACTCTTGTGGGGGGAGGGATTTCTTTGGTGATATGCACTGAATGGGAACACTCACTGACCTTGGCTTCTGGGTGCATCCTGGGAGCCCAAGCCTGGTGCCATGGAATGCTGGGAAATTTAATCTTGTATTCTAAAAGCACATGGCATGCTCCAGAGACTGAATCAAATAGAGTAGATGTAGAAATTCCATTGGGTGATCTGAAATCTACCCCAGACACATTTGCAACCTGAGGTTTTAAGTGGGAAAATGCATAGTTTCTGAAGAAGCAGGAGATGGTTACAAAATTGTTGAACCTGTCATAGCAGACAAATATTGTCTTGCTACATTAATGCCTTATGTGCAGTATTAAGATCAATTGTTATTCCAATAAATTTGTGACTGATATCCTCAGTGATTATTATTGTAAATTATCTTGACAATTACCCCCCATTGTTTGTGTAAATAACATCCAGCCATGGAAAGATTGATTAGGTACAGGTGAATAATTTAGCTACTCTAATATGAAGTTTTCATACAAGGGTCCAATATTCCTCTCTCAACAGGGCTTTAAAAAATTGCTACCAGGGACTAATCAAAGACAATATTAACAGAAGATTGTGATGCCCTGGGAGAATTATTGATGACACTCTCTACCATAAATTAGCAAGGAAGCTTTGAAAGGGAACCAAAGGCAGATTAAAAAAACAAACAAAGAGCATCATCAAAGGAACACAGATCCAGGAATGGGCTTTGGGCTTGCACTAAAACCCAGTCCCAATTTTAAGAACAATTACTTCTTGCATCATAGCCCTGCTAGATACTCATCCCCAGGAGGAGAACACTGAAGATACAGGTGGTATAGCAAAATATTCTGAAGAAATTGCATGGTGCCCAGCTATCTGAAAAATAGCATCTAGGGCCTTCAAGACTTGTCTTCAAAGAAGCAGCCATCTAAGTGAGATGTCAACTAAATCCACGTGAAAGAAGCACATTATCATCAATCACCGAAGGATTATAAATTATATAATCTGAAGCTGAAGTTGGGAAGGTCAGCGGCTAAATTGTGAAAATCTGGCTTGCAGAAGATTATGGATGATAATGGCAGCCCAAGATATATTTGTGGGAACTGCAGAGAAAATGTCTCTGGTGAATTCCCTCTATACACAACTGAGGGATGGGAGGAAAATGTTTGCTAAACAGAGGGCATTAGAGAGACAGATATAGAAGATCTAAGGCAGAAACCTGACTTGAATGGTTAAAACTTTGTTAGTCAATACCTCTCCTGGTGTGCACTGGAACTAATCTGGGTTTCAATTTTTTCATATGAGGGTGTATTTCAGAGGTACTATGTCATTGGAGTTCAGCACCAGTGTATTAGAAATAAAATTCTGAGTGCCAAGTTCACAGAAAGATATAGATACCAGTGAAAACCTCAAAATCCATTTGTAGTTATACCATATAAATGAAGCTTCCATTGAATTCCTCTTATTAGCCAGGAATATGACAATTGTGCCTTCAGGCAGATTGCACTAGAAAGGTTATTTATTTATTTTTAACCACGCCTCCCATCCATAAGTCTCTTTAGCACTTGCCTGGCTGGGTCCTTGAGGGAGGTGCTGGGTCCTCATGGTCATGAATCATCCTGACTGCTTTGTCGAAAGGCCCTGTACACTATTCTGGCTAAAACAATGTAGAGATCTCTATCGAACTATAGAAATGATCCGTGAAAGTATAGTCTTGTAGAGGTCTCTATCATAGTCCTATTCCCATTACCATAGTCCCAACTTTGATCTATTAATGCCAATCATTTTTCTGTGATAGTTTCCTTTACATCCCATGACCTGCTTAAATCTCTCATTCTCTGAAAACCCTGGAATGCCATTGCAGCCTTCCTCATCTCAATGATGTCTTTGTCTCTTCTTGTTTAGTTCTTAATAAGTGTTCTCCTTTGATTATATTTGAGAATTGGAGTGCTTTTTGCACCTGAAAGCATCACTGGAGCACCCAGAGGCACATACCTAACTTGAACCTTACCAGCAAGACTCTGCTTATCTCCTTTCTATCTGTGTGGGAAGTAGCTCCCACTCTGTGCTCTCTTGGATTCCAGTTATATCTTAATTTTAGTCCTCTTATACATGGTTGCCTAGATTTTAAGTTTACCCCAGATTTTTTGAAGCAAAAATTTACTACAGAGACTCTGATTTAAGAAAATCCCTAACAACAAACACTTTTCCAAAAATTTTAGCATATTTTAAATGATTCAAAGCAAAGGACCTGTGTGTACATGCACAAATGTGTATTTATATTTTTATGAATCTCCTAGGTCACTTAGTATAAGGAAGAACGAACTCAATAAATACTAGAAACTCAAAGATGAATTGAAAAACTTGTACTTTCTTTCCATAACTGCCATAAGTGAACCAATGTTTCCTTCTGGGATGGAGATTAGACAAGGCATTTCTGAGTGATCACTATGCTCTATTCTTGAAAGCAAACTTGTCTGCTTATTTATATCTCTTGAGTTCACTGCTTTATTCATTCAAAACAGTGGGTTTTACTTGAGATAACAGCAATAAAATGATATATCAGTAAGCATGATCTTCCCACCCCTGACTTCAGTAGAGAAGTTTATGAAAGACATAATAAGGAATAGTCAAAAAGCTAAGATTGGGATCTTGGAATAAGAAAACAATATAGGATGATGACCCCTTATAGTAGTAATAGAGAGTGAACAGAACTAGGTTTCAACACTGAAAGTTAAAAAAGAAAATGAAACATTTGGGTCTTAGATAGATATTTTCCTCAAGTTTGGGAGGTCAGGAACCTATCCAGTGACATTTTGATTTCCTAATGGATTTGCTCTCACCAGAAAGAGAAGTTTTTGGCAATTTATTTCTCTGAGGCATCTGGAATATAAAAAAAGTGACCTTAGGACTTGTCATCAGAACACCAGTTTAGCCTGAAGTAAAAAGAATGATGTAACCAACACCAGGAACTCCAGGACTGGGGTCAAAATGGCAGTGTCTTGAGCTACAGAGTGTGTGCCATTGTTACTTTTCCATGGAAGAACCCCCTCTGGTGGCACAGTGGTTAAGCTTAACATACTGGTTGGCAGTTGGAACTCACTCTATACTCCACAGAAGAAAGATGTGACAATCTGCTTCTATGTGGATTAGAAAACCCTATAGTGCACATCTGCTCTTTTCTATGGGGTCACTCATAGTCAGAATCTACTCAAGGGCAATGGGTATGAAAGATTAACCAGCACCAGCATGGAAAGAACACGAATATTGACAATGGGACAGACTGCATGCCAATTTGCACCTATGTCGAAGGAGTAAGGTTGAATGCCAGTCTATCAAATAGGTCACAGCCTGGTGATCCTTTTGGGGTCTGTAGGCTTTTTATAAGAGAGTCAGTGAGAAATTCTTCCCTCTTGCCCCTCACCTTCCTCCTTGCTTGGGACTGTGAGTCTGCCTCCAGGGGCAGACCTATGTGGGCTGCTGATCAGAAGAGCTGTTGGTGACACTTGGCCATGCTTCTATTGACCTTGGATCCACAGGATTCTATACCCACCGAACTAGGATCTCCTTACTTCCCACTTCATCTTTCGGTGTTATTTGCTTGAAGTCATGTGAAACTGAAGAGGACCTTGGCTAGCATCAGTCCCATGGACTAGAGTTACACTGAGATGGGACGTTTTCTTGATATAAAATTACTTCTTTATATGAAGTTATTTTTTATACACATGAGTATCACTGGCTTTGTTTCTATAGAAAATCCAGCCTAACACAGGCTCCCTCCTTTCTTTTCCTATTTCTTTTACATCTCCTCTGCTAAGTTCCAGCATATGTCCAAGATGTGAATGGCCTTGCATCTGGTTTCATCAGACCATGTGGATAGCTCAGTTCTAGTCACCCTTTGCCTTTATGTCCCAGAAAGCTCTGACGGTTCAGTTTGCAGAAGACTGGCGGTGGAAGCCCAAAATCATTTGCAGTGTCCATATATGGATTAAGACTCGGTACATCCCTTCTGACCAAAGTCTAGGGATGGAATTAGCCTTGCTATCAGACAGAAGAGATTTTAAAGTTAGTTATGGCAGATATAGTGGGGTTACTATCATAATTTGATCTCCCCTTTGACCCATTTTAAAGTGATTTCAGTACTGATTTTTATGCTTTCTTTTCTATTGAGGCTGTTCTGTTTTGTTTTGTCACTGTTGTTTTGTTTGCTTTTTGTTTCTGTTTTGTACAATGTTTTGCATATGAAAGTCATGCAAGGTAAGTCTACAGGGAGTATACTGGAATAATAGTTACCTATGGGCATGCAAAGGAGGTTGTAAAGGAAATGGGGAACTAACAATAGTGAGTACAAGAAAGATGTTCTGGAGTTGACTGTGATGATTGCGTAACTTTCCTAATATGATTAAACTACTACATTGTATGGCATGTGAATTTTACCCCAATAAAACTTAAATAAAGAACGAAATCATGATTTTTCTGTTTTTAAGAGGTTAATGTCATATTGACTTTCATTCATCCATTTAATTCAGTCTTGGCAAATATCACTTTCCTTTACTAATCATAGGACAGTTTTTATGTCCTGTCTTTTTCAAGAGGGACTTTCCTATTCAGAATGCTATTCTAGGGACCTTTATATACAAAGGAGTTAATGTATATTTAGTTGGAAATTGATAGAATTCTATATGTATATGCTCTGCAATGTATAGTTTAATATAATCCATTTTAATCCAAAATTAGCTTTTTAATAGAAACTATAATTATTCTAGAGAGGCCAAGTTATTTTGGTTGACTAAAATTAAAGGCATCCGATCTGTGTGTAGTCACAGCTTTAATATGGATTCTCTCTTAATAACTCCTTTGAATCTACTTATTGACTTTTTCTTAAGAATACACAAGATGGGCTGAGCCTAGGTGGCATAGTGGTTGTGTGCGGGATTGTGGCCCACTTGGATGGAAGTTCAATTCCAGCAGTGGGGCTGGGCCTCCTATTCCCACCATCAGAAAGCAGTGATGCCCCCCCCCCCAAAAAAAAGAGAATACAAAAGAATACCATTATATGAATGGAAAATTTATGTGGCTCTTAGCAGTGGCTCTAATAAAATTTGCTAGAAAATGTCTGTGGCAGTCATATGCTTATGTTAATTTTATGATTGAAATGTAGGGGTGGAGTCTAGCCTGATAATCTGGAGATAGCCATTGAGTAGCCAATGAGGCCTCTATGTGGGCATAACTTTCTCCTGAGACTTCTGGGAAATCTCACGATATTTTCCTCATGAAGAAGAAAAGCTATCTTCCTCAGTTGTTGGGAGTGAGTCTCAGAGGCGATGAGTCATGGAAAAGACAAGATGGCAGTGTCCGAGAAGCTGGAGGGGCCGGCGGAGAGACCACACAGCTTTGCCCTGATGGAGCCAGACCTCTGAAGCTGGAGCGGCATGCTGTTGATGGACCCTGAGCCCTGGAAGCAATGAGCCATGGGGAGACCCCTGCCAGTGCCAGAATTCTGCACCCACTGACTCGTGACTTCGTGAGTCGGAAGGAGACTTTGTAGACTGATTTCAGGCATATGGATTAATATCGGACTTTTGACTTCGTACTGGACTGGATTGGGATGCCTTCCTAGTATCGCATTCCTTTTGTTTATAAACCCTTTCCTTATATTTATATGCGTGTCTTTGTAATTTGTTCCTCTAGTCTACCTGGACTAACACAATGTCTAAATACTATTTATGGTATAAAAGAGGTACCAACATAAAAGAAAGGAGAAGACATACCAAGTCTTAAAAGCTACAAAGACAACATAATGTCACAGACACATCATCTGAATTAGGGAGGCCAATAAGTAGCACAAAGTCTTAATGGTGTCAAAGGAGTTACAGTCAGGACACTAGTTTAATTAGTCATGGAACAAAGAAACCGTTGAAAATTCATGAATGGTGGAAAATCATTAGAGTTGTATAATTGATGGAAGTTGTATAATTAGTTGCAAGTGAGACTACAGAATGAAGAATAGGATCAAGATTGGGGCATATATATTATGTTAGAACACCTTGCAAGATTGTTTTAGGGCTTTTGTACCAAGGTGGTCAGGGCAAGAAGATAGGGCATGACTCATGATCACACAATCTCTTGTACAGTCTTCTGTATGGTGATCTCCATCCAGAAGACACCCAGGCAATCCCCTAGGAGAAAATGTCCTTCTCTGGTCTAGCAGGAGAGTGTGGAAGTAATTCACTTTCTAAGGCACTCTGCCTGAAGGCAAGGTCAGCTATATCCTTGGTTTCTGATCAGAAGGAATTCAGTGGAATTTGAATTCACATGAGGAATCAGCAAATAGATTTGGCATTTCACTGTCATCCATAGTCTTCTGCAAATTGGGTGCTCAGAAATTAAGCTCAAATACAATAATGTTGGTTAAATAAATTATGGTAGATTAATAGGAAGGGATGTCTTATATTTATTTGAAATAATGTGGCATATTTTAACAAGAAAATAGTGTTTTAAAATAAATTGGAAAAGGATAGCATGCATATAGACATTTTGCTAAAGTATATTTTTGTGTGTGTTAAAAGTATAGTATGGATACTATAGTTTTCAGGATAGTGTCATAGAAAAATACTATATAAATGTGATTAATGTTTATAATTTCTTAAATTACATGGTTATTTCTTTTACTTGAACACAATGTTTGTACTACACAAACATGCAATGCATTGTTTATACTACAAATGCAATGAATATGTTGTTTGGATAATAATAAAGTTAGGTTAAATGTTAAAGAATAAACTGAAACTCAGTATTTTTTCTAAAAATAAGTTATCTTAAAAAATTAAATCCTACACAGTTTACCTTCATTTAATATCCAAATAGACAAAGAGAAACAACCACATGTCACCAAATTCAAAATGTTGGTGGTAAAGACATCATACTTTCTGGGATGGGAATGACTGGAGTAACTTTTAGCTTTACCTCTACACAACAACATAGCTGAAGGGAAAGAATGAATCAAGACAATTTTTCTGTATATGAAATCCAGGATAGATAAACTTATAGAACAGCAACTGCATGAATGACTTCTTGTGGGTATGGAAGGGGAGAGGGGAAACTAACAGTAAGAACAAGAAAGAGGGCTGAGCCCCGGTGGCATAGTGGTCATGTGTGGACTGTGGCCCACTGGGTTCGCAGTTCAAATCCAGCAGCAGTTCTCCAGGAGCAAGACTGGGCCTCCTATTCCCACCAGAGGGCAGTGATGCCTACAAAAAAAAAA